>OY748306.1:9939674-10523221 GCA_963556515.1 Nudaria mundana | reverse complement strand
ATCTCGCCCGAACCAGGGACGGGTTCTGCGGATACTGGCGACATCAGCGAAAGGGATGTAATATTCCATCCCTAAACTGATCTCGCCAGCAATCGCAAAAGCGCTATCCGAGGGAGCCTTTCCTACAAAGCAGCGCTGGCTCCAGGGGACGGACGCATAATAATCGCGTAGACCGTCCCAATCTGCTAACGAGTAGTGCCATAGTCGTCGTGACATTTGTACAGCACGTGCAGGAGGTGATACCTTCATGCCAGAGTGAATAACACAGTGGTCGGAACTACCCAATGGGGCTCCTACCGAAACACTATACTGGGCTGGGCGACTTGTCAGCAGTAAATCCAGCAGAGCAGGCGCGTGATCTGACCTGTCTGGTATCCGGGTGATCCCGCATACCATCTGGGTCAGACCGTGGGAGAGAGCGAACGCATGGGCGGCCCTACCCGCATGATCAGTCTTGAGGGACCCCAGCCATTCAATGTGATGGCCATTGAAGTCCCCCAGAAATACTAGGTCAGCGTTCGGGAACCGCACCTGCACTTCATCAGCCGTCTCGCTGAGGTACTGGAAGAGCTTTGCTGTCTCAGAATCCCCTGTGTGGGAACGGTAGACGCACACGTAGATCTGGCTCATAGAGCCATGGTCTACGTGCAGCCAAAGGACGGAATTGGAGGGGTTCTCTAGGCAGCGCAACCGGCGGCAGCAAACATCCGTCCTAACGAACACGCACACCCCGGCTTTGTCTCGAAATTGTTCCTCGATGACATAGCCGGGGTAACACAGGTAAGACGTGTCGTCAGGGCGGCGTATTTGTGTCTCCGTAAGGAACATCACAGCGGGCCGTGCCGTCTCAAGGTGATGGTGGACGGCATCGAGGTTCGCATGGAGTCCACGGACGTTAGTGAACTCCACCTTTGTAGAATTTTGAAGAAGAAGAAGCGTGAAGAAAGGGCGACATCTGGTGCAGCAGTAAGTGACAAAGCGCAGGGGCTAGCTTTGTCTAGAACCGTGTGGTTAGGTCGGAGCTGACTCGCCGGACGGAAGGGCTCCCAAACCCCCCTGATGCAAGGCCGCCGCTACCCCACACCGGTTACCACCCGGAGCGGCGAACCCACATCAGGATTATGCGCAACATGTGGGGCAGCCTCCTGGGGTAGTTGGTCCCAGGAGGGCCCCATGACTGTGTTGCGGGCGGCCGCGGCAACGCCGTAGCTAAGGGTCTCCCTGGCCGGCGAATCGACCCACACTAGACTCCGTTTCGCCCCCACTGGTCCCATTCCTGCTGCACCATACATCGCCCCTGGCCCGACGGTGCAGCTGCTGAACCCCTTACGCAACCCAGCCTGGGCTGGGTTACTTGGGGAGCTTTAGCACAGCTGCACGGTGGTACCCCCCCGGACCAACACTGTTGTACCACCTGGTACCCACGTAGGGGCCGAAGCCACTCCATAGGTACCATAAATTAACGAGCCTCGTCCGTTGATCAGCAGGTGCGCCACTAGCAGGTGAGGTCGCTGGGGCCCTAAAGATGTTGGTAGAGCCCCTTTGCGCCCATGATGTTTATTTGGGATCTGTTTGTCATTATTTTGGTTTTAGTTTTGTTTATTGTTAAGCCAACCTTTTTGCTTTCTAATGTTAGATTTTGGAGCATAGTTAGTAGGTCATCGGCGTTGTCGGTTAGAATTATTATGTCATCTGCGAATCTTAGGTGGTTTAGACGTGTTCCGTTGATATTAATTCCCATGTTGTCCCATTCTAACTTCTTAAAGACTTCCTCCAGAACTGATGAGAAGTGTTTAGGTGAAAGTGGATCGCCCTGACGCACTCCTCTGTGTATTTGGAAAGATTCCCCCTCGGTTTCTAGCTTTATTGTTGCTTTGCTATTTGAATATACATTTTTTATCAGCCTTATATATTTATTTTCTATTCCTTGGCTTTTTAGGGCTTCCCAAATGTAAAAATGTTCCAAGGAGTCAAATGCTTTATTATTTGCCATGTATAGTGGATAGTTATATTCTTGGCATTTTTCTATGAGCTGTTTTATCACATGTATGTGGTCTTTCGTCGAGAATCCCGATCTAAATCCAGCCTGCTCCCTTGGTTGTTGTTCATCTAGTTTTTTCGAGATTCGATTTAGAATTATTTTTGAGAACATCTTATAAATGTTTGACATAATACTTATAGGGCGATAATTTCCTATTTCCGATCTATCTCCTTTCTTAAAGATAAGAATTATATAGCTTATTGGCCATTGTGAGGGTATAATTTCTGTATTCAGAATGAGATTGAATAATTTGGTCAATGTAGTTGTTGTTTTTGACAACGTTGCTTTCATCATCTCATTGGTTATCCGATCAGGTCCAGGAGATTTTCCGTATTGCTGTGTTTCGATTGCATGCTGGACTTCCTTTTCGAGAATCTGTGGGATTTCTTCAGTTTCATCTTCTGGGTCAATGTTGCATTGTAAGGTATTCTCGGAAGAATATAATTTGTGATTGTAACCTGTAGCGATCTTTAAAATTGACTGTCTCCTTGTTTCAACATTGTTGTTTCTGTTTTTTTATTTTTGAGATCCATTGTTTCTCCTCTTTTAATTCTTTAAGTGCTTTATTTATACCTCCTGTTTTGGTGATGTTGTCTTGGATAAATTTAATTCTTCTATTTGACTTGTCTTGTTTTATATTGCGACTTATCTCTTTACTTAGTTCCGTAATTTTCTGTAAAGTTGTTTTGCATCTTCCATTCTTAAATAATTCTTTCCTTTTTTGTATGAGTTCTATGGTCTTGGTGGTTAGTTTATTTCTGGTTGCTTTTATCTTGTATCCCTCACTATAAATATTATTTATTTCTCTGTTATAAATTTGTTTCTTCGAATATCGTGATATATTGAGATGCACTGAGTGTCAAGGCGGTATTGTTCTGATGGAAGTGCTGCCTCTGCTTCTTTTGTTGTTTGTTGTATAGTGTTGCTCTGACCATCCGGTGGTTGGTATTGAAATTGAATTCATTAATGACTCTGATATCTTTGAAGAATTTGGGCTCGTTACTTGTAATAAAGTCTATTTCGTTTCGGATAGATCCGTCTGGTGATATCCAGGTCCATTTCTTGGTAGGCTTTTTCTTGTACATGCTGTTTAGGATAGTTAAGTTATTCTCAAGGGCCATGTTTACAATTCTCTTTCCGTTTCTATTTCTATTTCCTATGCTGTGAATTATTGACTCTTCACCTTGATTCTGTTTCCCAATTTTGCCATTGAAATCTCCCATTACAATAATATTCTTGTGGGTAGTCTCTAGTGCGGTTGAGAGTTGTTTATAGAAATCATCTTTTACTCTGTCGTCTGCTGCTTCTGTTGGTGCATATATTTGTACTATAGTACAAATAAACATACTTATATATTTCTAAATACATAGAAAACACCCAATCTACGAAACAAAGATTTGTGGAACACACAATCGAACCCGCGACTCTTGAGTCCGAGAGCCACTGCACTACCGAAGCAGTCAAAAAATAGAATACCTAATATTATAGAAAAATGTTGAAGTTTGAAAAGATGTCAAATTGTTTGTAAGTGAGTCACGCGCAAACAGTTGTCAAAGTTACAGTATAAACTAGTAGTTCTGAGAACCGTAGACTTCGGGAGCGGCTTTGTTTATTCTTAAATTATATTTATTTGCATGACTTGATTTTATTTATATGGGTTGCTTGCTATGGTTACGGATTGCATTCTTGACAGACCGTAGACTTCGGGAGCTTTGTTTAGAAAATTTATTTTTCAATTTTCTTTATTACTCTTTCATTTTTCATCCAATCCAAAAAAATATCATTCACATGTTATTCATTGTAAGCAAGGTGTGTGTGTAAAGTTTCATGAAAATCGGTTGATAAATACGGCCGCAAACATGATCTGACAGAAGCCGTAGATGTAGAGATGTAGAGATGAATACAGACGAAAGAAATTCTCCCCAGTCTGCAAGTTGAAACGGAGACTTCGGTCGCTTCGCTCCCTCAGTCAATAATACATGGGGCACACTAAAAGTTTTGCACTTCTAGCGAATCAAACTAAATGAGTCTAAATCGATCCACATAGATTTTACAAATCAGCGATCGGATTTTGAACCGGTAAGTATACATAAATGGTCAAATAGTACCACACGAAAACAGCAAAATATCTCGGCATGACGTTAGATGCAAAGCTCCGCTGGAAGGCTCATGTGAAAAAGAAGCATCAAGAACTAGAACTTCGCTATAAAAAACTGTACTGGCTCCTTGGCAAAAAGTCTAAACTGTCAGTGCAGAATAAGGTACTTCTTTATAAACAAGTAATAATGCCAGTATGGACATACGGTATACAGTTGTGGGGTTGTACCAAACAGACCAATATGCAGATCATACAAAGGTTTCAGAATAAAGTACTCCGGGGTATCGTTAGCGCTCCTTGGTATGTGAGAAATGAGGACATCCACCGTGATCTAGGTGTGGACCTCGTCGTGAAGGTCATACAAAAATACGCAGAAGCTCATCAAAATAGACTTATACACCATGTGAATGTCGAGGCCATCCAGCTCCTCGATACCACGGACATAGTGAGAAGACTGAGAAGGACTAAACCTTACGAGTTAGTGTAGTGTTATAGTGCAGTGAGCAGTGAGTGCTATACTTTAAGACAACATGAACATAGTGTCATTATTCATTAATATAGGGACAATAAGAAACGTGCCAATGGACACATTCTTACATTTTAATTATTTAGCAATTTAAGTTAGATACAAATTACTATGTCCGTTTAGATTGAGGAGCCACATTTCGTATCTTAATGAAATTTATATAGGTATTTAGTAGTAAGTTTAAAAATTTTGTAGCCTCAGTCCTCGATTTTGTAGTATAATACTTCAAAAGTTATAAGAACATAAAGGTGGCTCCTCAATCTAAATGTTTAGATTGAGGAGCCTCGTCATAACTAGGAAAATCATGGATGAATATTTACCAAAATTAGGTATGATTTAGTAGTATTCGAGAGTAGTTAGTAGAAAATCTGAGTTTTGTAGTATTAAAATTAAAAAAGTTATAATACATTATATGTGGCTCCTCAGACCATTACTTACGAGTCGTCATTTTTCATAGAAGGAGTCGTACAATTAATACGCAATTTCTTGGTCATTTAGTAGTAAGTATTTTAGTTTTGTAGGATAAGATTTAGTAATTAATTATGAGTGGATTAGGAGATATGGCACATTTTAACTCCTCAATCCAGACGTTCTACATAATGAATAATTGACTGTAGCTACCTGAGATCACAACAGAATCAAAAACTAGATACACCAACATTTAGTATAAATGTCTACTAAATACACATGTACACAACAACATTGTATCACTTGGTATTTAAAAGCTAAATTACTTTTCGATATTCCTTAAGAATTTGCTATTAAGGGTGACCATGTTATATGAATGAAAACAGGATGAATGATTTTAGAAATTTATTTTATCTAATCTCAGGTCTAAAAGATACATAGATAGATAGATTCATATAGATTCATTTGTTTGATTCATTTCATTCTATCGCGACCGAAATGATTCTGTTCGTACTTCATAGACATGAGTGACATGAGTGAATGACATTTTGAATCAAATTAATAACCTACTCAAATACATTCATCGAATCACATCACGTCGAGTATAATTATTGGGTAAAAATATCAACTAAGTTTGACTGACTTTGTTAAACAATACTAAATAATCAGCAATTCATTACAGTATGTAATACTTATATTATTAATTATTACACACATATATTTATAGGCAGCATGTATTTTTAATTCCGTGGCCCAAGGCCGCGGCCACTCTTACGTCCGTTGCCGAGCGTCTCTGGTGCACACGCTGAAGATATTTCCAATGGCGCCCGGCGTAGGCAGGATGTGAATTTCCAGGCATTTCTGTCATCAATATAATCTTTATTAGAATAATACGCTTTCATTAGATACTTTTTAATAGTTGTTTTTATAAATATAAATATACTAGGACAATTCACACAACGCCATCTAGCCTCGAACTAAGCAGAGCTTATGATATGAGTACTAGATAAACTGATATAAATACTTGTATACATTTTTTTTGTAAATAGGAGGTGAACGGTGGTAAATAAGTGATTATTATACATAGGAAACACCCAGACTTCGGTAAAAACGTGTGTCATCATACAAAGTTTGTCCCGACTGGGAATCGAACCCGAGACTCCGGCGTCGAGAGCGGATGCACTACCGACCACACCACCGTAGTAGTCTGTCAGTTTTAAATTTGTATGTTTGTATTTATGTATGGATGATCATAAAATATCATCTAAGCCCATTGAATCTAATCACAGGAACTGAAATCGTCGCAATACATTTCCTTATAATTTATTTCCTTATACACGGTGATTTTATGGTAGTTTTGAACCCAGTATCGGAGTTACTCTGAATAATATTACGGAACCCTTTTTTAATGTCAAAATTGTTGTACTGGTAATAAATAGCTCGATCTAGAAATCTAAAGATTTGATGAAGTTAGTATTACTCATTTTAGCTAAGTGGTCAGAGCATTCCCCTTGTTAAGCCACGGGTTCGAGTCCTGGCGATGACATTTAAGTTTTTGTGATTTAAGTATACATGCCTAAATACTTAACAGTAGTAGAAGAACTTATTGCTTTCAAATACATAAATATAATAATAAAAAAGTTAAATATTGGATGGAACCAGGCGTTACTCGGCGAAAATCCATGACAAAGCAATGGTAAGTAAAATATTAAAAAAAAACACTTTAAACTTATTTTAAATTTCTTAATAGCACTATTTTTCGCAGGATTAAAAAGACAACAAAACGTCGACAATTGTTTCGCCTCTAAACGAAGCATTATCAAGATGTCTCAGAGAGAACAAATTTAATTATCGCGATGTAGGATTTTTTCACAATAACTAACGTGGGTAGAAACCTCAGATCTTGCTAACTAAGTACCCAAAAATAGGTATTCACCAATACAAGACTTCATCTTATTAATTTTCAACAAATTGTGTGGAAATGCCAAATTACACATACAAACCAACAAGCAACTAATGTGTCTAATATATTGACTAATATATTCATGGACACCCTACGAAATAATTTGTAGGGAAATTATAGAATAGCTAATAAGTTCGTAAATATGTACTTTTTTATGGTAGAATTATAACGGGCATTTAGTATAAATTTATACTAAATATTGATGTGTTTGTTACAAATTTCGGTACAAGTATAAGTAGATTAGAGGCAAATATATTTTTTTAAGCGTCTCAATTGAGGAGCCAGTTAAAATGTGCCATATCTCCTAATCCACTCATAATTAATTACTGAATCTTATCCTACAAAACTAAAATACTTACTACTAAATGACCAAGAAATTGCACATTAATTGTACGACTCCTTCTATGAAAAATGACGACTCGTAAGTAATGGTCTGAGGAGCCACATATAATGTATTATAACTTTTTTAATTTTAATACTACAAAACTCAGATTTTTTCTACTAACTACTCTCGAATACTACTAAATCATACCTAATTTTGGTAAATATTCATCCATGATTTTCCTAGTTATGACGAGGCTCCTCAATCTAAACATTTAGATTGAGGAGCCACCTTTATGTTCTTATAACTTTTGAAGTATTATACTACAAAATCGAGGACTGAGGCTACAAAATTTTTAAACTTACTACTAAATACCTATATAAATTTCATTAAGATACGAAATGTGGCTCCTCAATCTAAACGGACATAAATTACTTATTAGTCTTGAGGATAGATTGTAATTATAGTTATGAAGTAACATATTATTACTATGTTACGACATAAACACGAGAAAAAAAAAAATTTTAAACTTTGCAACCTTCTTAGTAATAAAAAAATACAATTGGCGGGAAATCATTTGTCAATTGTTTTTTATCACACATCGAAGTTACGTATGCAATGAAAATGGAATTAAGTCGAAAAGATTTTAGAGCGATGATTTTTTATGATTTTAAAAGTTCTCTCTCCGCAAGTCTGTCCCGATCGTCTTCAAAATGCTTTTGGGAGAGAAGCACCTTCTTTGAGCACCGTGAGGCGATGGTTTACTGAATTTGAGAGAAGTCGCCTTCAACTGCCGTCAACGAAAATAATGTGGCTACTGTTAAGCGGTTAATTGAAGAAAACCCGCGGATTACCTATGAGACAATTCGAGGACTATTGGGGATTGGTATGAGTCAAATCCAGAAAATTTTACACGAAGAATTAAAGGTTCGGAAACTTTGTTGTCGTTAGATCCCTCATGAACTGTCAGCGGAGCAGAAGCGGGCTCGCGTGGAATGGTGCTCACAGATGCTACGGAAGTACGACCACGGACATTCTAATTCTGTTTATGACATTGTCACAGGAGACGACACGTGGACTTATCTCTTTTGAACTCGAAAAAAAACAGCGATCTTGTGAATGGGTGTTTGAAAATTAGAACAAGCCAACAAAAGTGAGGCAGGCGAGAAACGTTGGTAAAAACATGATCGCGTTTTTTTCTCAGCTACGGGTCCCATCTGTACTATTCCACTTGAAGATCAAAAGAGTGTTAATGCCGAGTGGTATTCTACCATTTGTTTATCCAGGGTGTTAGAAAAAGTTCGCGATAGACGACCCAAAAGCCGCGTTCTCCTACATCATGACAATGCTTCTTCACACACGGCCAACAAAACAAAGTCATTTTTAGCCTGCGCATAGCCCTAGCAACCTAGCACCCTGTGATTTCTGTATTTTCCCCAAAATCTAAAATTTTATGAGAGGTTTCACTTTTACCAACTCCGAAGAGGCAGATAGCGTTCAATCGCATGAAAAAGGTTATAATGTAAAGGAGAGTATTCTGAAAAGCAATAAACATAATGTTTTGGTTTTAACATGTTGTTTTTTTAAGTTACGCAAAACTTATAGTGTAACCTACGTATAACCAAATTTCAGATCAAGTTTTTTGAGATTACTTAAATACTTTAATACACAACAAAAATCTATTTCAGAATTGGTCCTTCCGTTCTGCTGCTATGACGATACAGGCAGACAGCAGATAACAGGTGAAACATATAACATCCTCGTTTTCCGTCCCGGATTAAAATATGAACAGATGCATAGTTGCTCGTGAATGTGTATGTGTGTGTGTGTGTGTGTAAGTAATTAAGTACCTATCATACAATATGAAGAGTCAAATAAAGTCGGTATTACGGTCATTGCAATTGCTACAACATGAAGCCGCAAACGGCCTGAAACCCAAAAGGCTCAAAAGACTCTTAAGGTTTAGCTAAGTATCTAACATAAAATCACAATGTACTACGCTAAAGACTAACATTGTGAATGCAGGAAGCAAGAAACAGCCCGTCGTAGAACAATTTTGCGGTTATTATGGCAATTTCAAACATCTGTGTAGCGAATTCGTGCCATCTAGCCATGTATGAATTACTCATATACTTACTAGGTACCTTTTTTTTTTTTTTTTTTTATATTTGGTTCGCCAAATTGATGCCGCCCGCCTGGTGGTAAGTCGTGACGACGTCTAGCGATTGTGGGCCACTCTCACAGCACACATTACTATTGAGAGTGGCCCTCAACTTGACGACCTACTGATGTGCCTCTTCACGCTCCGCTTAAAGAACCCAGGATTATATGTGGGAGGAAACACGTGCACAGGCAGGGCGTTCCAGGCCACTATCGTTCGACAGAGAAACGAACGTTTAAAACGTTCGGTTCTCGCGAACATGCTATCCACTGTGTGGGGATGGCATCTCTGCCCGGCACGAGTCGTTCGGGATCGGAAGGAAGAGGGTGGGATCAGATTGAAGAGCTCTTCAGAACACTCGCCGTGGTAAATACGGTAGAATGCGGCCAAGGAAGCTATTTTTCGGCGCTGAACTAGCGGCTCAAGGCTTCCCGTTACCTCCGGACAATCTATAATACGGATAGCCCGTCGCTGCATAGCGTCGAGAGCGTCCAGCAGATACTTCGCGGAGCCGTCCCAGAGGTGAGAGCAGTATTCGACGCAGGGTCTAATCTGCGTCTTGTACAGCTGACACCTCTGGTCCGGTGTAAAGAATCTCTTTACCTTATTCAGTATTCCTAGTTTCCGCGAAGCTAGTCCTATACATCTTTCGATGTAGTTTTTATTATTAAGCTCTCGACGAACGTCTATGCCAAGGATATCAAGGTTGTCCTTCATTGGTAATAATGCATTCTGAAGAGAGGGTAGGGGAAGGAAAGGGGATTTCTTCGCAGTAAATGCACACGCCTGTGTTTTGCGGGCATTGAACTCGACCAGGTTCTCGGTACCCCATTGAGAGATACTGTCGAGGTTACGGTCGAGATCAGCCACGAGTCGTCGTCTCTCCTCCTCAATCTCAGATCGCCCCGCCGTCGGACGAACCGAGTAACTCCCGTGCAGTGTGCTGTCATCTGCATAGCAATGTATGTTCCCGAGGGATAGCATATCATTGATATGCAGAAGAAAGAGAGTTGGTGATAGTACGGACCTCTGCGGTACCCCGGCATTCACTTGCAAGAAGCGAGAAGCCTGGCCATCGCAGAGGACCCGCACTCGGCGCTCGTTTAAAAAGCTGGCAATCCAGCTGCACAGTTGAGGAGGTAGACCATATGCCGGAAGCTTGGAAAGGAGCGAAGCATGCCAGACCCTATCGAAGGCTTTGGCGATGTCCAGGCTAATAGCCAAGGACTCGCCGTGCCTTTCCATAGCCCCACCCCAGACATGCGTTACGAATGCCAGAAGATCACCCGTTGATCGCTTTGGCCTGAAGCCGTATTGTCGATCATTGATTAGCGAGTGATCCTCTAGGAATTGCATGAGCTGCTTATTTATAAGGAGCTCAAGCACCTTGCAAATGACTGAGGTGACAGCTATGGGTCGATAGTTGCCTGGATCGGACCGATCCTCTTTCTTGGGGATCGGTTGTACGTTCGCCTCCTTCCAGACCTCCGGCACGAGCCCTGAAGAGTATGACAGGCGGTACAGACGCGTTAATACTGGAGACAACTCAGCTGCACATTTTCGTAGCACCACCGCCGGAATGCCGTCAGGGCCACTGGCTTTCCGCGTGTCGAGTGACCGCAGCACTGCCCGTACATCACATTGCCTGATAACAATATCAGGCATTGTGTGGCCACAGTTGGCGATGGCGGGGGGCTGCAGGCCACGGTCGTCGACCCGGGAATTAGCCGCAAAGAGGTCTGCGAGCATATCTGGGTAACGCAGCGGTGGCAGCGAGGGCTGACACAAGTTAGATTGCACGGCTTTGGCCAGTTGCCAGAATCCACGGCTGCCCGTGGGATGGGAAGTGAGCTCCTGACCAAGCCGCGCGACGCGCTGGGCATCCGCTCTCTTAAAGGCCCTCTTACTCGATTTTGTGGCCCAGTTGTACGCTGCTTTGAGGTGGCCCACGTTTGAGTCGCGCACAGCCCGGGCCCTGATCCAGGCGCGATATGCCGACTGTTTTTGTCGAACAGCTTTGGCACAATCTCGCCCGAACCAGGGACGGGCTCTGCGGATACTGGCGACATCAGTGAAAGGGATGTAATAATCCATCCCTAAACTGATCTCGCCAGCAATAGCAGAAGCACTATCCGAAGGAGCCTTTCCTACAAAGCAGCGCTGGCTCCAGGGGACGGACGCATAATAATCGCGTAGACCGTCCCAATCCGCTGACGAGTAGTGCCATAGTCGTCGTGACGTTTGTACAGGACGTGCAGGAGGTGACACCTTCATGCCAGCGTGAACAACACAGTGGTCGGAACTACCCAGTGGGGCTCCTACCGAAACACTGTACTGAGCTGGGCGACTCGTCAGCAGTAGATCCAGCAGAGCGGGCGCGTGATCTGACCTGTCTGGTATCCGGGTGATCCCGCATACCATCTGGGTCAGACCGTGGGAGAGAGCGAACGCATGGGCGGCTCTACCCGCATGATCAGTCTTGAGGGACCCCAGCAATTCAATGTGATGGCCATTGAAGTCCCCCAGAAATACTAGGTCAGCGTTCGGGAACCACACCTGCGCTTCATCAGCCGTCTCGCTGAGGTACTGGAAGAGCTTTGTTGTCTCAGAATCCCCTGTGTGGGATCGGTAGACGCACACGTAGATCTGGCTCATAGAGCCATGGTCTACGTGCAGCCAAAGGACGGAATTGGAGGGGTTCTCTAGGCAGCGCAACCGGCGGCAGCAAACATCCGCCCTAACGAACACGCACACCCCGGCTTTGTCTCGAAATTGTTCCTCGATGACATAGCCGGGGTAACACAGGTAAGACGTGTCGTCAGGGCGGCGTATTTGTGTCTCCGTGAGGAACATCACAGCGGGCCGTGCCGTCTCAAGGTGGTGGTGGACGGTATCGAGGTTCGCATGGAGTCCACGGACGTTAGTGAACTCCACCTTGAAATGTGAACTTGTGGGGTTTCCTAGGGCCGCTGTGTAACGTTTATTTCTTTTACCTACCTAATATGGTAACACTAATATATTAGTCGTGATATATTTAACATATTTTTTTATCTATTACCCTTTTACATACACATAGTTTACATAATTAAAAGTAATGATAACTCTATTCCGAAATGACACCCTTTTATTTAATCTTAGACTGAGCTGTTGATTAAAAATGTATTGCGCTAACATTTTAACGAAGTTGCAACTTACCAATACTCAGTTCACTCAGATTTCAGGTTACAAGATTGTATTTCATTAAAATCAAGAATACATGTCAAAAATTGAATGGGTACAAATAATTGACGGTATGGGACCAAATTGAAACACACTTGGGAACTAGTAGCTTTCATTAAAAAAAAACAAAATCGTTTCACCCGGTCCAAAGATATAGTAACAAACATAAAAAAAACATACAGTCGAATTGAGAACCTCCTTTTTTGGAAGTCGGTTGAAAACAAAATTTTGCTAGTAGACCACAATGTAAACTAGGTATTCAATACATTCTGCTGTTGCAATAATTGAGCTGAGTTTGTCGATCCGGGTCAAACTCCTAAACGAATGGACCGATCTTTATGAATTCAGATATATGCACTCACGATGATGGTCACTATGACCGTGCCAAATTTCAAAAAGATCGGTCCAGTGGTTTAGGAGGAGTTCGATCCCAAACGAAATACACGAGTCGCCTAAGAAAGAGCTTCGTAAACTCAGCTCAAAAAAACATACAGTCGAATTGAGTCTTGAGTCAGTCCTTTTTTGGAAGTCGGTTGAAAACAAAATTTTGCTAGTAGACCACAATGTAAACTAAATGTGGACTTAAATTAAAATGCATGTGTGGTGTCATCATCACATCACTCACTTTCCAAACCTTGTTGGGGTCGACTTTCCAGTCTCAGGCCTCTCAGGGCTTTTTAGAAGAACGTAGTTTTCACCGGACAACGGACCGTTGTTTTTACCGGTGGTGTATGGCTTATAATGAACGTGTTTACACGCAACGGACACAGGTCCAAATAGAACAAATTGCGCCGAATGCACCGCGACCTTCCCTCGCCCGGTCCGTTGTCCGGTGAAAAATACTGTGTAAAAGCAACCTAACTGCGACGTGGTTGAACTTCAATATTTTCCAAAAGATGTGGTGTATCGAACTTAAAAGCATTAGAAAACTTGCTGTTGAATTCGCCATGTCTCCCTCTAGTGCGAATCTTATTTCAATAATAGCGTCTGTTGCCAACAGTTACTAATATGAGCAAAAAGTGTCACGAAAATGCGTTTTTATTGTGGACGTTTTGCGATACCCGACGCTAGGTAATTTAATACCGTGATATGAAAAGATTGTTATTCATAGTTGTGAGGCCTCGCTTTCAACGCGGAGAATGAAATATTCACAGCAAAACGACGAGTTTTCGTATGAAATGCAATGAACTTTTGAATTTTCAGTTGGAATTTGCTTTGCAAGTCTATGAATCGCTTTATTAGAAGGGTTCACGCTTAATATTTAAATGCAACTTTCTGTAGATTTGAATGCACTCAAATTTGGGATTTTGTACACTTATTAGAAATTTATAAATAAAAAGTGCAAAATTAATTCAACAATTCTTACCCGAGTCTCTAATAGTGATTATCATGCCCTATATACACATATTATGTACCTTCGCCTTTGAGGGTTATATCCGTCTGTATGTCACCTTACAGATCCTTACAAGTCACATACTCGTATTAGGTAGATACTAACTAATAGGTAAAACTATTGCCACACAGACACACATATCACGCCTATATCCCCAAGGGGTAGGCGGAGGCGCATTACACAACCACAATTTGCCAGTATTTTTAGTCCCACATAATGGGTTAGGTCCAAAATGGCTGAATTAATTTAATAAAAATTAGCAGCTATATTGTAATTTTGAAAAAAAAATTGAAATTTGCGATGAAAAATGTTGATTAAAGACAACAAAATCTTACGTGCCAGCCGCTATGGTACAGCTAATTAAAGTCCGGGGCGTCTCGGACTCGACTCAATAACTACGAGTATTACCACGTATAACAAATATCTACTATTGACTAAAAGTCAATAAACTCGGTGGCGAAGTAACTATGAAGCGCAGCATGAAGGAGAAGAATTCGTAAATAGATGTCTTGTAGGTGAATAAACTGAATTACGAACCTACTATTAGAGTTTCATTTCAAAAGTACCCATAGAAAT
This sequence comes from Nudaria mundana, assembly GCA_963556515.1. Taxonomy (NCBI): domain Eukaryota; kingdom Metazoa; phylum Arthropoda; class Insecta; order Lepidoptera; family Erebidae; genus Nudaria; species Nudaria mundana. Next base: position 10,508,514 of record OY748306.1, on the reverse strand, counting down.
GTACATTCTATGTCTCACATAACATACAAAGCTTTACACTAGTCAGGAAGCTAGACATACAACACGTCACAAGGGGTAGGCAGAGGTGTACCTCACACCCACAATTGTCTTAGTACCTAATCTTGTTGGTGGTGAGCTACCACAAGTTATGCACTTCTAGCTAATCGGAACTATTTGAATTTCGAATGTTATATTTTTTTAAACGTTGCAACCTTCTTATTAATAAAAAATACAATTGGCGGGAAATCATTTGTCAATTGTTTTTTATCACACATCAAAGTTCTACGTACGCAACGAAAATGGAATTAAGTCAAAAAGATTTTAGAGCGATGATTTTTCATGATTTTAAAAGTTCTCTCTCTCCGCAAGACTGTGCCGCTCGTCTTCAAAATGCTTTTGGGAGAGAAGCACCTTGTTTGAGCACCGTGAGGCGATGGTTTGCTGAATTTGAGAGAGGTCGAGTTTCTTTACATGACGAATTTCGTGAAGGGCGGCCTTCAACTGCCGTCAACGAAAATAATGTGGCTACTGTTAAGCGGTTAATTGAAGAAAAGCCGCGGATTACCTATGAGACAATTCGAGGACTATTAGGGGATTGGTATGAGTCAAATCCAGAAAATTTTACACGGAGAATTGAAAGTTCGGAAACTTTGTTGTCGTTGGATCCCTCATGAATTGACAGCGGAGCAGAAGCAGGTTCGCGTGGAATGGTGCTCAAAGATGCTACTGAAGTACGACCACGGACATTCTAATGCTTGTTATAACATTGTCACAGGAGACGAAACGTGGATTTATTGTTTTGAACCCGAAAAAAACAGCAATCTTGTGAATGGGTGTTTGAAAATGAGAACAAGCCAACAAAAGTGAGGCAGGTGAGAAACGTTGGTAAAAATATGATCGCGTTTTTTTTCTCAGCTACGGGTCCCATCTGTACAATTCCACTTAAAGATCAAAAGAGTGTTAATGCCGAGTGGTATTCTACCATCTGTTTACCCATGTGTTAACGGGTGTTAGAAAAAGTTCGCGAAAAACGACCCAAAAGCCGCGTTCTCCTACATCATGACAACACTTCTTCACACACGGCCAACAAAACAAAGTAATTTTTAGCTTCCGAAAAAGTACAACTCGTCACCCATCCTACGCATTGCCCCGACCTAGCACCCTGTGATTTCTGTATATTCCCCAAAATCAAAGATTTGATGAGAGGTTTCACTTTTACCAACTCCGAAGAGGTAGTGATAGCGTTCAATCAGCACGTAAAAAACATGCCTTCAGATCTGAGGTCCTCCTGTTTTAAAAAATGGTTCGATCGCATGAAAAAATGTTTAAAATGTAAAGGAGAGTATTTTGAAAAGCAATAAACATAATATTCTGGTTTTAAGATGTTGCTTTTTTAAGTTACGCAAAACTTATAGTGTGAGCTACGTATACTCACACTATGTATTATGTAACTATGTTACATCTATGTTACATAAGTCCCTAAGAGTCCAGGTACCTACATTTAAAGGATGACTATACTGAAAGCTATTCTCTAAAGATAGCTTTGTTAGTTGTGGAGTGCGGTGTCGTCGTCGGCAACCTCGCAGTGTTGACACCGGTAACGATCTGCGTCGCACGATACGTGAGGTCACCATGCCGCCTCTGCAGCCACTCGTCCATGATCGGTCTCACCGCCGCGATGACGGTGGTTCCCCACTTTGGTCGCACCGTCCAAGTCTCCATGAGATCCTGGCGGAGTTGGGACCGCTGGTCCTCGATTTCTCGAGTCGCAGGCCTGTGGTCCCTCTCCAGCGCCTGCTTATGCCATTGAAACAATGAAGCAAGGGCTCTCGCTTCCAGGTCCCATGGAGGGTTCCCGGCTAAGAGACATGCAGCCTCTCCGGAGATCGTGCGGTACCCCCGTATGGTTTTGACAGCCAAGGTTCGCAGTGGTCTGTTTAACAGAGTCGCGTTCACCCTGACCGCGAATCTATCCGCCCATACGGGAGCCCCGTATAAGGCCATACTCCGCAGGATCTCCAGGTACAGTCTCCTGCAGGAGGCGTTGGGTTCCTTTAGGTTGGGCATGAGTCGCGAGAGTGCGACTGATGCGTTCCGTGATAATTCGCTGAATACCTATACCCCTAAGCAATGAAACACTAAAGTCAAGACATGATTGTATTTATTCGTAATCCGACCATTCAATTACCACAAATCCCGAGAAGAAGGGCAATAAACTTGGTAGGGATCATATTATAATATCTTAGTATAAAAGCAATCCTCACGGATTGACAACAGTCGATACGTAACATCAAGTAGCCAAACTGTCTTATATACACATTATCTAAACTAAGCTTTAGTACCTACATAGGTACATACTTTTGTAATACTTTGTGAATAACATAAAGCAATAGGTACACTATTAAATTCGTAGTCTGTTCAGTTGACAGGATCGTACTGCAACACTCCCTTTTATATAAATCTTAATGGTGGGAGTCAGCAGACATTGACAGTGGGTTTTAATATTTAACTACCCTCTCATTATTCACAAATAGATACAGAACCACATTTTACCCACAAGTATATTATTATGAACTATAAACTATATGAATCTGACAAGCGCAGTGCAGATTGATTACCCATAAGCTATGTAGTATCCTTAAGATCGCCTTTTATAGTTACCATTTCATGTAACATAAACAAAAATCGTTATCATCGCCTTACATAATATAATGAAGTGGGTTTGTACAGTTTATTGGTTCTACAACAAATTAAATGTTCAGGTATTCATCGGTAAATGAATCCTTACAAATTGTACAGACATTGATTGGCAAGAAACCTATAAACTTCAATTGGTATAGGAGTTTGATTTTAAATTTGCCTCGAGGTGCGTAACCTCTGAGGTATATTGAGTAAATGTTGTGGAAAAGTACAAGTAGGTATGTTGTTTTTTGTTCAATGTTTTTGATATTTTCGTATAAAATATGCCTGCCCTCTTCGGGGAAGCCTTCGCGTACTATTATTTATTATTTCCAACGGGGACGCCGGTGACTGGACTGACGATCCACCCGCGATGTTTGCGGGCCATTTCGTCCATTTCCCCAGTTCTCCCCTTGGGATGTGTGTGGTTGATCCAGCTTAGGGCGCCCCGTCGAACCTTCCTGTGCCCTTTATGAATCTTATCATCTGTTCCACCTTCAGATTACTTATATATTCTTCGTTCAGTCTATCCGACCCCAGGATTTCCCATTTGATCAGTGAGTACATGGGGCATTCAGCCAGCAGGTGGAAGCTTGTTTCTTCGCTGGGCATTTGGGGTTGGTTCTTACTCCTATCACTGTCAGGTGTCTGTTCAGTCGACAGTGTCCTGTTATCACTTCTATGGCGAGCCTCATGTTTCCTCTTGGGAGTTTCATGAAATGACTCGTCCTTTTCTTGTCCATTCCCTTGATGAAGATTTTCGACTGTCTCATTGCAGTCGAGGTTCTCCACCTTTGATTGGTTTCTACTTTAGTTCTGTGGCTGATTACTCCTTTGGTGATTTTGTGCGCTATGGGCAGCCGGGGCTCCGGTCCCACCAAGTTTTCGTCAGCACCTATTCTGGCTAGTTCGTGGGCCCGCTCGTTGCCCGTGTTACCCTCGTGTCCGGGGACCCAGGCAATCGTTAGGTCGATGTTCTTGGCCAGCCTGTCCAATGATTTCTGTTCGCGTACTAGAATTAGGTATTGATTATGGATTAAGTATTTCAAGTCGACCGAGAAGGAGATAGTCTACCTACACTACACTCTTCCTCAGTTACTCTACTCAAACACCAATGACTACCCACTTTCACATCTTATTTCTAACAATTTATGTAGATACATCCAAAGGTTGCCTGTAAGAGATCGCTTTTTAGTGTTAGGGCCTCCATTTTGCGGGTGCCACAGGAAATGCCTTCTGGTTTCACCAGAGACGCCCGCAGCAATGGACATGGGAGCGGCCGCGGTCTCGCGGGATTGAAAAAAAAGGGCCTCCATTTGTACATTACAACGAATATTAAGTGAGGTGACCCGAAAACTTGACGCCATGTCACGCGGTATACACACATCTGTTGTACTCGTGGAAATATTACAGTAATAACTCTTAGTCCTGAATGATGAGGGTACATAAGAGAGTGTCAAATAAAATGCTACCTTGAACAACAAATATTTCACATGTGCTGCGGCTTACATTTGGGATATAAACTGAAGTATCAACATGTTACTTGTACCGCTCGCTTTTGAAAAATTATAATACTTACCTAAGACAACATATCTAACACGTATAATAGTTAAAAAAACACGTCAAAAATTTACACAAGAACCGACTTCAAATTACCGAAACGAGACAAAATAATTGTCGGAATGGAACCAAATTGAAAAGTAGTAGCTTTCAATTAAAAAAACAATTGTCAAAATCGGTTCACCCAGTCCGAAGATATGAGGTAACAAACATAAAAAAATAAACCAAACATACAGTTACTCCTCCTTTTATGGAAGTCGGTTGAAAACCTCTATCATGAGTTATTTTAATCCACGACCAGAAAAATGATTGGTTTAAGCTTTGGTAGCGTGTAAAATATCTACTTTTCTTGGTCCCATACATTCCTTACAACAGGCAGACAGACAGACATACATCACGCCTATTACCCCAAAGGAATATGCAGAGGGGCATTACACACCCACACTTTACCAGTAATTTTGTTGGTTCCACATAATATGGGGACAAGCCTATTGCCGTTACCGGGGAACATAGAAATTCCATAGCCACTCTATAATTCAAACCTACAACAAGTAAGAATATGACACCTAAATATCAAAGTAATCATACAGTACCTAACTACCTAAAGTAAACTCTAAAGTTACAAGTATGTGACGAGAATTATAAATACTTAACCATTCATCAAACTCACTTTAACACAATTTAAACTTAAACTCCACGCTACAATGTGAGATTGCATGAGGGCTCCACGTCTCTGAACATGAATAATTCATTGAGCAAGACATTCTCAAAATAAATCTAATCAAAACTCCATTGAAATCACTTTATATGTATCCGTTGAAGACTAACTTACTCACAACTTTATGCTTCTAGTGCTTACACGAGAGCTCTCTAGCACTTAGTTAGTACTCATAGTAGTCCTGAGTATGAATACCGAATAAATAAACTAAAATGACAATTATTCTTATTAAACTGGTACCTGTTTTCCAGGTTTTATTTATTTTTTATTCTAACAGGAAATTGTATCATTTACTCAGTAAACCCTAAAGTCGGGTACGCACGTGCGAACAGAACATGATACGAACATGGTACGCAACAGTTTGGTTACGAAATTGGTATTTCAGAAAATAGACAACAAGCCGGGTACGCACGTGCAAACAGAACATAATACGAACATGGTACGCAACAACTTGGTTACGAAATTGGTCTTTAAGAAAATAGACAACAAGCCGGGTATGCACGTGCGAACAGAACATGATACGAACATGGTACGCAACAATTTGGTTACGAAATAGGTCTTTAAGAAAATAGACAACAAGCCGGGTACGCACGTGCGAACAGAACATAATACGAACATGGTACGCAACTACTCGGTTACGAAATTGGTCTTTAAGAAAATAGACAACAAGCCGGGTATGCACGTGCGAACAGAATATGATACGAACATGGTACGCAACAACTTGGTTACGAAATAGGTCTTTAAGAAAATAGACAACAAGCCGGGTACGCACGTGCAAACAGAACATAATACGAACATGGTACGCAACAACTTGGTTACGAAATTGGTCTTTAAGAAAATAGACAACAAGCCGGGTATGCACGTGCGAAATAGAACATGGTACGAACATGGTACGCAACAACTTGGTTACGAAATAGGTCTTTAAGAAAATAGAGAACAAGCCGGGTACGCACGTGCGAACAGAACATAATACGAACATGGTACGCAACTACTCGGTTACGAAATTGGTCTTTAAGAAAATAGACAACAAGCCGGGTATGCACGTGCGAACAGAACATGATACGAACATGGTACGCAACAACTTGGTTACGAAATAGGTCTTTAAGAAAATAGACAACAAGCCGGTTACGCACGTGCAAACAGAACATAATACGAACATGGTACGCAACTACTCGGTTACGAAATTGGTCTTTAAGAAAATAGACAACAAGCCGGGTATGCACGTGCGAACAGAATATGATACGAACATGGTACGCAACAACTTGGTTACGAAATAGGTCTTTAAGAAATAGACAACAAGCCGGGTACGCACGTGCAAACAGAACATAATACGAACATGGTACGCAACAACTTGGTTACGAAATTGGTCTTTAAGAAAATAGACAACAAGCCGGGTATGCACGTGCGAAATAGAACATGATACGAACATGGTACGCAAAAACTTGGTTACGAAATTGGTCTTTAAGAAAATATACAATAAGCCGGGTATGCACGTGCGAAATAGAACATGATACGAACATGGTACGCAACAACTTGGTTACGAAATAGGTCTTTAAGAAAATAGACAACAAGCCGGGTACGCACGTGCGAACAGAACATAATACGAACATGATACGCAACTACTCGGTTACGAAATTGGTCTTTAAGAAAATAGACAACAAGCCGGGTATGCACGTGCGAACAGAACATGATACGAACATGGTACGCAACAACTTGGTTACGAAATAGGTCTTTAAGAAAATAGAAAACAAGCCGGGTATGCACGTGCGAACAGAAAATAATACGAACATGGTACGCAACTACTCGGTTACGAAATTGGTCTTTAAGAAAATAGACAACAAGCCGGGTATGCACGTGCGAACAGAACATAATACGAACATGGTACGCAACTACTCGGTTACGAAATTGGTATTTAAGAAAATAGACAACAAGCCGGGTATGCACGTGCGAGCAGAACATAATACGAACATGGTACGCAACTACTTGGTTACGAAATTGGTCTTTAAGAAAATAGACAACAGTTTAAGTACATAGCACAATGGTATTATGTGTGCAGTATTGATGGTTTATACCCAGTTTAAGTTGGCTACACGTTGCTGCAGCCGCACTTCAGCATTTCCAAGAATCGAAATATCTAGAGTCACTTTGAATCGGGGTGTCAAATTCAATGAAGAATTAATTATTCTATTAATTTTTTTACTAAAAATATTCTTTTTTTTAAATAATTAAACGTCATGTCCATCCGTCCGTTCACCCTCGGCTTTCCTTCAAAACGGTTAATGAAACATGAAACGTTGCATGGATATGTATATTTACTACACCGACAAAGTGCTAAAACAAAATTTAGAAAAATATATTTTTTAGGGTGCCTTCCCTACATGTAAAGTGGGAATGATATTTTTTTCTTTAGATATTTAGCTTTAAAGAGTATGTTTTTGCGAAAACAGGGCATCCTCCCCCCTCTAAAATCTAAGTGACTGCCGGGAAGAACCTGAAAATTCCATAGTCCATGTTATAAACTGTGAAGGAAAACTATAACGGATAGTATAACTATGTTAGTTCAGGAGTTATAAAGGCTTTTATGGGTAACTACGGAACTCTATCTTATGCGCGGTTCGACACGCACTTGCCCGGTGTTTAGGATACACTTTGTTTTTTCCGGGTATACCTACATAATATCTTTGCCTGTAAACATAACAAACAAACATTATAACCACCTCTCCACGAGATGAAACTCTTTTTTACAGTTAGCACCTTGCGTATCTGTTAAAACGTGCTTAAATTAAACTTAGTCTCTAAATTAATTTTTGCTAAATTATCCTCAGGTGTCATCAACCTTCATTCGCGCTGTTTTAATACTTTTTATGTCACGACACCTATTCTTAACACTAGGTACTTTACCTACTTAGAAGAGATTTTTTTTACGGGTAAAACAGTTTCTGCTTTCTAACTATACATACAATTACGCCTGCTTCTTTGAAATGGATATGGCAGAGGTTATACGTCTCCTTTTTGATAGTAACTTCGTTGGTCCCACGTAACAATAAGCGAGCCTATTGTCGGTAACCGGCAACTGTTGAGTTTGCCAGAGACTCGTCAGGTTTGTGAACGTTTACTTACATTATTAACTCAAAGCAATTTATAACATCTAGAGTAATCTAGACTAATAACTCCCATATGGTACAAGGAATAAATTGTCCGGAGTCGTCTCTGTCATCTGTGTCAACATTATAATTTGCCAGTCAAATATAACTGCCGACATCGAGAAAATTGTCCCGTAGAGACACACTTTAATTATCGTTATACGGACTCTGACATGAGAAAATCGATATTTTTGTTAATTGAGTAGGTTGGAATGATGCGGTAACTGTATCACAGGATAATATTGTATTATGATGAGGTAAAAACTTAAAAGAAGCAACTGTTAATCATGCAACGTAAATATATAATTATTAATAGTACATTTTTGCAAAGGCCGGGAAATAGGCAATTGCAGCTGCAGCCGCTCCATTGCTGGACACTTGTAGAGTTCCTAATTCAAAAATCACGCCTGCAATGAATTTTCATACAACCACAGAATAGCGAATAGTACTTACATACAGAACTTGCACTCCGACGTTAATTAAAGCACAGTCTTTTGTTTACAGAGAACATAATTCGAACGTTAGGGTTGCCTCAATATCAACTCTATGGTCAATGCCGTATCACAAACAAGAGACAACCCTTACTGACTTACAACTTCAAGTTGTCGCTGACGTCACGTATTTTTTGCGATTGTTAGGCGAGTGACATAGGCCTGATACAACATTGTTAGTCATTTGTTATGTTCTAAATTCAAAAAACAAAGCTGTTCATAAATTCGATACTTCTTAATAACGACCTTTCCAAGTAAAAAAAAAAAAAAAAAAGAAATGCATGTTTGAAAAAAATATATTTCATCATCATCATCATTATCAGCATCGTCGTCATTTCAGCTAATTGACGCCAACTGCTGGTCATAGGCCTCACCCAACGAACGCCACAACATTCGATCTTGAGCCCTTGATCTTCTCACAGTGGATTCCCGTGACCGTTTCAATGTCATCAGTTCACATTGTTGCAGACGCGTCTTAAAATAAATTTCAAAATCCGTAATAACTTTAAATTAAAACTGAAAAGAAAGAACAAGTTCAGAACGACCAGAGCCATTGAATCAGTCGCGACCCGCGACCGACATAGGATATAATGAATTTAGATTAAACTACTTAAGGGGGATCCTGTTATTGTTTTGCACTCAGACTTCTGGAATGAACTTGTTTTCTCATGTCCTGTATTAATGTATATCCTGATATGTAAACCAACTTCACCACAAATAGCTTTACTTATATGCGATTAATGTTATAGCACCCTCAGTTCCACTCGACAAGGCTGCGGACAGCTTATTGCAAAGGCACAACTTTCATTAACATGAATTTACAATATTAGCATAAGGATAACTTTAACCAATTAGACTCAATGACAATACACTGCAGTCTCCGGCGGTATTAACATAACGAAACTAGCAGACGCCCTCAGCTTCGCCCGCTTGACAAACTATATACCCAATAAGGGTTCCGAAACTTTTACTACGAAACCCTAAAAACCTTCCTCGAGAACCATTCTATCCTTTACTGGAAACCGCATCAAAATCCGTGGCGTAGATTTAAATTTTCGATTAAAAAGTATGAGAGCTTTAATCGATACGCTGCGTTCATCGATGTTCTATTCATAATACAATAGGCTTGTGTCCCAAATTTCAAAAATTGATTAAATCTGTAGTTTTGTATCTATATAGTCACAAAAATGCATTATTTTGATTTAAAACAATCATTTACATAGTTTATTTTGCGATCTAAAAAATGTATTTAAATTGGTAACGATAACGGTAAACGCTCCAATCTGTCATGGTGCCTTGGGTGATGTCACACATTGCGAAACAAATCAAAATGTGTTTGACGAAGCTATCCTGTCCAAAAAACGAACGAAGTTCGCTGCAGCGATTTAGCCATAAATGAGTCGTCTAATCATAATATAAATATTCAAGCGCAAGATCGCTTAGTAGTTATAGTTTTTTCACGACCAAAAGGTCAAAAGCACCGTGAATATCATGGCGCTTACGCGTTTCGTTCAACGTATTCCAAGAACATGTCACTTGTAAGGATTATACACTATAGACTGGACACACATAGCTTTTTACCTACGACGGAACGGAGATGGTATATGGGTTTGGGGTGAGAGGATGTTTGTACAAAAACATGTTGCCATTTTTCTCCAAAACTACTGGTCGGATTTTGATGCAGTTTTTAGTTATGGGTTCAGGTTTGATTGGTGCATGTTCTTAGATAAATGTTACGATGACAACTCACCAGGGGGCGCTGCAGCGAACATTATTTTGTGAAAAGCAATGTTGCCAATTTTCTCAAAAACTAGTAGTCCGATTTTGATGAAGTTTTCAGTTATGGGTTTGAGTTAGATTGGTACAGGTTTTTAGATAGATGTTACGGTGACAACTCATCAGGGGGCGCTACAGCTAACATTATTTGTGATGAAAATCAATTTTGATGCGGCTTTTTTTAGGAATGGATTAGTGAGGGTTCTTAAATGGGCTTACTAGAAGGCGCTACATATCGCAATTGAAAAGCAATTGAAAAAAGGATAAAATAATTTAAAAACCTCCAGAAAGTTAAAAATAAATTGTGTTGGTAAGCCCTTTAACTTTGATATAGGTGCCTAGCAATATTTTGATTCAAGCGTTGTCTCGAAATGGACATCGAAATAATGCGCCGAAACTGCGTTTTGTTCAACCTACTTTTGTTAGATTTATAATAATTTAACTTTAAAATTAACAAAAATTTGTAAATTAATAAAAACGTACGAACAATTAAATTACACAAAATCACAGACACAACTTGAACAAGAAGTCAGCTCTTCATACATACTTACTCTATGGTGTGAGAGCGCAACCTGTGACGTCATATTTTCTGATTGGTGTTTGATGTCACGTGACTGAATGCCTAATTTTCCAAACTTATTTTCTAAAAATATTAGTAATCTTTATTCTGTCTACTAATTTATATTACTTTTTGTTGTCTATTCATTGGAAATAGTCATAAGAAACATACACCAATCCGATTTATTCTTAGTGGACACAAGCCTATTGGAGCGGAATACATTACAGATGCATTCATTTAAATTGCAATTAGTACATACCTGTTCCTTTGATCTCATTTCTTGTGATCATGCTCGTGTAGTTCCCATCGCCTTATATGAGCATTAATATGATTATAATTTAATTTCTGTAAATACTACCTGTGAATATTATATGTCAAATACTAGATATCTATTTCGGAGCTCTCGGTAGTCGAACAGTTATTAGATTCGAACCAATTTTGCTACTTAAACCTAGAGAGATTTACATGTAAATTGAATTAAATAATTTTAAATTAATTTGAAAGTATATGAGTCCGAAACGCCCATGACTTTAATTGGCTGTGCCACAGCAGCTGACACGTAAGATTTTGTTGCCTTTCATCAACATTTCATCGCAAGGCAACGGGTTTCAAATTTAGTTGTCAAAATTATAATATAGCTGCTTATTTTATTAAATTAATTCGGCCATTTTGGACATAACTTACGTAGTAACTATTTATTAATCTGTGACATAACCCACTTTCTAGAGTGCCCCGAGTGCCCGGTGACGGCAAAAAAAACTTCCATAATATCGCAAAGGTAGAAAGCTACCAAAAGCCAACATAACGAAAGAGGTTTTTAATCCATGGACATATTTTTGTGTTTTGTTCGTCGTGTTTCATACATTAGGGTATTGTGTGTTTGAGCATCTTTGCACTTTGGTACTATCGCAGCGCCCAAATGAGAGTAGCAAATCGCAAACCAACGCGATGCCATAAATGGTAGGAACATTGATATCATCGCAAATTTGGAGGTCTTAAGCTGGTGGAGCCTTGGTCAGTCGCTTCACCGGAAATATCGAAGCTCAGCCGCAATGACTAAAGAGCCGACCCCAACTGGTAGGAAAGACTCGATGGGTGATAAGGCTAGTGGAGGTATGAAGAACGTTCCTTCTGAAAAGGGTACAGTCGCTGATTAAGTCCGGCCTAAAACTATAGTTTTTGAAATTCATATTGTAAAATTGTGTTGTAGTTAACCGCGTAAAGTAAGTAAGTATCCTAGATAAATAGGGATACCAGGGCCAAATACATTTAAGTCAATAAATGTGTGTATTTTCCTCGCCTGTTTTCCCTGAAGAGGAATTCTTACAATAAGCCTCTTTACCCTGACAGCTGTCAGTACATATAACAGACGTTGTGGTATAAATAACGATAAAAAAATAGTATTTTACTTTAATTCAGTTATGTAAGTCTTTCGATATTAGATGATGCAATCGACACACATGGTTCATAATAGCACATAATAGGGAATAGTACTTACATACAGAACTTGCACTCCGACGTTAATTAAAGCACATTCTTTTGTTTACAGAGAACATAATTCGAACGTTAGGGTTGTCAGTAAAGTAAAATATATACCAGCATAATTTGACCAATAATTATGACAGGCATTAAGCCTCAATATCAACTCTTTGGTCAATGCCGTGTCACAAATAAGAGACAACCCTTACTGATTTAAAACTTCAAGTTGTCGCTGACGTCACGTATTTTTTGCGGTTGTTAGGCGAGTGACATAGGCCTGATTTTGGGTGCAAAGGGGCCCTTCTTACATCTATCGGGCCCCAGCGACCTCACCTGCTAATGGCGCACCTGCTGATTAACGGACGAGGTTCGTATATTACGGTACCCATGTGATGGCTTCGGCCCCTACGTGGATACCAGGTGGTACAACAGTGTTGGTCCGGGGGGGTACCACCGTGCAGCTGTGCAAAAGCCCCCCAAGTAACCCAGCCCAGGCTGGGTTGCACCATAACCATAACCCCTAACGGGTTCAGCAGCTGCACTGCCGGGCCCGGGGCGGTGTATGGTGCGGCAGGCAGGGGTCCAGTGGGGGCGAAGCGGAGTCTAGTGTGGGTGGTGTGGGTCGATTCGGGCCAGGGAGACCCTTAGCAACGGCGTTGCCGCGGCCGCCCGCAACATAGTCGTGGGGCCCACCTGGGACCAACCACCCCAGTAGGCTGCCCCACATGTTGCGCAAAATCCTGTTGTGGGGTCGCCGCTCCGGGTGGTAACCGGTGTGGGGTAGCGGCGGCCTTGCATCAGGGGGGTTTGGGAGCCCTTCCGTCCGGCGGGTCGGCTCCGACCTAACCATACGGTTCTAGACGAAGCTAGCCTCTGCACTTTGTCACTTACTGCCGCACCAAATATCGCCCTATCTTCACGCTTCCCCATATTTCACAATGATAGTGCAACAAGATAATAGACGGTACACAGCGGCCCCTAGAAACCCCACAAAGTTGACTTCGTTTGAGGTGGAGTTCGCGAATATCCGCGGACTCCATGCAAACCTCAATACCGTCCACCATCACCTGGAGACGGCACGACCTTCTGTGATGTACCTAACGGAGACACAGATACACCGCCCTGACGACACGTCGTACCTCTGTTACCCGGGGTATATCATTGAGGAACAATTCCGCGATACAGCCGGGGTGTGCGTGTTCGTTAGGGCGGATGTTTGCTGCCGCCGGTTGCGCTGTCTGGAGAACCCCTCCTACTCCGTCCTTTGGCTGCACGTTGATCATGGCTTCATGAGCCAGATCTACGTGTGCGTCTACCGCTCCCACACAGGGGACACTGGGACAACAAGGCTTTTCGAATACCTCAGCGAGATGGCTGACGATGCGCAGGTGCGGTTCCCGAACGCTGACCTGGTTTTCCTGGGGGACTTTAACGGTCATCACGTTGAGTGGCTGGGGTCCCTTAGGACCGATCATGCGGGACGAACCGCCCATGCATTCGCTCTCTCCCACGGGCTGACCCAGATGGTACGGGGGATCACCCGGATACCTGACAGGTCAGACCACACGCCCGCCTTGCTGGATCTACTGCTGACAGTCGCCCAGCCGAGTACAGTGTGTCGGTACGTGCCCCACTGGGCACTTCCGACCACTGTGTGGTGCACGCCAGCTTCCAAGTGCCACCGCCTGCTCGTGCTAAACAAATGACTCGACGACTATGGCACTACTCGTCGGCAGACTGGGACGGTCTCCGCGATAACTTTGCGTCCGCCCCGTGGAGCCAGCGCTGCTTTGTAGGGAAGGCGCCTTCGGATAGCGCTGCTGCCGTTGCTGGCGAGATCAGTCTAGGGATAGAATATTATATCCCTTTCACTGATGTCGCCAGCATCCGCAAAGCTCGCCCCTGGTTCGGGCGTGAATGTGCCAAGGCTGTCCAGAAAAAACGGTCGGCATATCGCGCCTGGGTCAGGGCTCGGGCGGCACGTGACCCGAACGTGAACCGCCTCAAAGCAGCGTACAATAAGGCCACTAGGTTCAGCAAGAGGGCCTTAAAGAGAGCGGATGCCCAGCGCGTCGCGCGACTATGGTCAGGAGCTCACATCCCATCCCACGGGCAGCCGTGGATACTGGCAACTGGTCAAAGCCGTACAGTCAAATTTTTGCCAACCCTCGCTGCCACCACTGCGTTTTCCTGATGGATCACTGGCTCATAAAGCCCAAGAGAAGGCGGACATGCTCGCAGATCTCTTTGCGGCTAATTCCCGGGTCGATGACCGTGGCCTGCAGCCCCCCGCCATCGCCAACTGTGGCCACACTATGCCTGATATTGTTATCAGGCAATGTGATGTACGGGCAGTGCGGCGGTCACTCGACACGCGGAAAGCCAGTGGCCCTGACGGCATTCCGGCGGTGGTGCTACGAAAATGTGCTGCTGAGTTGTCTCCAGTACTAACGCGTCTGTACCGCCTTTCATACTCTACAGGCCTCGTGCTGGAGGTCTGGAAGGAGGCAAACGTACAACCGATCCCCAAGAAAGGGGATCGATCCGATCCAGGCAACTATCGACCCATAGCTGTCACCTCAGTCATTTGCAAGGTGCTCGAGCTTCTTATCAATAAGCAGCTCATGCGATACCTGGAGGATCACTCGCTAATCAATGATCGGCAATATGGCTTCAGGCCAAACGATCAACGGGTGACCTCCTAGCATTCGTCACGCATCTATGGGGTGAGGCTATGGAAAATTTCGGAGAGTCCTTGGCTATTAGCCTGGACATCGCGCAAGGTTTCGATAGGGTCTGGCATGCTTCGCTCCTTTCCAAGCTTCCGGCATATGATCTACCTCCTCAACTGTGCAGCTGGATTGCCAGTTTTTTAAACGAGCGCCGAGTGCGGGTCCTCTGCGATGGCCAGGCTTCTCGCTTCTTGCAAGTGAATGCCGGGCTACCGCAGGGGTCCGTACTGTCACCAACTCTCTTTCTTCTGCATATCAATGATATACTTTCCCTCGGGAACATTCATTGCTATGCAGATGACAGTACATTGCACGGGAGTTACTCGGTTCGTCCGACGGAGGGGCGATCTGTGATAGAGAAGGAGAGACGACCTCTCGTGGGTGATCTCGAACGAAACCTCGACAGTATCTCGCAATGGGGTGCCGAGAACTTGGTCGAGTTCAATGCCCACAAAACACAGGCGTGTGCATTTACAGCGAAAAAATCCCCTTTCCTTCCCCTACTCAATCTTCAGAATGCAATATTACCAATGAAGGACAATCTGGGCTAGCTTCGCGGAAACTAGGAATACTGAACAAGGTAAAGCGATTCTTTACACCGCACCAAAGGTGTCTGCTGTACAAAACGCAGATTAGACCCTGCGTTGAATACTGCTCTCACCTCTGGGACGGCTCCGCGAAGTATTTGCTGGACGCACTCGACGCTATGCAGCGACGCGCTGTTCGCATTATAGACTGTCCGGAGGTAACGGGAAGCCTTGAGCCGCTAGCCCAGCGCCGAACAATTGCTTCCTTGGCCACGTTCTACCGTATTTACCACGGTGAGTGTTCTGAAGAGATCTTCAACCTGATCCCACCCTCTCCCTTCTGATCCCGAACAACGCGTGCCGGGCAGAGATGTCACTCTCATACCGTGGAAACCATCTTCGCGAGAACCGAGCGTTTTAAACGTTCGTTTCTCTGCCGAACGATGGTGGCTTGGAACTCCCTGCCTGTGCACGTGTTTCCTCCAACATATAACCCTGGGTTCTTTAAGCGAAGCGTGAAGAGGCACATTACTGGGTCGTTAAGTTGGGGGCCACTCTCTATAGTATTCCTGTGTACTGTGAGAGTCACCCTCAATTGCCAGACGTCGCCTCAGCTTACCATCAGGCGGGTGGCGTCAATTTGTCGACCTAAATATAAAAAAAAAAAGTTATTTTCTGTCAATAATCCATAATTGTCTATAATCTCATCTCAATATTTCCTATATAAATCGTATTGAAATAGAATGAAAATCATTGAGCAATAGCTAGGCTGCGGTCAACTTGAACAGTTTTCGTAACGCGATCGCATTAGTAGACTTGTCCTACACAGATTACATTGACTACCATCATACCTCTCGAAGAGATAGGTTTTATACACCCACACTTTGCCAGTAAATTTGTTGTTCCTACGTAATAGGGGCCACCACGGAGCACTATCGAAACTCAAAACCATTTTGTAATTTGAAACCAAAATTCCACCAGCCAGGACAGATGTAACATGGGTACCACTAAGTAGAATCTGTACAGTCTGATATTAAAATAGTTAAAATAGCAGATTCGGTGCCCTGGTGCCTTGGCGAAAGTTTCAAAAAACACTTTTACTGAGCTTAACTGTATTTACTTACTTACTGTAATGTGTACCAACTTACCACACCACACATAATATTACCTACTTATGCAGTGAAAACCAACCAACCAAATAATACTTGAGGCTGAAATATGATGGAAAATTTTACCTCGTACTGCAAATTGAAACTGAAAATTTAGAACTTTACTGAGGTAAACGAATTGCGGTGCAAATATTTTATTTGAAAACGCGTGAATGTTAACTCAATGTGCATTTGTGTACCCAGTTTATTTATGGCAATGTCTCGCAATTAACCTATTCGGCTATAAACTAGGTCGCCGCAGTCGCGAAATGTACCGTACGTGTACGCTGCAGCATATATTTGAGCGAAGCGAGTTTAAATTCAAAATTCTGGCATCGTAATAACCTGGGTAATTCTGTAAGCTTTTGATGAGTGCAAGAAAATCTGAAATCGGCCGAGTATTCGCCGAGAAACAATTTAACATAAATCGTTTGAAAAATAATTTGAGTCACCCGTTGAGAGCTCCGCTCAATTAGGGAAAATGTCCCTAATTAACACTGTTTTTGCCATTTTCTGCGATACTAGTACGGTGCCTTTTTTTTGCCTTTTGGCCCAGCAGGCCTTTCCAGATCTAGGACTATCCATATAGGGGTCAATCATCATTGGAGCATAAGCAGTTCTCGAGGGGGGACAAAAATTACATTCCTCATTTGTATATATAGATAATTGGTGCACACAGGTAGACCGACAATATGTAGACACGCTGTACTCGTACTGCAGTACCAAATTGCACATTTCAAAGTCTGTTTATGGTATTATTGCGTAGTAATAAACGGACTGAGTTTCACTTGTAGACAGACAGGGGCAGGGGGCGCAAAATCTGTCTACAGTCAGTCAGTAATGGGTTTATTGCAAGCAGACAGGGTGCAAACACTCCAATTTCCACCCCTTCACTCTCTCTGAAATCGTTCGGTATAGGTACATAGTTTGGAACGTTTGTTTGATTTTCAAATCAAATTTTAATCGATTTCCCAAAAGCAGAAATAGTTTGTATTCGGCTGTTGGTGTTTTGGTGTTTTTGAATTCTGAAACTAACTCATTTTCTAATCGTTTTTTTTTTCTTTCTGAGTTAAAAAGTACCTACTTAACAAAAAATAGGTATTTAGGTAGATTCAAACCTATGTTGCTATTTTTCTCCGATTTTGAAGCAGTTTTCAGTTATGGGTTTGGGTTTGATTGGTGCATGTTCTTAAATAAGTGTTACGGTAACAACTCACCAGGGGCCGCTGCAGTAAACATTTGTTTGTATAAAACTAAAACTACTATTATGGTTTTGATGTAGTTTAACCCACTAGAGAGCGCTGCTGTATAAACGATCAAGGCCTTCTAAAAATAAACTAGGTATGCAATGCATTATGCTGTTGCAATAATTGAGCTGCGTTTGTCGATCCGGGTCGAACTCCTAAACGACTGGACCGATCTTTATGAATTCAGATATATGCACTCACGGTGATGGTCACTATGACCGTGCCAAATTTCAAAAAGATCAGTCCAGTCGTTTAGGAGTTCGACCCGGATCGACAAACGCAGCTCAATTATTAACTACATCAAAACCATAATAGTAGTTTTAGTTTTATACAAAATTTTGTAAAAGCTCTAGGGCTTTTACAAAATTTTGTTGATTTCAGAGATTATATAATTAGTGAAGGAACAGGAAACAGGAGCTGTTGCGCCCATTGAAACAGCAGAAAGTGAGTCCTACACCCTAATTCCTTTTCTTTACTATCTCATTTTCAGATTGTGTTATAATCCCCGCAAAATATACAGTCCGCTGAAACCCGCACCGCAAGAACCAGCGCATAACAAGCATACAGTTACTATAACGACAATCTTAGAAATGCTTTATCTGAATTTTTAGACGCTTTGCACCCTCATAACTTCGGTTCAGGATTTGCTAATATACTCGTACATATAATGTGTATGTTACTATAATTATGTGGAAGCCTATTGGCATATCTGACCAAATTATGGCCTTGTTTGTGAAATAAGCCAATAAGTTTCCCAAAGCAAATATAACAGAACCACAAAATTTTGTTGGTTTTGGTGGCATTTTTACTGTATTTGGCATTTACTGAATTATGACTAAGTTAAAGTTTAATACTTTGAACTCAAATATAGTATAGCTACATTCAATCAACAGCTAAGGGTTTGTGTAAATACATTACTTATCGTATGATGTCATCTGCGCAAGTCTTGGCCTCAGAGACCGCACCCTCTGCGATTGCCATTTTATCACTTTCTTTTATGCCGTATTTCACCTCCACCTTATTTTTCTTTTCAAAATTAGTCTCCGTCTGTTACGTATAACTCAGAATGACTTTAAAAAAAGATTTTTCATAAACACCGTAATTGCCCGGTCAATTTCCACATTCAAATTACCAAAATTCCTACAGAGCTGAATTTTAATAGAGACCCCATCGATTTTACGTCTGCTGAAAAAGTTATTCAAGGTCAAAGTTTTTTTGGCTTGTTTCACGTAAATAGTGTTTCTTTTCCAAATAATATCTTGACGAAAATTGTAGTTTATAAAATTATCTACAAAACCCGGCCTAGTACGTGTCGAGCTTCGCATAAGATAGGGTTCCGTGATTAGTAAATATACATAGGTATCTATGCAAAATTTCATGTTTCTAGCACCAACCGTTTAGGTGGAAAGCCGAAGGCGGACGAACGGCCGGACATTACGAAACTATAAGGGTTCCGAGCCTTTTACTACGGAAACCTAAAAATGGTCATTGCACTTTTTTACTAAGAATTACCACTTCTGAAATGTTGCAAAATCAATGGTGCTCAAAATATCGAAGGAGTTATATTCTATGTAATATGCCCGCTATGCTGCTACACTCCTATTGGACGTAGCGTGTTGTTACAGCCTAGAGATGTTACCCGGTAACATTGTAATTGAAGGAAGTACGTATGTTTTTGTAAGTTGGCTCACTATAAGTATTTAACATACATTGTTATTTCTAAAACAAAAGTGGTCTAAGCCACTCCTTATAAAACCTGCTAATAAAATCAGAGAACGAGAATTTTTTTGAAAACTTTTTTTTATACTAGCTGTTGCCTGCAGCTCCGCCTGCGTGTTATAGTTTTCTTGATCACGAGTTACTGATTTATTATGTATAGCTTCATTGCTTCTATATTTACATCTACTGCCAGATTCGCAAAGCAATGAGTACCGAGAGAAAGAACCTGACAATAAAACTCTTGACTAAATGTGGACGAATGTACATTGGCTGTTGCCCGCAGCTCCGCCTGAGTGGTACTTTAGATCGAGATAATTTTTTTATTTATGAACCGATTGAAATAAAACTAACCTTTAATGTAAAAACCGCATTCAAATCGGTTAAGCCGTTTCTGAGATTAGCGTGTTCAAACATTCAGACAAACAGACAAAAATTCTAAAAACCATTGTTTTGGGTACTATACGTAGGTCACACTATAAGTTTAGCGTAACTTAAAAAAACAACATGTTAAAACCAAAATATTATGTTTATTGCTTTTCAAAATAATCTCCTTTAGATTTTAAACATTTTTTTATGCGATCGAACCATTTTTTAATACAGGAGGACCACAGATCTGAAGGCATGTTTTCGATGTGCTGATTGAACGCTATCACTGTCTCTTCGGAGTTGGTAAAAGTGAAACCTCTCATCAAATCTTTGATTTTGGGGAAAATACAGAAATCATAGGGTGCTAGGTCGGGGCTATGCGCAGAATGGGTGACGAGTTGTACTTTTTCGGAAGCTAAAAATGACTTTGTTTTGTTGGCCGTGTGTAAAGAAGCGTTGTCATGATGTAGGAGAACGCGGCTTTTGGGTCGTCTTTCGTGAACTTTTTCTAACACCCTGGTGATACGGCCCCTGCTAGGAAGTACAAATAAAACGACTTAAAACAATTAACGTTTAATAGCAGGGAACCTAGGGTTTATATAATAATAGTAGCTAATAGTGTGTCGGTCGAATAGGATCACATATACTGTTTACGGAAGTGCCCGGTGGACTTAACTTTGGGTCTACAGGCGACGGCGGTCGGCCGGCAGGGTCCGCTGGTGTCCTCCAATTAATTTCGTTCTCAACAGGCCGAGATGCTCCGGATGGTAGGCCACGGAGCGACGGCGCAGCTTCAGGCTGCTCAGCAACAAAATCTTCACAAATGGGCTTTTCTAAGCCCCAAGGTAGTTCTGGAATAGACACAAGCAGCGGATTAGATACCGGCTCGGCACCGCTTGCCGTAGGCCCCACACGTAAATCGCCGTACAGGTTCCCTAGTTGTCGGACGCGCTGCACACTTATTTACATGGGGGTACACGGCAAGGTTACACATAACACAGGATAACACAAACATGGGAACAAGGAAAACACAGACAGGTGGTTGGCCCATTCCTATATATCGGCTCCGACCGGCGGCAGAAGGTCTCAATGCAATATTTAACTAATAATAAAATAATAAATTTTAGCTATAGGCCCAACACAAATGTGGGTACATTTCAAAAGACTAACTTTTCTACCTATTATGCTTCGGAGACGACGTTCCTACAGAGTCTGCGTTATGCGTAATTCCCATCTAACAATTGAAACTTTACTATGGTTCACTAGATTAGGGAACCCTAAAATGACGGTCCCTAAATGGCAGTCTAGATAATAAAAATGTTACTGCATAGTATCTCCTAATGGTTTACCAATTTAGGGAACCCCAACATGACGGTCCCACTATGGCCGTCTCGACAATACAATATTAAATAAAATGGAGAATATTCCAGATAGGTGGAATATGATCCCGGTATTTGACTTTACGTTATCCAATAATAAAAAGTTATAAAATTAACGGTTTCCCGCTTAAGGCCGCGCCCCAAGTGGTACGGCTTCACAATAAATTATGTCGGGTAGAAGTATTTTCTCAACCCGGATTCTCCTTCGTGATATTCACAAATTATAATTATAATAATATAAATTACTGCTTAAGGCTGTAGGTGAATAGCCCTTAAGAGAATTTTATGCATAAATGTTTCTAACAATTTATCATTACATTAGACAGGGCAATGTTATTATATTCTAGCATCCCCTATCGGTTTATAAAATAAGTATTTACGTATACAACACATATACATATACAATACATAATATAATTAACGCATTTAAGCGTGGAGTAATTTTAACTTCCCCGTCCTAAATGTTTTCTCGTATATCTTGTGGTAAGAAATTCAGCATCTGTGTGTATATGTGTGTAATATAAGTGTGTATATGTATGTATGTGTATGTATATATATATATATATATGTATGTGTGTATGTATATGTGTATCTATATATGTATGTATATGTGTTTGTATGTATTTATGTATATCAATTGACTGTTCTTGGGTCTTTCATCGGGTTGTGGAAGCTGCCATAGTTTGATGATCGACTCGGGAGTTGTAGATTGACTTTCTTTTTGTATATACACTGCCCCTATCACATTTAATGTTAAATTCTATCCATCCTAAGGTTGCCTGGAAGAAATCGCTCTATGCGATAAGGCCGCCCATTGTACATAATTTTTGTAACCGTATTTTTTGTTATTTATACTAAGTTTGTGAGATGTACAATAAAGAATATTTATTATTATTATTTCGTTTATTCAATAACATTCTTATTTTATACATTTTTAAATAGATTTATAAAAAACACAAATACATTTAAAAATATAAAAAATAGTGTCCCACCAGTAGCGGAGTAGGACCCAAACTACCGGCGGTGGAGGCTACAGACTGAGAAACCTCCTAACAATACGGCACGTGTCGAGGATAACAGCCTTCTGAATCTGACTCTTGATCCAACAATCTAACGAGAGTCTCTTGAGGTGTTGATCGAAACTCTTAGCTATTAGTCCGTTTGCCGAAACGACCATCGGGACAATGATCGTCGAGTCTACGTTCCACATGGCGGTTATCTCGAAGGACAGATCAAGGTACTTACTAAGTTTGTCCTTCTCTGCCTTAACAAGATTCTCGTCATGTGGGACGGCGACATCGACGAGCACTGCCCGACGCTGGGTCCGATCAACCAACACGATATCGGGCCTATTGGCAACAATAGTCCTGTCCGTGATGATTGATCGGTCCCAGTAGAGCAATGCACGACCATTCTCAAGAACTGGCACTGGTGTGTACTTATAGTACGGTACTTCAGACTCAATAAGGTCATATTGAAGAGCAAGTTGCTGGTGGATGATCCTGGCTACTTGATTGTGCCTATGCAAGTACTCGGTGTTAGCAAGATACGAACAACCGGAAATAATATGGCGAAGTGATTCACCAGGACGGTGGCATGCTCGACAAATGTCGACCGTACCGTCCTTCATGATGTATTTCCGATAGTTGTTCGTCTTGATAACCTCATCTGCAATTGCACAGGCAAAACCTTCAGTTTCCCCAAAGAGGTCCCCAAAACGCAGCCAGTTCACCGATGCGAGCAGGTCTACATCGAGTCCTGTTAAGACTCGGTAGAACCGCCCGTGTAGCTCCTTGCTCTTCCATACGTCCTTACGGTCTTCAGTACTTAACACCTTTGGTTTACGCCAGTTCTCGTTAGCCAAGGAAAGAGGTGTAAGGCCCTTGTCAACTTTCACAACATCGCAATGAATGTCACATCCATTCTGTAGGAAGTAATCCCTGAGACTGCACACTTCACGGTTGTGGAGGTTCTTGGCATTCAAAAAGCCTCGACCCCCCCACTTCCGTGGAATGTACAGTCTCATGACAGACGATCGTGGGTGTAACATTCGATGCAATGTCAGTTGTTGACGGACTCGCCTATCCAGGGCGTCTAGTTCCGTTTGAGTCCACCTAAGTATGCCAAACGAGTATAACAATAAAGGTATCACCCAACCGTTGAAAGCCCGCATTTTGTTACCACCGGACAAAGAACTGTTAAGAACTTTTGTCAGGCGGCCAAAAAAACGTTCTTTCACCGATTTCTTAATATCCTCTACCGCTATACCCAATGACTCTGACATACCTAGGTATTTGTATGTTTCGGTCTCGGTGAGAGATCTGAGAGTTATTATCTCAGAAAGTTGTAAATTCGGTGAATTTACAACCTTCCCCCGCTGTACATGCATAACCGCACACTTATCAACACCGAACTCCATCTTAATGGCATTACTAAAAACTTCCGTAGTTTTTAATAATGTCACTAAATCTTGGTGCTTCGGTGTGAATAGTTTGAGGTCATCCATATACATCAGGTGAGAAATAACCTCACCCCCTCTACGAAACCGATAGCCTAGCCCTGAATCCTTCAGCAATGTGCTAAGTGGATTCAGTGCTAAACAAAACCACAATGGACTCAAACTGTCGCCCTGGAATATACCACGCTCAATCCTTATCAAGTCATGCGAATCAGAGGCGTACCCACCACTACCTGGTTTACGAAGGACTGTGGTCCACTGCCCCATACACGAGACTAAGAAGGATTTAAGAGTCGGATTAATTTTATACAACTCTAAAATCCTCCTCAGCCATGAATGAGGCACCGAATCATAGGCCTTCTTGTAGTCAATCCAGGCAGTAGAGAGGGCGCCCCTACTCCGCTTGACCTGTTGGCTAATGGCCATGTCAATAAGGAGTAGCTCCTTAGTACCACGTGACCCAGCCCTACATCCATTCTGAGCGTTACCTAAAATATTGTTAGACATTATGTGTGAATTTAATTTACTTCTCAGAATGGATGTAAGGAGCTTGTAGATGGTAGGTAAGCAAGTGATAGGTCTATAGTTTTTAGGTTCCGTGGTACTACCTGATTTATGGAGCAGGAAGGTGAGGCCAGTGGTCATAAAAGCGGGTAAGGAACCAGACTCGAGGGCTTCTTGATACTGTGTTGCCAAGCGTTCATGCGAGCTCTGAACCCACTTTATCCAAAAGTTGTGCAATCCATCCGGCCCAGGACTTTTCCAGTTCGGGGCCTTACGAATTGCACAACTAACATCTTCGGAGTCTATGGTAATAGACTCCATGGGTTCGATGATACTGCATTCACGCTCGACGACACGGATCCAGTCGCCCTCCGAATGTTCGACGGGCACCGACCATATGTCACGCCAAAATTGATTCATGGTGTG
This sequence comes from Nudaria mundana, assembly GCA_963556515.1. Classification (NCBI taxonomy): domain Eukaryota; kingdom Metazoa; phylum Arthropoda; class Insecta; order Lepidoptera; family Erebidae; genus Nudaria; species Nudaria mundana. Next base: position 10,483,603 of record OY748306.1, on the reverse strand, counting down.
AGCATCTGGCAGTTGTCCGTCGCTCAAACGTTGTCCAGTTCCCTCCCACTCTCGGTACACCTTCCTTTGGTCACTTTGGAAGATGCGATTCTGCCAGTATCTATTTACACGCTCTCTATAACGACGGATACGGCTTGCCCATGCATACACTTTCTGTTTCAGAAAGTCTTATTATTATTATTTCGTTTATTCCTTTACATTCTTATTTTATAAATTTTTAAATACATTTATAAAAAAAAGAAACAAATACATTTAAAAATATAAAAAATAGTGACCCACCAGTAGCGGAGTAGGACCCAAACTACCGGCGGTGGAGGCTACAGACTAAGAAACCTCCTAACAATACGGCACGTGTCGAGGATAACAGCCTTCTGAATCTGACTCTTGATCCAACAATCTAACGAGAGTCTCTTGAGATGTTGATCGAGACTCTTCGCTATTAATCCGTTTGCCGAAACGACCACCGGGACAATGATCGTCGAGTCTACGTCCCACATGGCGGTTATCTCGAAGGACAGATCGAGGTACTTACTAAGTTTGTCCTTCTCTGCCTTCACGAGATTCTCGTCATGCGGGACGGCGATATCGACGAGCACTGCCCGACGCTGGGTCCGATCAACCAACACGATATCGGGCCTATTGGCAACAATAGTCCTGTCCGTGATGATTGATCGGTCCCAGTAGAGCAATGCACGACCATTCTCAAGAACTGGCACTGGTGTGTACTTATAGTACGGTACTTCAAACTCAATAAGGCCATATTGAAGAGCAAGTTGCTGGTGGATGATCTTGGCTACTTGATTGTGCCTATGCAAGTACTCGGTGTTAGCAAGATACGAACAACCGGAAATAATATGGCGAAGTGATTCACCAGGACGGTGGCATGCTCGACAAATGTCGACCGTACCGTCCTTCATGATGTATTTCCGATAGTTGTTCGTCTTGATAACCTCATCTGCAATTGCACAGGCAAAACCTTCAGTTTCCCCAAAGAGGTCCCCAAAACGCAGCCAGTTCACCGATGCGAGCAGGTCTACGTCGGGTCCTGTTAAGACCCGGTAGAACTGCCCGTGTAGCTCCTTACTCTTCCATACGTCCCTACGGTCTTCAGTACCTAGTACCTTTGGTTTACGCCAGTTCTCGTTAGCCAAGGAAAGAGGTGTCAGGCCCTTGTCAACCATCACGACATCGCAATGAATGTCACACCCGTTCTGTAGAAAGTAATCTCTCAAACTGCACACTTCACGGTTGTGGAGGTTCTTGGCATTCAAAAATCCCCGACCCCCCCACTTCCGTGGAATGTACAGTCTCATGACAGATGATCGTGGGTGTAACATTCGATGCAATGTGAGTTGTTGACGGACTCGCCTATCCAGGGCGTCTAGTTCCGTTTGAGTCCACCTAAGTATGCCAAAGGAGTATAACAATAAAGGTATCACCCACCCATTGAAAGCCCGCATTTTGTTACCACCGGACAAAGAACTGTTAAGAACTTTTGTCAGGCGGCCAAAAAAACGTTCTTTCACCGATTTCTTGATATCCTCTACCGCTACACCCAATGACTCTGACATACCTAGGTATTTGTATGTTTCGGTCTCGGAGAGAGATCTGAGAGTTATTATCTCAGAAAGTTGTAAATTCGGTGAATTTACAACCTTCCCCCGTTGTACATGCATAACCGCACACTTATCAACACCGAACTCCATCTTAATGGCATTACTAAAAACTTCCGTAGTTTTTAATAATGTCACTAAATCTTGGTGCTTCAGTGTGAACAGTTTGAGGTCATCCATGTACATCAGGTGAGATAGAACCTCACCCCCTCTACGAAACCGATAGCCTAGCCCTGAATCCTTCAGCAATGTGCTAAGTGGATTCAGTGCTAAACAAAACCACAATGGACTCAAACTGTCGCCCTGGAATATACCACGCTCGATCCTTATCAAGCCTTGCGGGTCAGAGGCGTGCCCACCACTACCTGGTTGACGAAGGACTGTGGTCCACTGTCCCATACACGAGACTAAGAAGGATTTAAGAGTCGGATTAATTTTATACAACTCTAAAATCCTCCTCAGCCATGAATGAGGCACCGAATCATAGGCCTTCTTGTAGTCAATCCAGGCAGTAGAGAGGGCGCCCCTACTCCGCTTGACTTGTTGGCTAATGGCCATATCAATGAGGAGTAGCTCTTTAGTACCACGAGACCCAGCCCTACATCCATTCTGAGCGTTATCTAAGATATTATTAGATACTATGTGCGAGTTTATTTTACTTCTCAGAATAGATGTAAGGAGCTTGTAGATGGTAGGTAAGCAAGTGATGGGTCTATAGTTTTTAGGTTCCGTGGTACTACCTGATTTATGGAGCAGGAAGGTGATGCCAGTGGTCATGAAAGCGGGTAAGGAACCAGACTCAAGGGCTTCTTGATACTGTGTTGCCAAGCGTTCATGCGAGCTCTGAACCCACTTTATCCAAAAGTTGTGCAATCCATCCGGCCCAGGACTTTTCCAGTTCGGGGCCGTACGCATTGCACAACTAACGTCTTCGGAGTCTATGGTAATAGATTCCATGGGTTCGATGATACTGCATTCACGCTCGACGACACGGATCCAGTCGCCCTCCGAATGTTCGACGGGCACCGACCACAAGTCACGCCAAAATTGATTCATGGCGTGAGCATCTGGCAGTTGTCCGTCGTTCAAACGTTGTCCAGTTCCCTCCCACTCTCGGTACACCTTCCTTTGGTCACTTTGGAAGATGCGATTCTGCCAGTATCTATTTACACGCTCTCTATAACGACGGATACGGCTTGCCCATGCATACACTTTCTGTTTCAGAAAGTCAATACGTTCCGTGACATTCGCTAAGTATTGCTGGGGACGAATACCGGTCTCAGCAAATGCCTGAGTCACAAAACGCATGACCCGGGGACGACTATTTCCCCGGCTGAAAGAGATAAGCTTTGCAATGAGAGTCCTAAATATGCCGATACGTCGCTCGATTCTTGCCTGCCATACGGGAACACCATCCGGTCGTGGTGCACGGTAAGCTTCGGGGAATTTAACGCGTGCAACACGACAAGCGGCAATGGCTCCACAGTAAAGAATCGAGTGAGTATCAAGCAAATCACTGCTAGTCCGTAAGTACGGCTCTAGCAATGCATTCAGGGCTCCCATCAACGCCAGATTTCGTTTATGCATTGGCAAGCGTGGTAGCCGCGGTCTAGAATTAGGTATAAACCTATACTGCGAGATCACATCTTCCAAAGTACTCCTCAATTGCTCGCTTACCTGGATAGATGTATCACTCGTATCATTTACCGCGTCGGGTGCGGGCGTCGCTAACGTCACACTTGTAGCAACCGTCTGTGTCACAGGTGACGGTGCTCTCGTTGACACTGGAGCTGTACGAGTAGATAATACTTCCAGGCGTAGTCGATCAAGCACAGATTGATCCAACAACTTACATCGTTGGATAGCCCGCACTTGATCCGATAGCCGTTGGACGGCAACGGTCATTGTTGGTTCAAGAGCCTGAAACAAAGGAAGCATCCTTGAACGGTACGCAGTCAGGTTGGTTTCCCCATCTGTGGCCTCATAATATGCCCGCATGACGTTTTCATTGATGGATGAAGTCCATCGCATGCGGTGCACAATACCACCGGTAGTGGGGACCCTACTCGAAGCTGGTAGGCTTCGGGGCCCCAAACTGCTCGACGGCCGGCCTCTCCCTCGCCGGCGTACAGGTGTTGGCGACGTCGGCGGAGAGAAATACTCGTCACTTGAAGAGCTCGACGCCTCAGCGAGCACCTGTGTCGGCGATGTGCGGTCCGGTGCCTGCGAGGCGGAGTTTAGTGACGAGTCCGGGGGTGTTAGTTGCGCATTTCTGCTTCTGGCTCTTGTTTGCATCTCAATCACTTCATTTTGAAAATGATGTATGAGATGTTCAGAGTTGCCAGGTTATTATTATTATATCGTTTATTCATTTCTATTCTTATTTTATACATTTTTAAATACATTTATAAAAAACACAAATACATTTAAAAATATAAAAAATAGTGACCCACCAGTAGCGGAGTAGGACCCAAACTACCGGTGGTGGAGGCTACAGACTAAGAAACCTCCTAACAATACGGCATGTGTCGAGGATAACAGCCTTCTGAATCTGATTCTTGATCCAACAATCTAACGAGAGTCTCTTGAGATGTTGATCGAGACTCTTAGCTATTAATCCGTTTGCCGAAACGACCACCGGGACAATGATCGTCGAGTCTACGTCCCACATGGCGGTTATCTCGAAGGACAGATCGAGGTACTTACTAAGTTTGTCCTTCTCTGCATTCACGAGATTCTCGTCATGCGGGACGGCGATATCGACGAGCACTGCCCGACGCTGGGTCCGATCAACCAACACGATATCGGGCCTATTGGCAACAATAGTCCTATCCGTGATGATTGATCGGTCCCAGTAGAGCATTGCACGACCATTCTCAAGAACTGGCACTGGTGTGTACTTATAGTACGGTACTTCAAACTCAATAAGGCCATATTGAAGAGCAAGTTGCTGGTGGATGATCCTGGCTACTTGATTGTGCCTATGTAAGTACTCGGTGTTGGCTAGATACGAACAACCGGAAATAATATGGCGAAGTGATTCACCAGGACGGTGGCATGCTCGACAAATGTCGACCGTACCGTCCTTCATGATGTATTTCCGATAGTTGTTCGTCTTGATAACCTCATCTGCAATTGCACAGGCAAAACCTTCAGTTTCCCCAAAGAGGTCCCCAAAACGTAGCCAGTTCACCGAAGCGAGCAGGTCTACGTCGGGTCCTGTTAAGACCCGGTAGAACCGCCCGTGTAGCTCCTTACTCTTCCATACGTCCCTACGGTCTTCAGTACCTAGCACCTTTGGTTTACGCCAGTTCTCGTTAGCCAAGGAAAGAGGTGTTAGGCCCTTGTCAACCATCACGACATCGCAATGAATGTCACACCCGTTCTGTAGAAAGTAATCTCTCAGACTGCACACTTCACGGTTGTGGAGGTTCTTGGCATTCAAAAAGCCTCGACCCCCCCACTTCCGCGGAATGTACAGTCTCATGACAGAAGATCGTGGGTGTAACATTCGATGCAATGTCAGTTGTTGACGGACTCGCCTATCCAGGGCGTCTAGTTCCGTTTGAGTCCACCTAAGTATGCCAAACGAGTATAACAATAAAGGTATCACCCAACCGTTGAAAGCCCGCATTTTGTTACCACCGGATAAAGAACTGTTAAGAACTTTTGTCAGGCGGCCAAAAAAACGTTTTTTCACCGATTTCTTAATATCCTCTACCGCTATACCCAATGACTCTGACATACCTAGGTATTTGTATGTTTCGGTCTCGGAGAGAGATCTGAGAGTTATTATCTCAGAAAGTTGTAAATTCGGTGAATTTACAACCTTCCCCCGTTGTACATGCATAACCGCACACTTATCAACACCGAACTCCATCTTAATGGCATTACTAAAAACTTCCGTAGTTTTTAATAATGTCACTAAATCTTGGTGCTTCAATGTGAACAGTTTGAGGTCATCCATGTACATCAGGTGAGATATAACCTCACCCCCTCTACGAAACCGATAGCCTAGCCCTGAATCCTTCAGCAATGTGCTAAGTGGATTCAGTGCTAAACAAAACCACAATGGACTCAAACTGTCGCCCTGGAATATACCACGCTCTATCCTTATCAAGCCTTGCGGGTCAGAGGCGTGCCCACCACTACCTGGTTGACGAAGGACTGTGGTCCACTGCCCCATACACGAGACTAAGAAGGATTTAAGAGTCGGATAAATTTTATACAACTCTAAAATCCTCCTCAGCCATGAATGAGGCACCGAATCATAGGCCTTCTTGTAGTCAATCCAGGCAGTAGAGAGGACGCCCCTACTCCGCTTGACTTGTTGGCTAATGGCCATATCAATGAGGAGTAGCTCCTTAGTACCACGAGACCCAGCCCTACATCCATTCTGAGCGTTATCTAAGATATTATTAGATACTATGTGCGAGTTTATTTTACTTCTCAGAATAGATGTAAGGAGCTTGTAGATGGTAGGTAAGCAAGTGATGGGTCTATAGTTTTTAGGTTCCGTGGTACTACCTGATTTGTGGAGCAGGAAGGTGATGCCAGTGGTCATGAAAGCGGGTAAGGAACCAGACTCAAGGGCTTCTTGATACTGTGTTGCCAAGCGTTCATGCGAGCTCTGAACCCACTTTATCCAAAAGTTGTGCAATCCATCCGGCCCAGGACTTTTCCAGTTCGGGGCCGTACGAATTGCACAACTAACGTCTTCGGAGTCTATGGTAATAGACTCCATGGGTTCGATGATACTGCATTCACGCTCGACGACACGGATCCAGTCGCCCTCCGAATGTTCGACGGGTACCGACCATATGTCACGCCAAAATTGATTCATGGTGTGAGCATCTGGCAGTTGTCCGTCGCTCAAACGTTGTCCAGTTCCCTCCCACTCTCGGTACACCTTCCTTTGGTCACTTTGGAAGATGCGATTCTGCCAGTATCTATTTACACGCTCTCTATAACGACGGATACGGCTTGCCCATGCATACACTTTCTGTTTCAGAAAGTCAATACGTTCCGTGACATTGGCTAAGTATTGCTGGGGACCAATACCGGTCCCAGCAAATGCCTGAGTCACGAAACGCATGACCCGGGGACGACTATTTCCCCGGCTGAAAGAGATAAGCTTTGCAATGAGAGTCCTAAATGTGCCGATACGTCGCTCGATTCTTGCCTGCCGCCATACGGGAACACCATCCGGTCGTGGTGCACGGTTAACTTCAGGGAATTTAACGCGTGCAACACGACAAGCGGCAATCGCTCCACAGTAAAGAATCGAGTGAGTATCAAGCAAATCACTACTAGTCCGTAAGTACGGTTCTAGCAATGCATTTAGGGCTCCCATCAACGCCAGATTTCGCTTATGCATTGGCAAGCGTGGTAGCCGCGGTCTAGAATTAGGTATAAACCTATACTGCGAGATCACATCTTCCAAAGTACTCCTCAATTGCTCGCTTACCTGGATAGACGTATCACTCGTATCATTTCCTGCGTCGAGTGCGGGTTCCGCTAACGTCGCACTTGTAGCAACCGTCTGTGTCACAGGTGACGGTGCTCTCGTTGACACTGGAGCTGTACGAGTAGATAATACTTCCAGGCGTAGTCGATCAAGCACATATTGATCCAACAACTTACATCGTTGGATAGCCCGCACTTGATCCGATAGTCGTTGGATGGCAACGGTAATTGTTGGTTCAAGAGCCTGAAACAAAGGAAGCATCCTTGAACGATACGCAGTCAGGTTGGTTTCCCCATCTGTAGCCTCATAATATGCCCGCATAACGTTTTCATTGATGGATGAAGTCCATCGCATGCGGTGCACAATACCACCGGTAGTGGGGACCCTACTCGAAGCTGGTAGGCTTCGGGGCCCCAAACTGCTCGGCGGCCGGCCTCTCCCTCGCCGGCGTACAGGTGTTGGCGACGACGGCGGAGAGAAATACTCGTCACTTGAAGAGCTCGACGCCTCAGCGAGCACCTGTGTCAGCGATGTGCGGTCGGGTGCCTGCGAGGCGGAGTTTAGTGACGAGTCCGGGGGTGTTATTTGCGCATTTCTGCTTCTGGCTCTTGTTTGCATCTCACAATCACTTCATATTGTTTGGCCATAATATTGAATGTGATGTTGATATTTTTGAATTCATTGAGTGACATGTGGCAAATCTTCGTTGCATATTTCGTAGACTATGTTTATTGTTCTAAAGTTCTAAAATATTATAAAATCCTTTATGTATTGACTTTTTGCTGATATTATTATGAAATCTGAAGTAATTGTATAAATTTAGGTAATAATATATAAATAAAAATATTAAAATATTTTAAGAATGAAAATGATGTATGAGACGTTCAGAGTTGCCAGTTTTATTACCGGTATTATTATATTATTATTGTTGTATTAGATTCTGCCAGTATCTATTTACACGCTCTCTATAACGACGGATACGGCTTGCCCATGCATACACTTTCTGTTTCAGAAAGTCAATACGTTCCGTGACATTCGCTAAGTATTGCTGGGGACGAATACCGGTCTCAGCAAATGCCTGAGTCACGAAACGCATGACCCGGGGACGACTATTTCCCCGGCTGAAAGAGATAAGCTTTGCAATGAGAGTCCTAAATGTGCCGATACGTCGCTCGATTCTTGCCTGCCATACGGGAACACCATCCGGTCGTGGTGCACGGTAAGCTTCGGGGAATTTAACGCGTGCAACACGACAAGCGGCAATGGCTCCACAGTAAAGAATCGAGTGAGTATCAAGCAAATCACTGCTAGTCCGTAAGTACGGCTCTAGCAATGCATTCAGGGCTCCCATCAACGCCAGATTTCGTTTATGCATTGGCAAGCGTGGTAGCCGCGGTCTAGAATTAGGTATAAACCTATACTGCGAGATCACATCTTCCAAAGTACTCCTCAATTGCTCGCTTACCTGGATAGATGTATCACTCGTATCATTTCCCGCGTCGGGTGCGGGCGTCGCTAACGTCACACTTGTAGCAACCGTCTGTGTCACAGGTGACGGTGCTCTCGTTGACACTGGAGCTGTACGAGTAGATAATACTTCCAGGCGTAGTCGATCAAGCACAGATTGATCCAACAACTTACATCGTTGGATAGCCCGCACTTGATCCGATAGCCGTTGGACGGCAACGGTCATTGTTGGTTCAAGAGCCTGAAACAAAGGAAGCATCCTTGAACGGTACGCAGTCAGGTTGGTTTCCCCATCTGTGGCCTCATAATATGCCCGCATGACGTTTTCATTGATGGATGAAGTCCATCGCATGCGGTGCACAATACCACCGGTAGTGGGGACCCTACTCGAAGCTGGTAGGCTTCGGGGCCCCAAACTGCTCGGCGGCCGGCCTCTCCCTCGCCGGCGTACAGGTGTTGGTGACGTCGGCGGAGAGAAATACTCGTCACTTGAAGAGCTCGACGCCTCAGCGAGCACCTGTGTCGGCGATGTGCGGTCCGGTGCCTGCGAGGCGGAGTTTAGTGACGAGTCCGGGGGTGTTAGTTGCGCATTTCTGCTTCTGGCTCTTGTTTGCATCTCAATCACTTCATTTTGAATTTAGCCATAATATTGTTGATATTTTCGTAGGTATTCATATGACATGTGTCAAATCTTCTATGTTAATTTTGTAGACTTTGTTTATTGTTATAAAATAGTATAAAATCCTTTATTTATTGACTTTTTGCTTATATTAATTTTGTATCTGAAGTAATTGTATAAATTTAGGCAATAATATGTAAATAAAAATATTAAAATATTTTAAGAATGAAAATGATGTATGAGATGTTCAGAGTTGCCAGGTTATTATTATTATTATTATTATTATTCCTTTATTTAACTTAATTACATATTTAATACATTTTTAAATAAATCTATAAAAAATACAAATATATTTAAAAATATAAACAATAGTGACCCACCGGCATCGGGTACAAGGACCAAGCTACCGGTGGTTAGGGCTCCAGAGAGAGGAATTTCCTCACGATGCGTGCCGTATCGAGCAACACTGCCTTCTGCATCAGGCCCTTAATCCAACCGTCTAACGAGAGCCTCTGTAGGTGTTGGTCGAGGCTCTTGGCAATCAGTCCATGCACGGAAACGACTATCGGTACAATAACAGCTGAGCTTACATGCCACATGTCGACAATCTCGTGGGCCAAATCCAAGTACTTTACTTGTTTGTCTTTTTCGGCTTTCACGAGATTGCCGTCATGCGGAATAGTAATATCAACTATTATTGCACGGCGCTCTAACCGATCTACTATCACTATGTCAGGCCTATTTGCAACAATAGTCCTGTCAGTGATAATAGATCGGTCCCAGTACAATGTGATATGATCATTTTCGAGAACTGGGTCGGGCACATACTTGTAATACGGTACTTCTGAATCCACGAGTTTGTATTTCAGAGCAAGTTGTTGATGGACAATCCTAGCTACTTGGTTATGCCTATGCAAATACTCGCCGTTAGCCAAACTAGAACAACCAGAGATGATATGCCTAAGGGACTCTCCAGGACGGTGGCACGCCCGACATATGTCAACCGTACCATCCTTCAGAATATACCTCCGGTAATTTTTAGTCATGACAACTTCGTCCATAATTGCAAAGACAAACCCTTCGGTTTCTCCAAATAGATTACCGAATCGTAGCCAGGATACTGATGATTTTAAATCAATATCAGGTCCATGTAGGGCCTGATAGAAACGTCCATGTAACTCTTTACCCTTCCATACACCCATGCGGTCATTGGTACTTAGTATTATAGGTTTGCGCCAGTTCTCTTTAGCCAAACCGAGCGGGGTAAATCCGTTGTCTACTGCAGCAACATCACGATGCAAATCCTCGTCCACCCGCAGGAAGTATTCCCTAAGATTGCACACCTCACGGTTGTGAAGGGTCTTAGCATTAAGAAAGCCTCGGCCCCCACACTTCCGTGGTATGTACAACCTCATTACAGATGAACGCGGATGATGCATTCGGTATGTAGTGAGTAGCGTACGGACTTTTCTATCCAAGGCGTCAAGTTCTGTCTGAGTCCATCTGAGTATGCCAAACGAGTACACTAAAACTGGCATGACCCAACTATTGTAGGCTCGCACCTTGTTACCGCCCGATAAAAGACTCTTAAGAACTTTTTTCAGGCGGCCAAAGAAGCGTTCCCTCAATAATTGTTTCATGTCAGTCTCTAATATGCCTAACGCTTGTGACATACCCAGATATTTATAAGTATCGGTTGCCGAAAGGGACCGAAGTTGGGTGGAATCTGAAAGTTGTATTCTTTCGGAATCCACTATCCCACCCTTCTTCACATGCATGCTTGCACATTTGTCTACGCCAAATTCCATTCTGATAGAATTACTAAAGGTTTCCGTTACCTTTAGTAATTCCATCAGTTGGTGACTGTTTGGGGCAAGTAATTTTAAATCATCCATGTAAAGAAGGTGAGACAAAACCTGGCCATCTTTCCGCAACCGGTACCCTAGACCTGAATTCTCCAGCAAAGCGCTGAGAGGATTCAGGGCCAGACAAAACCATAAAGGACTCAGACTATCGCCCTGAAATATACCACGCTCGATCTTTATCAGTCCACCATTACCACAAGTCTGTCGGCATCCTGAATAGCACAAGACGGTCTTCCATTGCCCCATGCATGTCCCTAAGAAGGTACATAGAGTTGCATCAATCTTATACAACTCCAGCACCCTCCTAAGCCATGAATGAGGCACAGAGTCATAGGCCTTCTTGTAATCTATCCAGCATGTCGCCAGATCCTTGCGATTACGGCGTACCTGTTGGCTAATAACCATATCCATAATTAGGAGCTCTTTAGTGCCACGAGCCCCACTTCTACATCCATTCTGAGAGATTGACATGATGTTGTTGTCAGTTATGTGGCGCGTTATTTTTTGTCTCAAAATAGATGTGAGAAGCTTATAGACCGTTGGTAGGCATGTAATTGGTCTATAATTTTTAGGCTCTATGGCACTACCAGATTTGTATAAGAGATGGGTCATACCAGTAGTTAGAAAATCGGGAAGCGATCCTGATTCCAAACATGATTGGAATTGAGCTGCCAACCGTCCGTGTGAACTACGGAACCATTTTATCCAAAAATTGTGCAGTCCGTCTGGTCCTGCTGATTTCCAGTTCGGTAACAGACGGACTGCGTTGGTGACATCACTATCTATGAATTTTAATGGTTCCATAGTTTGTATCGGTTCACACAGACGATTAACATCCCGCATCCAACCATCCTCTGTGTGGCTGACAGGAGTCGACCAGATGCCACTCCAGAATGCAATGGTGGCATCATCATCTGGCCGGCGCTCGTCAATCACACATGAATCAGATCGCTCCCAATCTCTGTAGACCCATCTCTCATCTTTTTGGAACATGCAGTTTTGGGAATACCGGTCCACTCTTTTTTTATATCTTTTTATACGATTTGCCCACGCATAGACTTTTTGCTTCAGGTAGTCAATGCGCTCTGTGACCCGAAAAGCAAATTCTTGGGATCTAATATTAGTCCCCAAGAATGCCCGGTTCACAAAGCGCATCACTCTAGGGCGAGTATTGCCCGACCTGAAGCAAATAAGTTTCCCAATGAGTGCCCTGGTCTCGGCAATACGACGTTCAATCCTATACTGCCAGGCTGGTGTAACAAATTTCGGTCGAGTAGCTTTATCATTTGATAAAAGCTTAGTATTTGCTACTCGACATGCTGCAACAGCCCCACAGTACAGAATCGAATGTGTATCACCGAGATTTTCACTACTGTTAAAATAGTCTGACAGTAGTGAATCCAGAGCACACATTAGGGCTATATTTTTCTTATGCGTAGGCAAACGCGGTAGACGAGGTCTTTCGGTAGGTGTTACGTTTCGATATTCCCTCAGTGCACATTCCAAAGCGCTCCCTAATTGTACATTGCAATGAGTACTTACATCTGTAACCCCGGTATCCAATAAATCATCATCAGTGGGACGTTGTGTGGAAACAGTAGGAACATGTGTACCTGATGATGTAGGTATTGTGATACCAGGATTACCCTGTAAATCTGAGCGAAGCCTCTCAAGCACGGCATCATCCAACATATGACCACGTTGTATAACCCGCACTTGATCCGACAGACGTTGCGTTGATACGTTAACAGTTGGTTCGAGCTCCTGAAACAGAGACAGCATTCGTACACGATACGCAGTGAGATTAATTCCTCCCTCTGTAGCCGCATAATATGCCCGCATGACGTTCTCGTTCATGGAAGAAGTCCATCGCATGCGGTGCACATTACCACCGGCAGCGGGGTCCCTAATCGAAGCCGGAGGGCGTCGGGGTCCCAAGCAGGTCGGTGGCCGGCCTCTCCCCTGCCGACGTACATGTGGAGGCGACGTCGGTGGAGAGAAATACTCGTCGCTGCTAGAGCTCGACGCTTCACCAGTAGCCAAAGTTTCCGGCAAATGGGAGGCGGAGCTATGCGACGAGTCCGGGGTTGGTAATTGTGCAGTTTGTCTCTCTCTGGCTCTAGCTCTTGTGAGCATATTTATCCTTTATCATCATCCATCCATTTCTTGATATTGTTTGTATTTGATTAATATTTTCTTTGACATATGTCAAACATCTGCAATTTGGTAATTTTTCTTGATCTTGATAAAATATAGGTTGTATATGTAATTTATAAATTTATTGCAAATCTTGCTATGCAATATATAATTATAGTATAAATTTAGACTGTAAAATTAAATAAAAATATTAAAATAATGTTAAGATGAAAAATGACGTTCGATGATATTAAGGGTTGCCAGGTTATTATTATTATTATTAGCATCGTCTGATTTGGATATTCTGAAGTAACGGTGAAAGTTTATAAAATAGTTATTTGTAGGTATTAAACGCGATTGAAACTACACGGACCATGACTCTAATCTAGACAATTATAGGTGGCCTTGGGTTACTAATAATCTATGAAGTTAATCTCTGAAATAGTTATTTGGTAATATCCTAATTATAGATCGTGCGGGGGCCGTTACACGTAAGCTAATTTGTTCACAGCACTTACCCCTTAGTCGGGAACGGAATTCACTGCACCAGTTTCACCAGGAATATCAATTTAGATATAGGTTATCGGAATTACTTGGTTTATTTTTACTGTTATTTGTTAATACTTCGTTAACGGCGTTTACGACTGTTAGGTGTAGATCGGAGTGGTATTATGTAAATTTTTGTCCTTCGAAGGCTGCGCGACGGCTTTTATCAACTCGGTTTGGCAATTAACCATAATGGCCCCGCCTCCCGGCGTCTAGTGACGTGACCGCTACTCATCGAGGCGTCTTCCCATTGGTCGGCCGGTCGAACGTTATCGGTGCGATCTCAGCCGGCACACAAAACAATGGACTAAGGAATTTCTTGTATAGAAAACCGGTCTACCGATATTCTCGAATATTCGAATCTAGTGATGTGACCAAACGCAAAATGTGCCTTGTCGATGTATGCACATCGTAACACTGGGTAAAGAAATGGTAGAATACCACTCGGCATTAACACTCTTTTGATCTTCAAGTGGAATTGTACAGATGGGACCCGTAGCTAAGCACTGTTGGCACATTTTTACCAACGTTTCTCGCCTGCCTCACTTTTGTTGGCTTGTTCTCATTTTCAAACACCCATTCACAAGATTGCTGTTTTTTTTCGAGTTCAAAACAATAAAATCCACGTTTCGTCTCCTGTGACAATGTCATAAACAGCACTAGAATGTCCGTGGTCGTACTTATGTAGCATCTGTGAGCACCATTCCACGCGAGCCCGCTTCTGCTCCGCTGTCAGTTCATGAGGGATCCAACGACAACAAAGTTTCCGAACTTTCAATTCTTCGTGTAAAATTTTCTGGATTTGACTCATACCAATCCCCAATAGTCCTCGAATTGTCTCATAGGTAATCCGCGGGTTTTCTTCAATTAACCGCTTAACAGTAGCCACATTATTTTCGTTGACGGCAGTTGAAGGCCACCCTTCACGAAATACGTCATGTAAAGAAACTCGACCTCTCTCAAATTCAGCAAACCGTCGCCTCACGGTGCTCAAACATGGTGCTTCTCTCCCAAAAGCATTTTGAAGACGAGCGGCACAGTCTTGCGGAGAGAGAGAACTTTAAAAATCATAAAAACTCATCGCTCTAAAATCTTTTCGACTTATTTGCATTTTCGTTACATACGTAGAACTTTGATGTGTGATAAAAAACAATTGACAAATGATTTCCCGCCAATTGTTTTTTTTTATTACTAAGAAGGTTGCAACGTTTAAAAAAATATAACATTCGAAATTCAAATAGTTCCGATTAGCTAAAAGTGCAAAACTTTTAGTGTGCCCCATGTACATCGACCACTTACATTTTTAGTATATGTATTGATATAGTTTAGTTTTGCTTAACTATCGACCGAATACTGAAACGTCACTCAGATATTTAAGTGCTTTTTAAATGATTGAGCAGCACTTAAACTGATTTTTTTCATACAAAAACGTCATTTTGAGTATCGGCTTATTTGAGTGACGTTTCAGTATTCGGCTGTATGCATCGTAAAGATGAGAGTTAGACACTGCGGCATAAGGCTTTTATATTTTCTCTATTCATCTTGTACGCTTTAGGCTTTAGTTAATGAATGACGTCATAAATTATTAAAATTATCTATGGGGTGGCATAAATAAATGAGGTGATGCGAAGTGGGGGTGATTCATTAATTCAATGACATCAGGATGTTCCCTCTACGCATTATATTAATAGAGCCACCGGATACGCGTCACCGCACAGCTTTTGTGTTCAAATATTATTGAGGAAATTCATTTGAAGTTTTGCTATAATAACATTACTGTGTAGGTTTAGTGAGAGATTCGTAATGTCTTTGGGAAACTACCTGTACATATCTATAGACTTATGGCCATAGAACTATAAACTACAACCTTACTTTCCCTCCAGGACCCCAAAGTCATCTTCAACTGCATGTGCTGCACGTGGTGTCAGACGGACGTCCCTGTGGCAACTTTTTTGTTTGTTTTTTTTTTAATATTAATAATAATTTATTTCATAAACATTGTACAATAAAATAAAAATTTGCCACCTTAATACGTGTGATCAACCCTGAATGGCGAAATGAGGGCGTAATAACGGTATCTGTCTACTCCTTCGAGGAAAAAGACATTATTCTGTATGTATGCGTACCTATGTATCTCCATATATATTTTCGATGTATTTCTTTTCTCCCTGCCATTGTTTCTACCATCAGGCCGTCTTTGAAAACCTGCGCTGTCTGCCTTAGACGTCCGTTTACTCCACATATTATTATTATTTCCTTTATTTTTATTGTTATTTTCCTTTTTTCTAACCTGATGTTGTTTTCGTTGTTTTTGTTAGTTTATTTTGTAAAAGTGAAGTAATAAATATTTTTTCTTTCTTTCTTTTTCTTTCATAAACAAACTATACAATTTTACAAAAATTCCAACCACATACGCTGTAATCCGCTAGTCGTCGGGGTCAGGGTGAACGGACAAGATGTCTAGCATACAGATTAATTCTATCAGCAAAGTAGGTACAACTTTGACCCATAACTGTCCTCTAACCAAAGTTGGAAGTACTTCGTAAATTCAATATTCTCATATATTTATGTATTTCAAAGCAATGAGTTTGCTTACACTAGTGTACACTAGGTAGTGGTCATCGTAGCTCAGTTGGTCAGAGCAGTCCCCCTGTTAGGGAAAGGCCGTGGGTTCGAGTCCCGCCGATGACATCAGTTTTTGTGATCTATTTATAATTTCTTTCTTAATATTTCAATATTCTCGTCGCACATCTGATTCTGAACTTGAAAATCATTTGCTGTTGTATGTTTTAAAAAAAGGTAAATTCCTCGCCTTATGGAACCCAAAGAAATTAGGTACTAAGTTATAGTACTTACCATGGACGTATTATAAGAGAGGACATGCCATAAGCAACTGTGCACAGTGCAATCTTTAAGTGAGCACTGACGTCATAAAATTTGCGCGTGATTTCAAAAAGTGGGCGTGGCTTATCAGTGTACTATCAGCTTTCGTACATGTATATTCTGTGACAGTTCGGTAATTTTTGTGGAAATAAAAGGATAAAAGAAGATAAGAATGAAGTGTTGTGTTCTATCATGTAAAAAATATTCAGATAGACGTTCTGATGCTAAGAATCGCATCACATTTCATGCGTAAGTAATTTTATTTGTATTTTTTTAGAATTGTTCTAGAAAAATCTCTCACTTTTGACCTTTAATATATTACTACTCGAAGATAGATGGCGGCGTTTTGTTTCACGAACACATAATTTAAATAGCTACTTATATTTTACTATTAACATTTTATACTAATTAAATATACAGAAATTCGTTCAACGTTAACTCGTAAGTGATTTTTAATTGCTAAAATATTTCTCTGTAGTTTTTATAGAGCCGTCCGCGTCTAAGTCGCCATCTATTGACAACTGGCAACAATAAACATAAAACTTCAAAAATACAAGGCCGCAATTAGAAACTGATAATTTTACAAGACAAGTTTCCTACGACTGTTTCATAATGGGCTGTACAATTGAATATTATTATTCAAAGTATAGCTAAATATTAAATTTAATTCAAGAACTGGGTCAGGCACATACTTGTAATAAGGTAGCTCCACGTCAGCAAAGTTATAGACTAACATAACTTAACATAACGCTAAAAATTATAGAAGCGGAGCAGCAGCGAATTATGTACGTATGTTTTTTTTTTACTTATAAAGTACCGTAGTACTTTATTTAGATTACAATCTAGCCAAATAGACTAAAAAGTAAATACATTTCACCTAATTTACTACGTCAACATAACACTAAGCATGCGTCCATTAACACTTACTCAGTTTTTTATTAAGGCGAAGACACTTTGTTCATGTGTTCTTTGTACGCAGCACTTATCACTATATTTATTTATTTGTCACTAAAAACACTACACTAACTCGAACGGTTTCGTTCGTTTCAGTCTTCTTACTATATTAGTGATGTCAAGAAGCTGGATTGCCTCAACATTCACATGGTTATGAAGTCTGTTTTCGTGAGCTTCTGCATATTTTTGTATGACTCGATCAACGTCGTCCATGTATAGGTCTCGGTGTTGCAGTTGCGAATGAACCAAGGTGCATTAACTATGTCCCTGAGCGCTATATTTTGGAATCGTTGGATGATTTGACGATTGCTCTTACTGGTACAGCCGCAAAGCTGGATACCATAAGTCCATACTGGCATTAATACCTGTTTGTATTATAGGACTTTGTTGTGTACTGATAGGGGAGAGTGTCTTCCAAGCAGCCAGTACATTTTCTGGTAGCGTATTTTCAATTCTGTTCTTTTTTTCTTGACGTGGGCTTTCCAGCGCAGCTTAGTGTCAAGTGTCATACCCAGTTATTTAGCTGTATTTGCGTATGGGACTTGCTGGCCATTAATATATACAGGAAAATATTATGCTCTTTTATTTGTGAAGTCAACGTGAATTGACTTGCTTTCATTTAGCTTAATCCTCCATTTTTTAGTCCAGTTAAGAACTTGATTAACTGCTATTTGGACTTTTTCTACAGCCTCTTCATGATTATTACCTATCGCCATAATAGCCGTATCATCGGCGAAAGTGGCAATAGGATGATTTTCGCTAACTGGGATATCACTGGTGTAGAGTAGGTACAGGATAGGTCCTAATACGCTTCCCTGTGGTACCCCAGCTTTGATAGGCGTCGTGCCATACTTTATCGAAAGCTTGTGCTACATCAAGGAATATGGTAGAACACACTTTCTTGTCTTCTAACGCTGTTTCGATTATATTAGATATCCTGTGTACCTGGTCAATAGTTGAATGTGATTCTCTAAAGCCAAACTGATGATCAGGTATAAGATTATTATTTTCTATAACTGGTTTGAGTCTTTTTAATAATAGTTTCTCAAATAGTTTTGCTATTGTTGGTAATAGTGAAATTGGTCTATATGAAGTTGATTCCTGTGGCGGTTTGCCAGGTTTTGCCATCATGATTATTTCAGCTACTTTCCACAGATAAGGTACATACTTTAATCGAAAAGCAGCATTTATAAGAGTGGTTAGTTTTACAATCGCTTTACGATTTAAATTCCGTAGGATTTCACCTGTTATTAGATCATAACCAGGCGATTTTCTCGAGTTCATACGGCAGCTAATCGTATTTAATACTTCTTTTGGTGTGACGAGCTTTATTTCTGAGTTGTCGTTTTGTAATTTGGGTTGGGTATTCATAATTTCAACGGAGTTTGATGATTCCACGTTGGGCTTAAATATGAACTCTAGGTATTGAGCAAACCTATCAGCTTTTTGTTGGTTACTAATAGCCCATTTCCCATTTTCTTCTCTTAAAGGAGGAATTTGTGTAATGGGTCTTTTAATGTTCTTTGTCACTTTCCATACTGATTGATCTGACTTACAGTCAGTGGTTAACTGACGTAGATAGCTATTAGTTAACGAGTTATTATAGCTTATTATTTCTCTTTTGAGACGTTTAGTCAGCTCAGTTTTATCTTGAGGATTTCTGGTCAGGTGCCATCTTCTCCGCTGTTTTCGTTTAATCATAATTAGATTCAAGATATATTCAGGGTAAACAGTTCTATTTATGATTTTTGGTTTGTCAGGAGTGTTTTTCCAAGCTGCCTGTTGTATAGTTACGATAAATTTACTTACTTCTAGGTCTAATTGTTCAGCGGTTTTAAGTTGAACTCTTAGTTCTATACTACTGTCTAGGTCTAGTCTAAAACTATCCCAATCCGTATATTTATTGACTAATATCGGTTGTGTTTCATTAAATAGTATAGGTCTACTTAATGTAAGTAATATAGTGGAATGGTCCGAGTTCATGTCATGGCCCTCTTCTATAGTAAAATCACCCCTAGATATATTTTTACAGATGAAGAAATCAATCAGGTCTGGAATCCTATCAGCGTCCGTGGGCCAGTAGGTTGGTTTCCCTGTAGATACAGCTTCACAATTTAACTCCTGTATGGCTTTGTATAATTCTCGGCCTTTGGTACTAATAAGTCTGGAGCCCCAGTGCTTGTGCTTAGCGTTGAAATCACCGCCCACAATAAATCTTTGCCCGTGTTGACTTAGAAAGCTTATATATTCTTCTTTTTTAATTGAGTGTTTTGGAGGAGAATACAATGCAACTATCGTGAGAGGGTAAAGGTTACACCTAGTTTCTTCGTGATGAGAGATATTTTCTTTTATTATTACTGCACTGCCACCATGAGCACAATTGCTAGGATGTAATGCATGGTAAACTTTATATCCTTTAAATGTTATATGACATTGTCTGGTGAAGTGAGTTTCTGATATTAGACATATGTCTATATTTTCGATATTTACGACTACTTGAAGTTCTTGTTGGTGTTTAAGTAGTCCATTAGCATTCCATAACATGATTTTAAGTGTATTATTCATTTTTTATTTAGTTTTTTACCAATGGACGTCTTGGACCATTTTCTAGATTTTGCAGTCGGCCATCGAAAGATGATATTATTTTAATAATTTCATCCAACTTTTGTGATAAATTAATTTGTGGTTGGATTATATTATTATTTATATTACTAGTCTGATGTGATTTAGCAGTAGCTTGAGCATAAGTGATTCCTTCACTTCTGTCACGTGCTGGTTGTCTTTTTGGGACAACTCGCTGCTGAGTCGACGCTGTTGCATTTTTGATGCTTTTATTTTTTAGGTTTTGCATTTCTTTGGCTACTATGCATCCCCTGTAGTTAGCAGGGTGTGCTTCACCACAGTGCACACATTTTGGCTTTTCATCTGCAGGTTTTTTGCAGTCTCGAGTGAGGTGTTTGCCTGTACACTTCACGCATCGCGGTTCTTTAGAGCAATATTTATGCGTGTGGCCATACGCCTGACATCTTTTACACTGTGGAACAAGTGTAGATGTCTTGATAGGCTGCACTTCAACTTTACATCCTAGTATAGACTTTATACCGTAGATCTTGCTGATGTCCTCATCATTGCTAAAGGTTAGCATGAACATGTTGAGAGGCTCTTTTTTCTTCCAGCTGATTTTGTTAGCTGCGGCTACTATTTTTAAGGCCTTGTTTTGAAGGTCTTCAATAATTCTCTCCAGCTTACACGTGTAATGCAGATTTTTGACCATAACTCTTATAGGCCTTTCTTGTTTGTTTTCATAAGAGTGCCATAGATGGCCACTCGACGTTATTATGCTTCTGAGAGACTTGTAAGAGTCCTCAGTGGTAGCATTAATTTTGACACACTTACCATTCATTATCTTAGTAGTAAATGCGTCTCCTTGTGTACCGGCTGCTATGGTGTCAAAGAATGTCTGATAATCTTCAATACCATCTACTATTATAGGTGGAGGGGGTGGAACCTTCTTGATTTTAATGTTTTTGGGAGGTAATGAGTCGGCCTTTTGGGGTTCTTCCACTTGAGTAGGTGACGAGCTCATTTTCCTCTTCTTTTTACTTTTAACTCGTATCCACTCGGTTTCTTTGGCCAGTTCTTCTTCATCTGTACAGTATTCCGAGCATTGGGTGGAACTATCCATTGGTGTAACTTTGGTTTTACTGGACGTGGCTTCTCTTTCTTGAGTGAGGCTCACAATTTGTTTTTGCAGTTCAGCAATTTGAGCCTGCATATTTTCAATAATTTGCCGAAGATTAGCACTTTCTGCTTTTTCCTCACTGTAAACTTTATACAGTAAATGTTCATTTTCCGTTTTCAGCTTAATTGGACTTGACGTCATTTTTGATGCTAATGGAGGGCTTCGCCTTAACAATAATAATTTACATTACCTTGCACAGTGATGAATGCGTCATCGTTGCTCAGCGATCGGCCGAAGCGCGATGTTTTGCGACGTTGACACTTTGCACTATTATTGGAACACACGCAACGCAACTATTCTGAACAGCTGACCAACAATGAATGACGTATGTAAAACGAGAAAATAGTATGTTTTGAGACCATCCATTTTTAATTCCGCGACCAAAAGCCACAGCCTCTCATACGTCCATTGCCGAGCGCTTAAGGGAAAAGTGTTATGACGGTGGGTGGCTATACCGCCGTCCTCAGGCCCCGATCCCATGATCCCAGGACAGATACGCCCAGGACCAACGATACCTCCATAGGTATCGTTGGTCCTGGGCGTAAATAAGTCTGCGGCGCCCTGGCCGTTGCCTACGGAACTCAGTGGGGAGGGTACGTTTCCTCACTCTCTCGGCCGCCTCCTTCGCGAGCATGACCTGCTCGCCGAAGGACACGGTCGCGTTCCACCTACTCCTGCTGTAACCATGGCTTGAGGCATGGACTCTAGCGAGAGGGTATCCACGCCCAGACCCACTATGAGGTCCCGGCGCTAACTCGCCCACGGTCAGAACTCCACCAACGTGTGGAGTGCAGTGTCTTCGTCGGAGGCCTCGCAGTGTCGACACTAGGGTGTTACCTAATGATGGATGCGAAACAGATACTTAATGAAGCCAAGGTTATCAACGGTCTATTTAAAATAGACACGTTGTTGGCTGTCAATCTACCCGCCCATACGGGAGCCCCGTATAGGGCCCCGTTATACTTTAGACGTTCAGTTCAGTTTGAGATAGGTATATTTGCAATTCAAAAAATATAAAACTCCTTTGGACCAAAAATCTGACTACGTCCCTGTTAAGAGTGTGAGATAGTTAAAACTACGTAGTAAACTGACATTTTAATGAAGTAAGTAGTTTTGCTATTGACCGCGAGATGGAAAATAAAGAAGTGGACGGGACTTAGGTTCCTTATACACCTCCTCACCACTCCTTCACGCCCGCGAAGAGTCACACTTTGTCTAATAGGAAAATTGTATTACACCATCTCTACTCTTATAATATCTCTATGGTACTTACACATAAATGAGAAGAATATTAAAATAATATACGCGAAAAGAAGATGCCCTAATTATCTCAACTATGGCTTTTTTGTAATACGCGGTAGTAACTTTCTTAATTTTTCCTTTCAATAAAGAACCCGCTCATGATAAAAACAAATAGCTAGATTGGTCCAGCTGTTCACACGTGATATCGAGACCAAGGGAACTAGGAATTCAATCTTAAATAGACTTTATTACTTGAGTAACAGATATAGTTAAAATAATCTACAAACCAATAAACTTATCTAAATTATAACAATCTCCCATTTACACATAAACTATTATAGGGGTTGCTAACAACCCTAATTTAGAGGCTCGCCTGCGTTCCCGAGGTAAGTTGGTAATCCCGTATAACATAATAGCTGAAATATTTTGTAGATTTATGAGCTGGCCTATCGTATCTGTATAACGGACTAGTTAGTTGATGCTCATGACTCCACTCGCGTCGAGTTTTAAATCATTACAATAACTTTAACTTAATTAATAAATAACTCATGGAATCCAAGCGCTCGCTGCCTTCTTTTAAATACCTATTGGTAGAGACATCGTTAAACGTCTGATCGATGCTTCTCAGGACCAGGCTGGCTATTTCGTGACTAAAGTAAGTACCGCCATCCAACGTGGCAACACACCCAGTATTCTAGGAACCTTCCCAGTCAGCAATGACGCAAAGGAATTTTTACACGATTTTTTGTAAATGTATTCAATTTAATGTCTATTCTTTATTTTTTAGAACTAGATTTCAAATATATACCGTATAAACTCTGTAGAGCTTTGAGTCCAAATTCCTAATGCAAGCTACAACTTTGTACGAGTACCTGTATCCCATTTAATGAGAAAAGTTCACCCTACAACGTGCACACGTATATATAACTAAATTGGCTTCCACTATTACAAAGTCTTTGTTGCAATAATGCAATAGCTATTGATACATGTTATTTGCTGCATAAAATAATCGCAAGCATTATTGACGGCATTTGTGTCGAGAACTATGCGTTGGTTTCGAATTATACATAAATATGTTTCTAAACACTTTTAGTACAAAAAATTTTTAGTACAACATAATTATATTTATTGTAATTCTTATTGTAAATAAACTTTGTATATTATTGTAATTATTGTAGGTAAGTATTTAAAAAAATTGTAGGTACCTACAAAGTTCGTACTTAATAAAAAAAACGTAAAACAATGGGGTAAGAAGTTGAATTTTTTTTTATAATTGATTGATTGAAAGACATTACAAACGTCGACATATGTTTCACCTACTCACGAGGCATTCTCAAGACTGTCTCAAAGAGAACAGCGAAATCCGAAGACAGAAAATAGCTGTTTTTAAGACGCCACCTGACCCTAACTTGTACCTTTACTGACCTAAATTTCAAAATCTATAAGGTCTAGGAAACTGATTTTTTATACAAGTAACTTCAGTTCATGAATATTAAATGCTCAAGATGAAAACACAATTACTGAAAAAATGCTCGATAGTCTTTTTATTACAAAAAACCTTGTTTTAATCACATTTTAACTTAGATCTTAAAAGATCTTAGATCTTAAAAGAGAAAATGCAGCAAACTTAAAAGTTTGCCGTATTTTCTTTAATATTTTTTTCATATCTAAAAAGGCATTGATAAAACCTACATTTGCTCAACATACTTTTTTCATAATCATTATAGTTCGTCTTTAATTCATAGTTTTTATTTTGTCGCTTACGTTAAATTTTCGAGAACGCGCTCGATCTCTGTCTGTCCTTTGGAAAGTGAATATCGCTATCCTTCACTCGAGCGATAGCGGGAGCGGGGTTAGCGGTAGCGGATTGGCCGAATTGATTAGGGTCAGGTGCCATCTTAAGGTATGAACGTACAAATCTCGCTAGCGCGATGTAAGACGTCTCACATACAAGTAGGGGGTAGAAATATTAAAAGTGGACGGAACCACTTTTAATATTTCTACCCCCGTTTTTTGTTTTTGGCATGTCTGAATCACGTTAACATAGTGTTCAATGGTAAAGTACTTGTATGTGAGACGTCCTACATCGCGCTAGTGAGATTTGCACGTTCATACCTTAAAAACAGCTATGTTCTGTCTTCGGATTTCACTGTTCTCTTTGAGACAGTCTTGAGAATGCTTCGTGAGTAGGTGAAACATATGTCGACGTTTCTAATGTCTTCTATTTAGCGAAATTAGTACAATTATAAAAAAATTCAACATCTTACCCCATTGTTTTATCATGGACTTTCACCAGGTAACGCCTGATTCCAAACAGTAAAAAAACGTATCCTCAAATACTAAGCTTAAACTACAAAGCCGAATTTGGAATTAGTAACTAAAGTAAGTAGGTACCTACCAAACAATGAAATCGCTGACTGTAAACCATCAACTCCTCTTTTTGGAATTATATTCAAGCTTTAATCCGTCTATACTGAAGGATAATACGAATTTTATAGCACCCAAATTATTCAGAAAAATAAAAGCGACTGATGACTCTATTGTTCACGGAACGTAACATTCTCTTGTTTTTAAAGCCTTTCATCTCTGCAAACGTTTTATAAGTCTCTTATATCGAGTTGTAAAAGCCATGTAAAAGCCCATATTTTAATTTAAAAGTAGAAATGTCTATCTCAGCAAGTAACTTAAAATAAAATGAACATTGTCTTTTAATAAGAGATCATAAAATGGTTTCTGTTTGTATTACTCTGCATTAATTTCTGCGTTTTTCTAGAAAATTCGGGAAAATTTTTCAACAAATGCCAACTCACAACAAAAAAGACCATAACAATATTAAGTGAAGCCAAAAGTGTACATTTGGAGAAGGAAAATGAGTAACAATAAAGTAGCGATGCTTATTATACCTATAAAGGAACGCATTACGCTTTCATGAATTTAATTTGAAATCGTGCCTTTTGTTGTCCGCGCCTTAAAGGGGATCTTTGGCATACCAAATAATTTGTTAAGTTTACCTTTCCACATTTATAATTCGGTCAGTATTCTACTTCGTAATTAAGAAATAGGGGAAATAGAAAAGCAATTAGACGACATAAGAATCCAAAACACAGAATTAAAGAATAAATCTGCACAGATTTATCTTCATATAAAATATTATACAACAAAGTCCTCTGCAGCGTCTGTCTATTCGCGATAAACTCAAAAACGACGGCTCCGATTTTCATGATGCTCTCACTAATGGATAGAGCAGCCGAACTGCCGAAGCAGCGGGAATCAGCTAGTATAAAATAAATCAAAGTATAAGAGAACCGCTTTCAGGCAGTGGAATTTATTCACGATGTACCTACCTACCTGTGAGTTTCAATATCTAATATTTGATCAGTTAATAGCAAACCCAGTTGTTAGCCCTTACCCAACAACCTTTAATTAGATAGCTGTCGTTTCTGACTAGAACAATGTTAGATTAGTATTACCTCATGTTTGAATTCTGAGGACTTAAATGTAAGTCCTCAGAAAGTCCAATCTCAAAATTAATGAATTTTGAGATGGGAAAATACTACATAGAAAAGTCTATGATTACTTTCACGGGATCATTTAAGGAACATAATAATATAGTTAGTATACTTATTACCGTAAAAATGTTTTAACTGTAAAACTACGCAACAGATTTTGATGCGGTGTTCACCAATGGATAGAGTGGTTCTCGGGGATGGTTTTTGTGTATGTAATTTGTCAAGCGGGCGAATCCGCGGGCATCCGCTAGTTACCTATATAACTATATACTAAAATTATAGGTATCAATAAATATATACCTATGCAGAAGTCAATGCCTAGACAAGTGTGGTACGCACATAGGGCCCAAGTTCCTGATGAGACCTGCAGTAAACACCACGCTACTGAAGTATGTCTCGCACTCGCATCTGCATCACTCTACAAAGACTAAGAACATCGTCAACATCATGAAGTTCTCATGGTCTAGTGGTAACCGACAATGTCTTAGGATGGGTGACCATTTCTTAAGACACTGAGACACCTCCGTGTCTCGGAGAGCACGTTAAGCTGTCGGTCCCGGTTGTCAAACCAACATCTATGGCAGTATTGATGGGTAGTTGGAACCCTAAATCAAAAATCCAACCGGTCTACCTACAGAACTTCGATATCGCCCATGGGTTGTGGAGGTCAGATGGCAGTCGCTTCACGAAAAATATCGAAGTTCCGCCGAATCGTAGTTAGACTGGAATGCCGACCCCAACTGTGTTGGGAAAAGGCTCGGTAAATTATGATGACATAATAATAAATAGTTATTCATATAATTTTGTAGGCAAACATTAAAAATTACATACTTAGGTATGACATGTACTTAAACAACTAAAGTTATGTATCCTAGTCTCGAATTCGTTCACCATATAGGCAGATATAATACAATTTAGTGAAATCCTCTGTGAGACATAGATGATAAGCAAAGGTGGGGAAGATTCATTAATTTTGCGACAGCGGGATGTTCGTACATTATATTAATAAAGCCTAGTATTAAGGAAAACCCATTTAAAGCGTCTCCTCAATTACACTATTATGTAGCTTTAATACAAGAATTTTCAAAAGATACCGCATAAGGTAGACGTTTATAAATGAGACCTAAATCTTTCTTTATAACGGAAGAGCATTTGTGTCTCTCTGTTTCTTTGGAACCAAATAAACTTCACCACTTTTAAGTATAGCACCTTTTATAAACCCAAGAGGGCATTCTGCAAACCAAAAGCTTGTTTGCCGATTTCGTACTGACATGCTATAAAGAATTGAGTAATCGGCGTGGAGTGGTCGACAGAACACCAGCTTTTGGCGCTAGAGTATGGGGCTCTATTCCCGGTCGTGACGTGACAAACTTTGTGTAATTCACAAAGGCTAATAGTTTTACATTGTTATGTGCATAATTACTTACCATTTGTAATTATTTCATCCTTTTTATATCTTGTTTGTTTACGTACCATTGAATGACATGATATGTCATGTCATTACTGATTTGTTTTTTTTATTATTCTGTTTTTGGCAATTAGGTTTGTTGATTTTTAAACTCCTTTCTCATCAATGCCATTCTGTATCTCATCCATTTACTTTTAAATTCAAAAACATTCTACCGATGTGTTATTATGAATTCACCCCATTCTTCGTGACATTATACCACCGCCTACAGTCAGAGAAACATCTCCTAGTCTTTTATTACGTTTAACCCTTGGAATCACTAAGTTGTCTACCATCAAAGTACAGTCTACAGCTATAACCTGGGTCCTGGAGGGATCAATTCCTAGGACCAACTCGTCAAAAACCGATTTGAGGAGCACTCTTAATTCTCTTTTAGTGAATAACGGAAGAAAGTTGCATCGAGCATCAATCAATCAAGCAGACAAAGCCAATATAGCTTTAACTGTAACTGTCGCAATACAACAAGAACTATGCACTAAGCTAGAAGAAACATTAAAAACTACGTTGCAGAAACTCGCAGATATGGAAGATTTAATAGCAACTCTCCACCAATCTAACAGAAAAACGGATAACGCAATGCAGAAGGTGTAACGTTACAACATGTATTTACAAAAAGAAAACAGTAAGTTCGTAAGTACTTATATTTGTCTCATTTGTTTAGTAGGTAGGTACAAGCTGCTTTACTTAATTCGAGCCTAGATTAGGTTGTGTGTAATTGTTATAATATAGCTATTGTTAGGTACATAAAACCTTTATGGCGGGTTTTCATAAATTGAAAACTCTCTAGAAAAATATATTTTGTTATATAAAATAACAATAAACAATAATAATATAAAATAACATAAAATCACATTTTATCCTTTAAAAATATAAAATGATTATATTTATTCATGATAAATTCCTTCAAACATACTTAGTTTGTTTCTTTTTTGTCTTCTCGTTGTTTCAAAACACAGGTAGAAAAGAAAAACATAGGAAGGTACCATAATGCCTAACCTCCCCTAACATCATGTGACAAACATCGTTTGCCAGGTTTTAGATAAAGTATTAGACAATGGTTTGATTGTATTTACTAGGAATACATGATGAACAAGCACACTTGTGCAATATTCCACAACTTTATTTGATTTATTTTCACCGACCGGTTTCGCTTTTCTTTTTAGTTTCGAATGACGTTGCAGTGATAGGTCGCTGTGGCGAAAAACTTTTAACGTGGTTCGCTGGAGCGAAAACTTATTGAAGCGAATTACACCAGGGCGAATGACACCGCAGCGACAATCATTGTGGCAAAAAATGTTTGAAATTACATATATGCAACTTTAAAACTGTAAAGGCGAAATAAAAGACAGAAAGTAATAGTTTTAATTTAATCAACAATAAAGAACAGTTAAAAAATTGTTATTAAATCATCACATATTAATATAAACGGGTAAAATCAACGGTGTTCATTTGGTTTTATTTTTTATAATCTCTGCTATGGCTTTTCCTTGTAGTTTAATTTTTTTTTTGTTGGCGTCTGAGGGATTCTAGCCATAATCCTTTCAATGTTATGAGCTGTTGTGTTCTGTTCTTCAATTAGTTTTTTCATACAGCCGTACAGTATTAATTTCTTGTTGTCCAGTAAGGAATTCCACCTACGATGCCACGCTTCCACACTATTCTGAGTCCTTGGGAGCTGCAAATTATTATTTCTTTCAACAGACCATAAAGCAGGTGGAAACAGGGGTTGTAAACGTGATATGATAGTTTTGCCATTCGATTGCCGGGTATTGAACTCTCCCAAAACGTAATATTTTTCGAAGTAAGCAGTGACTGCTCGAGCTCATGCGAGCGGTGTCATTCGCCCTGGTGGAATTAGCTTCAATGAGTTTTCACTCCAGCGTCCACGCTAAAAGTTTTTCGCCACAACGACCTATCCCTGCAACGTCATTCGAAACTACGTACATACGGGACCCCTTACTACCGATTTGTGTTCATAATCATCACTCTTCATAATTTTATTTTTCATACTTTTTTTATTCATACATTTTTATTACTATCATGGGAACTCATAACAGTTAGTGGTTATAATTTTTTTATTAATACTGTTACTACCAAGAACCAGTTTAAATCCATATTTTTTTTTTCAGATCTTTTTTCTTCATAACATTCTATTATCATATAGCATAATAATAAAATAGCTTTTTATTTCCATTCCCTTATTCTAATTTACAAATGGTATTTGAACATTTATTTAAGAAATGGAGCCCTTTCGGGTGTAAGCCTCCTCCAAATCTTTCCATTTTTGTCTGTGTTTTCCAAGGGTGCACCAGTTTTTTCCAGCGGTGTGCGCTATGTCGTTGGCCCATCTTTTTTTTTGGTCTTCCAACTTTCCTTTTCATAATGGCCCCGACCACTTTGTCACTTGAGAGGTCCACCGCCCATCTATGCGCCGCGCCGTGCGACGTGACCTGCCCATTGCCACTTTAGCCTTAAAGCGTGTTTCAGAGCATCCATAAGGTTTGTTGTTTTTCTAATAGTTGTGCTTTTTATTTTCTCTATTTTCCTTATTTTCAGAATGCTCCTTTCCATAGCTCTTTGGGTTGTGGTGATTTTGTTTTTTATCTTATTAGTAAATACCCATGTTTGGCATCCGTATGTTAGGCTGGGCATAATTCAGGTTTCCATTATAGTCAGCTCTGAAAAAGACTGTAATCAAATAGCATACATATATATTATATATTCTATTATCATATAGCATATATATAGCATAAATTCTGTCTACTTTTCTAACAAAAATTAGTTTCTGGCGCTTCGCCGGCCGTGGTCACAGTTCTAACCTAACCTAACCTACTTGTCTGGTAGCATCTTTATTGGTAGCATCTATAGTTATTTATTCGAATGATTATGAGTTTCGATCATTAGTATAAACTAATATATTAAAACAAATATTAGTAAAAACTAAGTGTATAATTTGTGATATTATGAATTGAATTGATTATATTTTTTAATATTTAGTTGTAATTTTTTTTCTGAATAACGATCAATATAATTTTAAATGCTATGAGAAACATTTTCGAACCTCCGATAATCGGAGTTGAAAAGTTATGTAAGACAATGCGCACCCGTGTTTTACTTCACTGTCTAACATATCTTCAAGCCATTTTCAGAAGATATGTTAGACAGTGAAGTAAAACACCTTAGCTCAAAGCTCTCGCTTATCCTTCGCGAACTTTACCAAGTTCTTCACGTCAGCCGTTTAGATTTTAGAAGGAGGGGGGGGGGGGGGGTGTGGACAACCCTAAAACCACCCTCATGTGTCATTATTGCAGATAAACAATACAATGGAAAAAGCGCACTGGGTAGTCGGGCGGGATCCGCGTTCATTGCTACATAAGACAAATGTGAGATGCGAGAGCACGATCGTAAATATAACACTACCCGCACTTTTCAATTTATGATAAAATATTCCAGCATGCTGCGGAGTAGATAGTGATAAATATTTTACGATATAAATTGCACAACACCCTTCTTAATATTTCTGAAAAATTTGCAAACTTAATTTGCTCAGAAAAATATACCTATTTAGAGATAATTGTGTTAAATAATGTAAATTTATGCATGTGGTACGTAAAAAAAGGTCACGATTAAAATTTTTTTATAAATTAAGGACCACAGGTGCACTTATGCTAAGGTTCGTCCAGATTGGAGAAAACTTGTAGCCGCAACCTCGGCACACGCATTCTGTATCTGAAGACGAAAGCAAAATTTACCAGTATGGCTTTGAAATGTAGACTATTCTTATTCACTCGCTCGGTCAACTATATTTTCCTCAACACAGAGACAGCGAGAGGTTGGTAAAGTTGTATGCAACCTCAATTAAAGTATATTAGCAGTGTGGCAGTCCTATTCTGTTTCCACAGAGCAGGGCCAATTTAGTAAATTGCACAGCGCTGTGGGATGAAACATGTTTCAATTAACTGAAACGATCGTTCTAAATGTTCCGTGACAAGTTACCCAACTGGTACAAGGTGGGGTTGTGTTTGACAGTTCATTACCCACGTCACAGAATTTGTATTTAACCGATTTCGAGTGAAAGTAATTACAAGTTTTGTTTATACCGCTGAAATCTCACAATTATTGTTTTTAAGTTTTCTTTATCATCTCTGGTTGGTCTTGAATTTTTCTTTTCAGTTTTATCATTCAAGATGAATTAATATTTTATATTTGGATGATGACGACTCAAACCAAACTTATCTGCAACAGAACCTAAACAATCCCGCATATTGGTTAACGTTAACTATCGATTGCTCAAATATTTCTACAAATATTTCTACCAATTTTTCACTAAGTGCTAAAAGCATTTAAGAATAGAGCAGACATTGTGCACTGACTGTTTAAAATATGATTATTTCCATTCAGTCTAGTTCACTGCCACAATTTAACTCGCAAATGGTATGGTAAGTGCTGAAAAAAATTTTTTTAAGAGACGCAATTTCATCCTTGATAATCTGTACATAGGATAAAACTGCAAAAATTGTTTAATCTCTTCACCTAAAAACGGAAAGAATTTGACATGAATTTACTTAACGCCGCGTAGTTTAAGACCTTAAAATGATAGTAGGCTAACCATCAACTTTTTATCCACTAAACTCTATGGGTTTACCTATAATTTTATTGATATTCACTTTCATTCATCATTCACCGAGCCTTTTCCCAACTGAGTTGGGGTCGGCTTTCCAGTCTAACTGCGATTCGGCTGAACTTTGATATTTTCCGTGAAGCGACTGCCATCTGACCTCAACAACCCATGGGCGATATCCAAGTTCTGTAGATAGACCGATCGGAATTTTGATTTAGGGCTCCAACTACCCCTAACGACTGCCATAGATGTTTGTATGACAACCGGGACCGAAGGCTTAACGTGCTCGCCGAGGCACGGCATATTCACTTTAAGCTAGTATAAATAGAAGATTAAAAAATTATGTTATACCGATACTGTGTATATGCAATTCTACCCCCAGTTCATTTTAAATGTGATTTACAAACGAAATAAATCCTTTCGCAGATTAAAGTGTTGCTTGTAGCTATTTATCGTCCTTGTTTTTGCCATAAATAACGACACTGTCGGCAATTCTGCAAAACTAAAAGGAAGATGAGAAATTTTTACTTTTCAGCGGAAATGAGGATGCCATTGAGGAAATTGATACGTGCTGGAGAGGTTGTGATAGTGGGTATTTAAAAGTAACTTAGAGAGTTACGTGAGTATTATTGAAGTTTAAGTTGACTACTCTCTTGGCGAAGTATAGTAGACGCTAGTTTAAAAAGTCTGAGCGTCTTAAGTCTATCCCATGGTAAAACTTAGCTGGCACGATTGTTTTTTTTTAAAGACGACACAATTACATTTTTATCGCCGAATGTGTAGATATAATAGATCCCCCGAAGAGGCCACACAGGTGGCCAAAGTCCGCCGGGCGCCACTGGAAATACCTTCTGGTGCATACCAGAGACGTCCGCAGCAATGGACATAGGAGCGGCTGCGGTTCACAGAATTTAAAAAAAAGGTTATAATAGATAGAGGCACAATTAATGATTTTTTTGGTGAGAGGCTAGGTTCATGTGGCCACGGTGCGCGCATCAGCTCTTCACGGAACTCTGCAAGCGTATGAGGGAAGAAACTGGTGATCTCCACGCAGGCAGCTTTCTCGCACAAAGACTATCCATAGCAATCCATCGAGGGAATGCTGCGTGTGTTATGGTCACTCGGCCTAGGGGACCCAGTTCGGTATTTTATTTAGTGTTTATTTTTAGATAGGTAGTTTAGTTTTTTATGTTTAAGTTTATTGTTTCTTTTTAGGGTTCCGAAGGAAAAGTTTCTGAACCCTTATAGTTTCGTCATATCGGTCCGTCCGTCCTCGGCTATCCTCCCAAACGGTGAGAGCTAGAAACATGAAATTTTGCATGGATATGTACATTTACTACGCCGACAAAGTGCTAAAATAAAATTTTGTTAAATATATTTTTTTGAGGTATTCTCGCGTCTACTCCATCATGTGGGGTATCATTAGATAGGTCTTTCAAATTCATTGAGAGGTTGGTAAAGTGGTTTTTTTATTGAAGTATCCATTTGCGAGATATTTAGCTTTGAAGAGCAAATTTTGCTCTATTCTTTTTTAAATTTTCGCGTTTTGTACACATTATAAACTTAAGACTAACGGGTCTTTTACGCGATTATTGAGATATATACATACCTCTTTATTACCCGACGTTTCGGCCCTGTTACAAGTGCCGTGGTCACGGGTGGACTGGCTTCAGCTCATCGTCGTCTTCGTGAAGTGTGGGTTTGTTCAACTACCCTCACTTCGTCGTGTAATAAAGAGGTATGTACGAGGGTGGATTGAAAAGTAATCGGCCTAACCAAGAAAATAAATACATAATAAATGAAATATATTTTTATTTTTCAACGTAATCACCATCAAGTTCAATGCACTTTTGCCATCTTCCCTTCCAAGCAATTAGCCCGTTGAAAAAAAATGATTCTTCCTATAAGTCAAAATATGCGTCTACTGCTGCTTTGACCTCGTCATTTGTCAAAAATCTTTGACTCCCAAGTGCTTTTTTAGGTTAGGGAACAGAAAAAAGTCTGACGGTGCCAGATCAGGTGAATAAGGTGGATGCGGTAACAGTTCAAAGCCACAGTTGTGAATTTCTGCCATTGATTGGACAGACGTGTGAACACGAGCGTTATCTTGATGAAACAGGACTTTTCTTCTGATCATTCCTGGACGTTTTTCTTTTATTTCCTCTCGTAAACGACGTAGTAAGGTGCAGTAATAATCAGAGTTTATAGTCTGACCCCTTTCAAGATAATCAACCATAATCACACCCTTCGAGTCCCAGAATACTGAAGCCATCACCTTACTTGCCGACAAAATCGACTTAGCCTTTTTGGGGGGTGGTGAACCAGGTCTTTTCCACTGTTTTGATTGTTGTTTTGTTTCCGGTGTACAGTAATGAACCCATGTTTCGTCCATAGTAACAAATCGATTCAAAAAATCACATTCATCAGCTTCAAATAACTCCAAACAGTCGCGTGCAATAGTCAATCGCATCCTTTTTTGCTCAACTGAAAGCAGTCGCGGAACCCACCTCGCAGACACCTTGTGGAAACCCAACCCGTTGACTATTATGTTTTGAGTACGTTCATAAGAGATGCCTATAATCTCGGCTATCTCTCTAATTTTAAATCTGCGGTCTCAAATAATTAAGTCGAGTATTTTTTTTACATTTTCGTCAGTAGTGGACATCGAAGGCCTTCCAGAGCGGGTTCGTCTTTCACACTCTCTCTACCACGCTTGACTTCTGCTATCCATTTTTGGACGGATGAATATGAAAGAGCGCAATCCCCTAATGTACTGACCATATCATCATGGATGGCTTTTGATGACAGCCCCTTCTTATGGAGGTACTTAATGACCACACGCTGCTCGATTTGCTCCATTTGCGGAAATGATGTCAGATTGCTTTGTTAATTTTTTTTTTTTTTTTCTCTCGTGTTTATGTCGTAAAATAGTAATAATATGTTACTTCATAACTATAATTACAATCTAGCCTTAAGACTAATAAGTAATTTGTATCTAACTTAAATTGCTAAATAATTAAAATGTAAGAATGTGTCCATTGGCACGTTTCTTATTGTCTCTATATTAATGAATAATGACACTAGGTTCTTGTTGTCTTAAAGTATAGCACTCACTGCACTATAACACTACACTAACTCGTAAGGTTTAGTCCTTCTCAGTCTTCTCACTATGTCCGTGGTATCGAGGAGCTGGATGGCCTCGACATTCACATGGTGTATAAGTCTATTTTGATGAGCTTCTGCGTATTTTTGTATGACCTTCACGACGAGGTCCACACCTAGATCACCGTGGATGTCCTCATTTCTCACATACCAAGGAGCGCTAACGATACCCCGGAGTACTTTATTCTGAAACCTTTGTATGATCTGCATATTGGTCTGTTTGGTACAACCCCACAACTGTATACCGTATGTCCATACTGGCATTAGTACTTGTTTATAAAGAAGTACCTTATTCTGCCCTGACAGTTTAGACTTTTTGCCAAGGAGCCAGTACAGTTTTTTATAGCAAAGTTCTAGTTCTTGACGCTTCTTTTTCACATGAGCCTTCCAGCGGAGCTTTGCATCTAACGTCATGCCGAGATATTTTGCTGTGTTTTCGTGTGGTACTATTTGACCATTTATGTATACCGGTTCAGAATCCGATCGCTGATTTGTAAAATCTATGTGGATCGATTTAGACTCATTTAGTTTGATTCGCCACTTTTTTGTCCAATTGACAATGGTGTTAACAGCCAACTGCACCCTGTGGACTGCTTCTTTACGAGTATCTTCCACAGCCATAACAGCCGTGTCATCAGCGAAAGTGGCGATGGTGTTATTTTTTAATTCAGGGATGTCACTTGTATAAAGGAGATACAATATAGGTCCAAGAACACTGCCTTGTGGTACACCGGCTTGAATACACTTCAGTTCCGAATATGCATCCTCATGCCTCACTCTAAATGTCCTTTCTGTTAAATATGATTCTAAAATATCTACAAAATGTTTAGGAAGCATTTGTCTTAATTTGTATATGAGGCCTTGGTGTCATACCTTATCAAAAGCTTGAGCAACATCCAGAAAGACTGCGGTACAGACTTTCTTCTCTTCTGGAGCTTTTTCTATCACATTGGTTATTCTATGAACTTGGTCTATCGTTGAGTGTTTTTCTCTAAACCCAAACTAGTAGTTAGGTATCAGATCTCTGTCTTCTATGATGGGTTTTAGCCGTCTTAACAGTATTTTTTCAAATAATTTTGACATAATTGGCAGAAGTGAAATGGGTCTATAATATGACGTTACTTCAATAGGCGGCTTTCCTGGTTTGGGAATCATGATCACTTCTGCAACTTTCCATAGACTTGGGACGTGTTTAATCCGTATGGTAGCGTTGATAAGGGTAGTTAATTTAACTAATGCTCTTCGCGGGAGGTGTTTTAGGATGTCACCAGTTATAAGATCGTATCCAGGTGTTTTCTTATTAGACAATGTCTTTATTATGTTATAAACTTCTTTTGGTGAAGCAAGTTTTATGTGATGGTCATCGCATGAGTCTTCACTACCTTTGTCTTCAAGCTCTTCGTATCCTACTGTTTGAAAGGTTTTCTCTAAATGTTCTGCAAACCTAGAGGCTTTTTGCTCATTATTAACAGTCCACTTTCCATCTTCTTTTTTAATGGGCGATGCATGTAAAATGGGTTTGTTTGAATTTTTGTTGGCTTTCCATAAAGAGTACTCTGCTGTGCCGTTATTTGTTAACAAACTGAGGTAGCTATTTGTGTTGTCGTCGTGGAAGTTCTGAATAGACCTACTTAGACGTTTTGTGAGATTGTTTAAAATGGTTTTGTCTGGCGGATATCACGAACATTGCCACTTATGTCTTTGTGCTCGCTTTTTTGCAATGAGATCTGTTATTTCCTCTGGATAACTGTGACTAGCTGGCCTTAACTTTAGTTTGGTGTATTCCTCCAGGCACTTAGTTGGATATCGTTAATAAATTTTGCTAATTCGTTATTTAATTGATGTCTATTTTTGAGTGGCACTTTAAGGTCAGTGATGTTGTTTAAATCTATTTGGAAGCTTTCCCAATCAGTGTTTTTGTTAGTTAGCCTTGGAACACTTTCTTTTTTCAGAATAGTCTCACTAAGTGTTAGTATAATAGGTGAGTGGTCCGAGTTCATATCATAACCCTCTACTATGTCAATATATGAACAAGATAAATTTTTGTAGATAAAAAAGTCGATCAGATCTGGAATTTTAGAAACGTCTGTGGGCCAGTAGGATGGCTTTCCCGTTGATATTACTGTACATTTAGCTTCTTTAACTGCACAAAGTAGTTCCCTTCCTTTGGTAGAAGTTAGCCTAGAACCCCAGTGAGTATTCTTTGCGTTAAAATCACCGCTTTGTTAATAAATTTATAAAATTAAAACTAATTATCGCACACGTTTCAAACTTCACACAATTAACAGGTCTGAACTGAACTAAATAATGTAGGTAGATTTGATTTTTAGAACTAAATGGATCAGTGTTAGGCCGACTACTTTTCAATCCACTTTCGTATATATCTCAATAATCGCGTAAAAGACCCGTTAGTCTTAATTTTATAATATTTTGCTCTGTTAGTTCAGTAGTTATACCGAGTAACTACCGAACCCTATCTTCCCCGTAGCCCGACACGCACTTGTGTGGTTTTTCATATATTGTAATTTGTTTTACCTGTATAAATTTATTACCGAAAAAAATTAGTAAAAGGTCTAGTGATTCGGAAAAAAAACTTACGTGTATTTCTCCAGGGCAAATGTATTTCCAAACTACAATACCTTACAGCGGAGTAAGTGCACATATCCGATATCCAACAAATTCGATTAGGCTTTGTCGGAAAGTTGGATTGTAGCCAGCAAAAAACGAAACTGCTGTTGATAGCACAGGTACATAATAATATACACAACGTAATAACATAGGTACTTTACCTACTAATCATAAGTTTTATAGTAAATAGGTATGTATAAGTAGGTGCTCAGTGTTGCATTGCGTAAATTCTTAGATTTTCAGATTGTCGTAGATACGTTATACCTTATTACAAACATTTTCACCTGTGTATATTTATGTATTATAGGTTCACTCTTCGCGATGAAACCAGAAAACAAAAAAAATTAGCGTTGGGTTTTTTCGACGTTTGTATTTTTATCATAAGTTAACGATATAACCGATTTTGAGGATAATTTAGAACATTATCAGTGCCTGAATTAACACAGTATGCTTTAAATCATAGTAATGTGTTCCCGTGGCAATAGTGAACGAGCAATCTTCACAAAACATCATTCTAAAACCAAATGCTCCCATGTCGCATTCTTAGGTACCTCTTCTTTCCGATCCCGAACAACGCAGCCGGGCAGAGCCACTCTCATACTGTAGAAACCATCTTCGCGAGAACCGAGCGTTTTAAACGTTCGTTTCTGTGCCGAACGATAGTGGCATGGAACACCTTGCCTGCGCACGTGTTTCCTCCCACATATAACCCTGGGTTCTTTAAGCGGAGCGTGTAGAGGCACATCAGTAGGTCGTCAAGTTGAGGGCCACGCTCTATAGTATTGTGTGCTGTAAGAGTGGCCCACAATCGCTAGACGTTGTCACGACTCACCATCAGGTGGGCGACGTAAATTGACGTACCTGAAATATTAAAAATACCTACATTTTTAATTAAAATACTTATTCAAATAGTTCGTAAATGCCAGACCGTAAAGCACTAAAACTCAGAAGATAAATGTCGCCCCATCCTCTACACTTTTATTTCCTTTGAAATATGACTGTGATTAACAAAACTCCAAGCAGGAAAATACGAAAGTAAAAACCTCTGCTGAGTAATGTCCGATAATCAACACATATTCCGGAGTCCAGTCCGTTAATAGCACGATTAAGAAGAACTTGGATTAGAACATAAACATTATATATGTTACAATAATTGCTGAGCCTCCAATATCATAACTCAGATAAAGTCGAAAGTTGCGAGTGCTCGGGTTAAACAACAAACAAGTGGAGTTCAGTTGTGGTGTGAACCAAACCCTTCTAACTTTGATCACGACTTACAAACTCGCTTTATGTTAAGATAGAAGTGTAGTTATATAGATGTATGCTATTTATATAGTAGTTCGAAATGGCCCCAGGGCACTTTGCAACTTGTTTTCAAGAAGAATATTTTTAAAGTGTCCGTACATTTAGGTAGACAGAAGGGTTTCTTCTTGAGGGTAATATACTTTTCCTTTAATTTTAATGTTAAAATTTAGGCAACCTCTTCCTATTTGCGTTACCTATAGTACCTAATTACAACCAACTTTATTTTTGTGGCCTAAAGTGCATAACATAAGTTGTCAAGCAGGAATAGTAGATTGTTAACCAAGGGATGAAAGCATGCCATTTTTGACGAGATATTTTGGCCAATAGCCATATATTCGCCAATAGTTTGTGGCAGATGGGTGTTTTCACTCGACTTAAACACTCTACTTTTCATTTCGAATACGAGGAAAGCAAATAAATAGTCAGATAAAAATTTATAACAATAGAGATTGATCAGGTATTGTACTATACGCCTATTTTTTTTAAATTTTGTTTTTCATTCGCGCTATTTTCAGGGCAGGCTGTAGTCTTTTGATCATACCGCCTTGTCATTAGTTCTAATTTTCCATGCAAAATAGTCTTAAGTTTTTTAATTTCATCAGTTACATAATGTTTTCACGCACATATTTTTTTTAAGCGCTATAGAGTTTTTTTTTTATTATTTGACGCGTTACGGCGCGGCGGGCTTTTTAGTTAGATTTAGTCGGAGTCTCAACCTTAAAATACTGAGTATTTTACTCAGTATTTTAAGGTTGAGACTTATTCTTTAACTGGTTAACTGTCCAAATAATTATTGTTTGTGCTATTTACGTTTTATTTTACTGTAACTCAACTCTTTTTTATTTATGACCATTCAAAAACCAGAATGTTGTATTGACTTAATCGAACTTTGGCTGTATACGGTTTTGCCATCGCCTCAAGATGTACTGAATGTTTTTATTTTTACTTTTCCGCCCTAGGGCCGAAATGTATCACTTTCAACCCGCATATCAGGAAAGCAATTACCCACTTTCAGAGAGAGAAATGAGAGATGAAAAAGAATATGTATTAAGAGCAATAATCGAGATGTTTTAAAAGCTTTACTTTGTAACCTACATGAATAATAATATATTTTATGTTGTTTGAATGTTCTCATATTATTTTCTTTCTTCTGTTATACTATTATATCTTCCATGGCAGTAATATTTCCAACACAGTCCCTTATTGAAACAGGATATGAAACATCTCCCCGTAAACAGATTTAGCGCACCCTATTCAATAACATATATTTTATACACGGAAATTTGAAAATGGAAACATTCATTAAAATAAATGTGTAACGTTATTTTTGGAGGATGTCGATATTTGAAATTTTATGGAACAAAACAGAGTTACTTACAATGCGTTTGTTACAGAATTATGGTACGGTTACACATGCTTATTAGTGGCACGAAAGCATGCTACTAAGTAGCATTTACTACCTAGTAGCATGTGTGTCGACACATTGCTAGTAATAAGCATGCTAATTTCGAGCATGCTCAAAAATCGAACGGTCGTGCGATTTTGGAGCATGCTACCTGCAGCGCGGGTGGAAGAGGGGGTGCTTTTAGCGCGTGTGAACACGTTTGCTTATTGAGCATGCTAGTTTCTTTATAGCGTCAATTTTTGAGACCGGTATAATAGTGTTTTTGTCTGTTAAAGGACTCTATAAATATGGTAAAAAATCACTATCTTTCTGCGATTGAATACTTGTCAATTTGTCATCGTCACTGTCACTAATTTGTATAAGTATAAGTATGTGTATAGTCTAATAAATATTTCAAATTACTGGTTTGCTCTAATGAACATTTATATTCATTAAACATTTTCACTATGTATCTCTTCTTATGCTTTTATATACATATATTTATTGCTATAATATTATATACTTACCTCTTATTTATTTAAACCTACATATCATAGCATGTAATACATCAATTTATTACATTGTACACAACCCCTATTAGTTCTCATTTCTTTCCATCTTAAGGTTGCCTGGAAGAGATTGCTCTTTAGCGATAAGTACCTATTGTACATAATTTTAAAGGAATGTGTTTAAATATTTATATCTGTTTTTGTGTACAATAAAGAGTATTTATCTTATCTTATCTATTAACATTTCTAGAGCCCAAGCAATTCTCACCTCCACACAGTACACCTGATGACAGACAGACAAGGTTCCGGTAAACTACCCAATATTGATAAAATAATAATCTCATTCGAAAACCGAACGAGCTATACGTCGAGTTCGATTTTTGCTGAGCGCGTGGCAGATAGATCGTATCGATATCGTAGATAAGATAAGATAAATACTCTTTATTGTACACAAAAACAGAAATTAGCATAAGCATGCTAATTTCGAGCATACTACACTATAACTAGTTCTTATGTGCGGGACTATCAACTAATCAAGCATTACCTTGACATTGGCGAAATCATCGATGAATATCGATGGAGCCACGTTTTTAAAAAAAGAAATAGAAGAAGAGCTATGCGTCGTTTTATATTTCGTCAAGGGAAGTGTGTGTTTTAACTCTATTTACGGTTTTCTGTTAAGCACGGTCCTTTCATAATAAAAATATAAAATATAAAATAGGAATATTAAATGCTGGGAACGGAGATATGAATCCGAACGGAGTTTTATTCTCAGAAAATATATACCAAATAAAATATATGGTGGTTTGTATTTTAATTCGGTTTCTTATTTTATGTTGGAGGCGTAGGTATTATGAGGTAACAATATACATAGTTACTGGCAAAATATGGGCGAATACTATAACTCTGCCTATCTTCGGGGATAGAGGCTTGATTATTAACTATATGAATCAAGTTGGTGGTTTGTTGGATGAGTTTTTCACTCCCAATTCCCACTGGCAACATAAATAGTACCTATCCTTTGTGTAACTCTTAATGTCCAGAAAATTTTAGTTTATATTTCTTGATTCTGCTTTTTGTACACTTCTTGTAATTTCTTAGATTTGCTAAGGTTGTTGGGAATAGCTTTTTTTTTACTTTATGTAATGACTTCTGTATGTACAACCAAAAGTATTTGATTTGAATCATCATTTATACTCTGTTTTGGTAGGTATTAAGAAAATGTGTACAAACACCAATATCGTCACAAAAAGGGTTCTTTTACAGGACCACTTTTCGTTTCTAATTAAAACGTAGCCAAAATAAATCATTTTATAGCTTAAAATTTTATTTTTTGTTTTGTATATTTAATTGTATTTAAAATATTAAGGGCAAAAATATTAAAATATTATTATTTCCGAACCGAGGAAACAATTAAATATACTAAACTTTATAATGATTCCATATTAAGTATTGCAGTGTGACTACTATAAAGACCCTAAAATGACACATTCTAAGTAAATAACCCTACTAAATTTAAAAGTATAACAGCTCGATAGTTCAGCTACACATTTGACTGACATTTCACTTAGTCGGGTTTCCAGGTGTCATCCGTGACAGTGTCAAAACCACGTCAATCGGCATTTTCTTTGTATTTGTTATTTTAAGTACCTAACCAAACAGAGTATAGTAATATGAGCCATTCAGTAGATCTAGCGTGAAAGTATCACACATTTGCTCATCCATTTATGCATACATCCCTATACGAGTATAAGTTTGACAATTTGATAAACCTCTGATTGCGTTGTTGTCTGGGGGTTAACCGTACCACTTGTCTACACCAGTATACCTGCTAAAGGGTCCCGTAGACTAACAGTCCGTAAAAATAAACCTTCGTAGAATATCGGCCTGAATTTATTCGATTCCGTAGCAAATTTTAACCTTCAATTAACTTACATGCCGATATCCTACTGCAGAGGACGGTGAACTGTTAGTCTATGGGACCTTTAAATGACATTATGGCTTGGTCCAAACCCATATTATTTAAATGCAATGTAATAGTTACGATAGCTTTTAACTCTATGTTATGGTCCCAATTTTTTCAACAGACTTCCAAAAAAGGAGGAGGTTCTCAATTTGACTGTATGATTATTTACCTCATATATTCGATCTGGGTGAACCGATTTTGATTGTTTTTTAAATGAATACTACTTCCCAAGTAGTCCCATTTTAATTTGGTCCCATTCCGACAATTATTTGGGTCCAATTTCGGTAATTTGAAGTCGGTTGTTGTGTCAATTATTGACGTGTATTTTTTATGAAGTTAATAAAGTCAGTTTGGGATAGCCTCACCTTGAGTCAATATTTTGCCCTTTAACGGTAAGGCAACACGACCGGGACATGGATAATACATACTCATCTTGAGTCTATAGCCTTGAAGTAGTTATGGGAAGCGGGTAATTGTAGAATGTTAGTAATACGCGGCACTTCCTGACTACTACGTTTATTGATAGCAGGCGTAAGGAATATACAGCGTAAGTTAAGCGAAAGCGTTACACTCAGTATATATGCAATCTTATAATAAGCGCTTAATATTGTACGACATGTATAGCGGGGCGCGTCAGCTGTTCGAACACGAATGCTAAGCAAGCGAGCGACGTGCGCTCCGCGTGGAGTTGGATTACGGACTGTATGCCGGTGCGCCGCGTGCGCCGGTACTCCGGCCGGTTGCGTTGAACAACTGGCGCGCATCTCTAATAACAAAAGATGTACAAAGCAAATCTGTTTGTTGACAATAATCATATTTTTTATTTATTTGTACATAGGTAACTATTACAAGGTATTATATACGTATGTAATTTCTATTTGAACGCAATGTAGTACTTAGTGATTCCACTACATCACTCCGCCCCCCAGAGGCTGTGTTCCAGGCGATATCGATCGGGAAACCTAACCGTACGCCCTGATCGCGTAGTTTTTGGCGGTTTCTCCGGTTGAGTCGATTTCTGGTCGTCTGTGTGCGAGTGTTCGTGATTGTGTTTGGGATGTTTGCGTGTTGTGTGAGTGCATGGTGTAACAGTGACGACACCTGGATCCTGCAGTATGTAGGCCGGTTTTATACGGTCTACCGACACGGTTTCTCTCTTGCTATTCACGACGATGGTGAACACTTTGTCACCACGCTTGACGACCTCATAAGGCCCCGTGTACGCGGGTTTCAAGGACCCACCGACAGTACAGTCACGCAGGAATACGTGACCACAAGTGGCTAAGTCCTTGAATACGAAGGTGCTTCGTTTTCCGCTGTGACGGGATGCTGGTGTGGGCTGCAATTTCTGCACTACACTACGTAGTCTTGACGAGAATAGCGTCAAGTCCAGTGTGACGTTTGTGTCAGCCGTGGTGTCAAAGAACTCTCCTGGGAGACGGAGGGGTTCGCCGTACACGAGTTCGGCAGATGTCGACTGGAGGTCTTCCTTTATGGCGCTGCGGATCCCTAACAGGACTAGAGGAAGCGTGTCGACCCAATTACCATTCCCGTGGCAGATTATGGCGGCTTTCAGCTGCCTATGGAATCTTTCCACGAGGCCGTTACAGGCTGGGTGATAAGCGGTGGTCCTGCGGTGTTGAAAGCTAGCGATCTGCGAGAGGTTTTTAAATAGTGCAGATTCGAACTGCTTTCCGCGATCGGTCACTATGTCCGCAGGACACCCGAATCGTGAAATCCAGCTGCTCAGCAAAGCTCTGGCCACAGTTTCTGCTGTGATGTCAGCCAACGGTATTGCCTCTGGCCAGCGTGTGAAGCGATCTACGGCTGTGAGG
Organism: Nudaria mundana; assembly: GCA_963556515.1. Lineage (NCBI taxonomy): Eukaryota > Metazoa > Arthropoda > Insecta > Lepidoptera > Erebidae > Nudaria > Nudaria mundana. Next base: position 10,438,682 of record OY748306.1, on the reverse strand, counting down.
CAGTATCGGAAGCCTTGCGAGACGGGCAGTGGTCCTACCAGGTCTATGTGGACGAACCTGAAACGAGCCGCCGGGAGCTTGAAAGAGCTGAGTGGTGCAGTGATATGTCTCGTGACTTTTGAGCGTTGGCACGCCAAACAGGACCGCACCCATTCCCTGCAATCTCGGCGGACTCCTGGCCACACAAACCTGTCGGACACTAGCTTCGCTGTAGCGTTAGCACCGGGATGACTCAGGCTGTGTAGACTCTCGAAGGCCTTCCTTCTAAACGCTGCCGGGACGTAAGGTCTGAGGGAGTCATTGCTGTCATCGCAATACAGCTTAGTTCCTGCAAGACTCACCATCCGGATGCGTAGTGAAGTTGTGCCCTCGGTGAGTTGTTTCAGCTCTTGGTCGGTTTGCTGCTCCGCTGCCAGCTGATCCAACTCGATCGGCTGTACAATTTCGTCGATGCGTGAAAGGGCGTCAGCCACCACATTATCTTTACCTGAAATATGGCGGATGTCGGTGGTGAACTGCGCGACGAAATCTAGATGCCGGAATTGCCTAGGAGAGCCGTTTTCCTTCCGATTCTGGAATGCAAACGTGATAGGTTTGTGGTCTGTGTAGATCACAAAGTCACGTGCCTCGATCATATTTCCGGCAGGAAGTATTTTACGCCCTCGTAGATGGCTAAGAGTTCTCTGTCGAACGGTGAGTACTTTTGCTGTGTGGAACTTAACTTGTGAGAGTAGAACGCTAGTGGTTGCCAATCCTTGCCATCGTGCTGTTGAAGTGCTGCACCTATGGCGGAGTCTGAGGCATCGGTCACCAACGCTAGCTGGGCGTCGCATTTTGGATGAGCTAATAAGGCAGCCCGACATAAGCCGTCCTTACAAGCTTGAAATGCGTCGAGGGTCGCACCTGTAATGTCCACTGGGTGTGAGCCTTTAACTGACCCCGTGAGGAGTGCGTTTAAAGGTCCCTGGTGTTGAGCAGCGTTGGGTATGAACCGCCTGTAAAAATTAATCATACCCAGGCATCTGCGCAACTCTCTCACGGTCTTGGGTACTGGGAAGTTCTTAATCGCATCAACCTTCTCTGGAAGCGGAGTGGTTCCATTGGCAGAGATACGGTAACCTAAAAATGTGACCTCTGAGGCACCAAAAACGCACTTAGAGGTGTTTATGACCATACCGTACTCCTTTAGTCTGGTGAATAGCTGCTGCAAGTGATCTCGGTGCGTCTCGCTGTCTTTGGAAAATATTAAAAAATCGTCCAAATAGGCGTACGCAAAGTCGAGACCACGCAGCATCTCGTCGACGAAGCGCTGGAACGTCTGCCCAGCGTTTCTTAGCCCGAAATTCATGTAGGGGAACTCGTAGAGGCCAAGGGGACTGGTGATAGCAGTCTTTGGGATGTCCTCCGGATTCACTGGTATCTGGTTGTAAGCCTTGACCAGATCGATAGTTGAAAATATCTTGCAACCTGAAAGACTATGTGCGAAGTCGTGGATGTGTTTGATTGGATACCTGTCGGGCACTGTTCGGGTGTTCAGCATTCGGTAGTCACCGCAGGGTCGCTACCCATCGTTCTTCTTTGGGGCGAGATGCAACGGCGAAGACCAGGCTGACTCTGATGGCCGACAGGTACCAATCTGTAAAATCGCTTCAAACTCCGCTTTCGCAATTTTTAATTTATCAGGCGCTAACCTACGAGGGGTGCATGATACAGGCGGTCCAGGTGTAGTTCGTATGTGATGTACAGTTCTGTAGGGGTGTAGTGTGTAAACCATGTGGGCGAGTGACTTCGGGGTATTTTGCTAGTATAGAATGATAAACAGAAGTACCAGATATCACCTTAACCGAAGAAACGTCGTCCTTGGTTGGGACGAGCGAAGCCGGGGTGGTGAGCGTAGTACTGGAATCAATAAGTCGTTGGTTACGTACATCGACAATGAGGTTATAATATGACAGAAAATCTACACCTATTATTGCTTTCGTCACATTAGCTACTATAAATCGCCAAGTGAAGTCGCGGCGCAAACCTAGACTAAGCACAAAGTTAGCATAACCGTACGTGTTTATCACAGTCCCGTTAGCCGCACAAAGTTCATAGTTTGTTTTCGCCCGTTGTTCTTTGATGAACGATTTCGGCACAACACATAAGTCACTACCCGTGTCCACCAAAAACTGAATTTTCGAGCGCCGATCCGTCACGAATAATCGACCTGTGCTTGGGCAGCCGTCGGCCGCATCTAGTGACTGCCCGGCGCGTTTCCCGAAAAATCACACGGCTGGGTACACCTACGCGCCTTCGTTCCAAATTTTGCATGGCACCAGCACGTAGAAACTTTTTTGTGGGTAGACTGGGATCTTGCAGAGGGTGATCGGCCGCGCCCTTGGGATCTTCGCCTCTCTCGAGGCCGTGACATTCGGTCGATCTTTTCCGAGAGCGCCTGTACCTGCCTGGAGAGGGCGGCGATTTGCTCCCCCTCTGACGACGTACCTGGCTTGGTAGAGGCTGCTGCAACGTGCGGGCTGATGGTAACGACGTCCATAATTTGGTCTGCGAGCTCCGACAGTTCCTCCATCGTCGACTTCGAAGATTGAGATGCGACGATTGTTTGCACACTTGTGGGTAGGCGGCTGCTCCAAATGGTCTTGATAAAATCATCCGGCACGCCCGGTCCGGCAAGGTGCTTCAGGTGCCGTAGGAACTGCGACGGTTTTCTGTCTCCCAGCTCTTCGTCATGCAGGAGCTGCTTGACCTGCTTTTCGCGCGACACTGTGAGCCGTTTTATCAAATCGATTTTCAACCGTTCGTATTTATTCGGGGCTGCCGGGGCCGTTATTATGTCTTCGACGATGTCTGCGTAGACCGGGTCGAGCTGTGAAACCGCATAATGATATTTGGTCACGTCCTGGGTGATGTTCGCCAGCGCGAATTGACTCTCCAGGCACGCAAACCACATCGCCGGTTTCGCGGGGTAACACTAACGCGGTTGACCGACGCTTCGGTGCTAGCCCCAGCTCCATCTCCAGAATCTTCCTTCGGCATGTTCTTGGGGGTCACCACTGAAGTAGTTATGGGAAGCGGGTAATTGTAGAATGTTAGTAATACGCGGCACTTACTGACTACTATGTTTATTGATAGAAGGCGTAAGGAATATACAGCGTAAGTTAAGCGAAAGCGTTACACTCAGTATATATGCAATCTTATAATAAGCGCTTAATATTGTACGACATGTATAGCGGGGCGCGTCAGCTGTTCGAACACGAATGCTAAGCAAGCGAGCGACGTGCGCTCCGCGTGGAGTTGGATTACGGACTGTATGGCGCCGCGCGCGCCGGTACTCCGGCCGGTTGCGTTGAACAACTGGCGCGCATCTCTAATAACAAAAGATGTACAAAGCAAATCTGTTTGTTGACAATAATTATAATTTTTATTTATTTGTACATAGGTAACTATTACAAGGTATTTATACGTATGTAATTTCTATTTGAACGCAATGAAGTACTTAGTGATTCCACTACAGCCTTTTAACGGTAACGAAACACAAACAGGACGCAGATAATACATATACAGGGTGTTACATAAGGGTTATATCAACCTGAAGACACCCCCATCAGCTTGTCGTCCAGAACGCATTTCGATAAGTGGCGACCGCCAATCGAGACAAAAACAGTTCATCAAAAAATTTAAAAAGTTAAATATTATTTCAAATCAAAACAAACGTGTCCCAACACTAGTGCTTGACGTACCTACTAATAGACAATAAGCGCGTGGTACGTACGATGCCCTTGGCGGCGACGCGGGCGTCGCGGCGGTGTGGGCGTCCTTTGTCGGCGTCCTTAAAGGATTATTTTTGTTAATGTAAATAATATTTTGACCAACACATAGTTATGTTCCCAGATCCTCTTCCGTACTCCGACAATGAAACGCTCACGGTACAACTCCCGGGCAGGGCTCAAATTGCTTTCTGATGCTCCTACACAAAGCATCATCTCGTAATACTCTCCGTTACTCAGAGCCATTACTACACAACACAGTCACTATCACACACAACTTGACACAAATTAACACACTAAACAACAATTTACCTACTGCACTGCACAAAGCACTGAATGCAGCTGAACTGACCTGTTACCTGACTAAATAATTTTAAAGAAAATACTAGGAAACTTCAAACGGCGACCGACCGGGTGACTGAGCGAATCGTGCGGCATCCTTTAATGTGAAACAGAGACAAAATGTTCCTACCAGGAGAGAGACAGAAGGTTTTTCACCGGCGCGCTTTATTTGTACTACATACTTGATGTCGATGACCGTATCAGCTGATTTTAGCTAGTGTTGATCAAACAAGAGTATTTTATTCGGTAATAATGTTTTTTTTATGAATTTTTTTTTCTTGTCAGGCGGTCGCCACATACGGAAATGCGTTCTGGATGACCAGCACCGGCCGTCAGAACCTTACCTTTGAGTTTTCTTAGTTCTTTAAAGAGCACTTTTGTGGTTTCACCAACATCTTAGAGGTCCAAGCCAACCTTTCCTGGCTGGTGCACTTGCCGGAAAAGTCTCAGGCAAAAATTAAGAAGCCCGGTTAGCAGCTATATATAGGTTCACAACCTATTACTTACTTACTTACTTACTTTGCTGGGACCACACCAGCAAAGTCACTAGCGAAAAGTGGGCAAATAATGGCCTTGAGAAAACAGGCGTATGTTTTACCCTCCACAAACTTAATCTGTTCAGCTCACTGAACAGATTAAGTTTGTGGGCCGTATGTCACTCTGACATGCTCAATTGCTCACAATTGAGCATGTCAGAGTGACATACGGCCGGTTTTTGAATTGAGAATGGCAATCCGTTGAGCACGTCAAAAGTCAAAATTTGTTTCTGACATTTGACATTTGGCGTACTCAGTGGATGCTCAACTTCAAATTCTCAATTCAGAAACCGGCTGATAGACTATTATTCCTCCTAATGTCTCCTAGCCTGGCTTACGCACAAAACTCCGGTGAACAAAGAGGTAGTTATGGAAACTAGACAATAAAACAACCGTCTTCAAGATTTATTTATTAAATGACAACAACGTTTTTAAACAATAAATCGATGGTAATCTTAATTGACAATCTATGTTGACGACAAGTTCAAATTTAAATTAAATCATGTGTTTAGTTACAAACACATATGTACCTAATTTTAATTAAATTCTAAGTTAATGTTATTTAAACATTATTCGGTAAAATATTTTTTTTGTGCGAATAAAATCATTTAGTGCATTTTTGTAACTTGTAATCAATAATAAAAAGTATCTAACTATGTACTTGATCAATATTTTATGAAATTCTATCTTCAATTTGGTGCATGGATTTGTCGCTAATTTTATGTATTTCTATATAAAATTGTGGACATCGTTTTTTTGGTGAAATTATAATCATTCTATTCATTTACATAAATTAAATGAACGAAAAGTCCTTTCATACTGACATTTGTTTGAAATCCGAACACATTCAACTTGACCTCGATGCTAAGATACTATAACATTGTAAATTAACTGGTATTCGTTACATAGAAAAACCTTACTCTTTAAGTATAATTCTGAATGTTATATCACCCATATATTCTCAACATTTGGCCGCTGGCCGTTTTGTTTTCAAAAACTCTTAATTAAGGTTACAACTAAACTAAACAGTAGCCTAAAACATAATTAAGATACAATGTAATCATACTGTTTTTCAAACATGGTACGATATTTATTCTTTTTTTTTAATAAACTTCTTTAGGATAGATCGTACTGGAGCCAAGCTAATCTCATCTTCAAGTGGTGCACCTGCCGATCAATGGACGAGGCTCTGGCAAACTTAAAAGTGCCCGTTTTCGGCAATAGCCTCGAATCTCCCCCTATCATACATAGTTACTGACGAAAAGTGGGCGTATAATATACCTCTGTCTATCCCTTCGGGGATATGGATGTATTTCACAATTAAGTCTCATAATTCTAACAAAAAATATAGAACTTAGTTTAAAAATGATTTTTTTACGTTACACATTTTCAATGTGTATCTATTTTACACTAGCTAAGTGCACAAAGTTTTTTTTTTCACTTAAAACTACCTTACGATATATGTTTTCGGTGAACTTATTGAATCTATGTATGAAAGTGTTTTTTTTTACACTACATGATTTTTACATAATTATTTTAATGAGGGTGGATTCCAAGCCAACCGAAAAATAACTGTTTTGAAAATGTATCAAGACCTTATAATAAAGAATCTAACGGAGTTCGATTTTTGCTGAGCTCTTGTGTGGTGGCTTTTTAGGTTACCTCTGGCGCCACGTTTAAAAAAAACTATTTTGATTGTTTATTTATTTATTAAATGTTATTCTTTTTAAAGTATTCTTACTTAAGAATACTTTAAAAAGAATTACATAAACTTTTGTATCGAATAAAGAGCAGTGAAAGTATGATAAGAAACTACAAAACATATGTTTGTTCCCAATAAACCTAACTTAATATCTATCTTTAAAATGCTCCGAGTAAAGTTCATAAATTACTTCCTAAACATTGTTATTAAAGAGAAAAATTTGAATACAATATGTAGTTTAAGTTTGGCGCCTAGACTAAAAGGTATATGAATAATGTAGCAGCGAACAAGTCTTTGTACAAAAGGCTTGCTCTATTCTCATTAGCTGGAAGATATGAGCTTGGAGCGGCGGGCGCTGACACAGCGTTATTGTGAATTCTCGACTCCTCGTATGATCCACTCCCCTCGCTTTCATCTTCATCATCATCAGATGGCACAGTTGGTTGTTGCTTTAAATGCTCAACTTTGGGTCTTTCTGAATCTCTTAGAATTGAATGCATATTTGTAATTGGAAAAACGCTTATAGTGGTAGTTTCTGTAGAACTTTCACCTAATATTCTTGATGTATTGTTCACTTCGGTTATGCCTTTTAAATCAATGTTTTGTTGTGTATTATTTTTGTATTGAGACATTAATTCACAAACATTTAAGTGGTCCTTATCTGTGCTATTTGTAACGTGACTGACAAGTTCATTTTTCCATTTAGATTCAAGTGGTGTATTACAAAGATGAGAGTTGCAGACCCAAGTAATTGTAAATGATGAGTTAGAAGCAGCTTTCACGGTACACGGTATCAAGGGAACGGGGACACAAACCATCGATGAATGGAAATCTGTAAAAATAAAAGTAATATTTGATCTGCTTGCTAAGCGTTTGAAATCTAAAGGAATGAGCTTCGCATCGTGCGCAGACTATAAAAAAATATGATAATGTCCACCCAACCACGTTTGAGGCGTTTATTTCTCTCATAAATAACATTACCACCCTTCTGAAAAAAGCAATCTTCTTTTGACGGCGCAATAACATACTAAAGTATAATGAAATTACAACTTCAGGAGCCGTAGTATATCAACTTCACCCATACGCAACTCGGCTGAGTTCATGTTTAATATATTAGTTACAGGAACAAGGGAATATGGTGGAAATGCTTAAAAATAAAAGACCTCCCTTATGTCTATTCAGTCAGTTGACACATACCGGGGTAACTTGTGGTAATGGCACACAAAGGTCGGTCAGTAGGACACGTGACTGTGGTCCAAGAACTTGGCGCGTCACACGACGTCGTATCTTTCGCCCAGCAGTTGTAACACCGACTTGGTTGGATATCTGAAACAAATGCCAGTACATGTCAATCCTATAGAGATTGTATGCAAAATGTAGGTTTGTGTTACCCTAACGTTCGAATTATTTTCTCTGTAAACAAAAGAATGTGCTTTAATTAACGTCGGAGTGCAAGTTCTGTATGTAAGTACTATTCCCTATTCTGTGGCTTTAGTCAATGTTGCTAACCACTGGACCATACAGGTGGTTGTTTAAAATAAACCAGCCATATAATGTAAAAATACTCAATTAAATTTTGTTTTTAATGGAATGTAGGTATTTAGAAAAATCTCTATATATAAAAATGAATCCCTATTTCCCTTGGTCACGCCATCACGCGTGAACGGCTGGCCCGATTTCACTTATTCTTTTTTTGTTGTGTTCATAATTATCAGGAGAAGGATCTTATGGAAGGAAAAAAGTTATACGGAACATTAGAAAAATTAATGCGGTACGAAGTTCGCCGGGACCGCTTGTATAAGTATGTTTAACAGTTGTCTAGATCCCGTAGCACAAGCTTACCTATAGCTTAGTTTAGGCTAGATGACGTTGTGTATGTCCAAAAATATTTATATTTATTAAAAGAAAACCTTGCAAGAACTGTTAAATTTGTCTCCCTGTTACTCCATCTCGCTTTAACCACTCAATTACTCGCTCATTCCTTCATTTTAACTACTCCTTTAATATCACGATCAAACAGACCTTTAATTTAGTAAACATAATAATATGTTATAATAATTTCAAAGAACCACACTTATCATAAATCAGACAAGTTGAAAGTTTAGCTGCGATACATTCTACTCGGGCAAAACAACAAAGGGAGGTTGCCGGTTGAGCTGTGGGTTTGAAGCCCTTCTAACTTTGATCACGGTTATAATCTAGCTGTATGTCATATTATAGTACATTACGTAAATGGTGGTTACTATGAATATATACGAGTATTTTAGGTTCCGTTTGAAGATATAATGACTATTAAAAAGTTTTTTTATGTAATGTGTTAGTATATGATCATAACATAGTATAAAACACAGTCGCTCCGTCTGTATGTACGCTTAGCTTTTGATGCGGATTTCCCCAATGGAAAGAAGTTCTCGAGGAAGGTTTTGTGTACATAATTTGTCAAGCGGGCGAAGCCGCGGTTGTCTGCTAGTAATGATATAAATCTGTAGAATTTGTTAATTTGGCGATAAGTTCAGGAACCACTGGTTCCAATTAAGATATTAGTTTTCTTGATAGTCATTTTATTGAGGAGAGCTATAGTTAGGTTAGGTTAAACAAATGTTGCAAAAATGGGGACGTGAACGAAATTGCGTAAAAAAATACACGTCAAAAATTGACACAACAACCGACTTCAAATGACCGCAATGGGACCAGATTGAAATGGGACCACTTCGGACGTATTAGTTTTCATTTAAAAAAAATCAAAACGGTTCACCCAGTCCAGAGATATTAGGTAAAAAACATTAAAAAAAACATACAGTCTAATTGAGAACCTTCTCCTTTTTTGGCAGTCGGTTGAAAAGCATTAAACGCAAGTTGAGACGAGGGCATCAGCGAGTGCATATTCTGTCTTTGTAACTGGAATTTAATTTAAACGCATCAAACATTTACACAACAACCGACTTCAAATTAAATAAAATAAATCTAACTACTTTGCAATATTCCGCCACATGCAAATTACTCAACTCTCGTATTTATTCATGCACAAGTCCGCCCTCCAATCCCACTTAGGCCGAAAGAATAGAGAAATAATTTTGAAAATAGAATAAATATGAGAGTTGTGTTATCGTGCAAAAAATAATAAAAAAATTATAAAAAACCTCGACACGTGTTTCGCCCCCAACCAGGGGCATCATCAGGAGATGTCGATGGCTCGGCGCACGGCGACCGAATGAGCCACAACTCGTAAACCGCACCTATTTATATCCTAGGTTTTTTATTTCTACCCACAACCATAATACCAAATTATTTTATGTCTACCCACCACCGTTGTTTGAATGACGTATACCTACCCGCAGCAAAGGGGAAGAGGCGAAATTAAGTTGATCATTTAAAATATTAGGGTTCAAGCGTCTATGTTTGTAGATTTCTAATTGTTCCAAAACCGAAAGCCTCAGTCCTTTGTTGCAGGTGTGCAGAACGTCATAAGTGTGAGGATTAGGTAGGGAGTGACCGGAGTCCAACAAATGTTTTGCGAAATGAGACCGTTCTGGGCGATTGTTTCTAAAAGCTGATATATGTTCTTTATACCGTGTCGCGAAGCTACGGCCGGTTTGGCCAATATAAACACCCTCACAATCCCCACACTTAAGCCTATACACACCTGACTTCCTGTCATCCCCAATTTTCTCCTTAACATTGCAAATGTTTCTCCGGATAGTGTTGTCCGTTCTAAACGCGACATGAATATTATTTTTACGCAAAATTTTGGCAACTTTATCAGATATCGGACCTAAATTCGACTTCAAATTACCGGAATGGGACTAAATAATTGTCGGAATGGGACCAAATTGAAATGAGACCACTCGGGCAGCAGTAGATTTAAAAAAAAAATCAAAATCGTTTCACCCAGTCCAAAGATATGAGGTAAGAAACATAAAAAAATATACATTTGAAATGAGAACGTCCTCCTTTTTTTGAAGTAGGTTAAAACTAGAGAAAACGTAACCGCAATACGTACCAAACACACAAACCCTTGAAAATTAAATCAGTTATAACTTTTGAACTTTTGTGAATTTGATTTCAATTAGCTTTGAACTCGAATAAACACAATATTTACAATGGAACTCAACCTCAAGGTAGTTACAAAGTTCTAATATCGTACTAATATTATAAAAATTGAAAGATTTGATTATTTGGTGTGCGTTCCCATTGAAGGACCACCTCCTAATTTCGACTTTATGAATGCGTTAAACATTAGTTAAAGCTCTCAAACAATTGTAAATTTAACCATTAGTATGTAAAAGTGTCCATTCAAAAGTTTCAATCGATTTAAGGTGGTCCCTCAATCGTGCATACCAGACACCCATATCTCATAAACTTCCAACTGCTATGAATGAAAACTCTTAATAATAGATTTGTCAAAGTATGTAATCTAAATACATATCAACCTTATCCGTTCACTGTATAAAATGAAATAGTAATTATAAGGTGGTCCCTTAATCGTACAGCTTGTGTTCACTGTGAGTGGAAACCACAATGAAATTAAAAACTTTGTATGGAAGCGTTAGTAAAAATATTAAAATGATTGTATTTTCATCCTCAAGTTTGCAAAAGAAGCCTATCAAAAGTTACAATCGATTAAAGGTGGTCCCTCAATCGAAACGCTTGTCATAATGAAAAATTGAAAATTTTTATGCATTGAATATGTTCTGAAACTACAGAACCGATTTCAAAAATGTCTTTACTAATATGAAGCTTCACAATCTCTGAGTGCTATATGCTACTTTTTATCCCGATAATGTGTTACCGTCAGTATTGTGAACGAGAAAACTTTATCACGTGGGCGGAGCTGCAGTAATCAGCTAGTAAGTCATATATTTGTTGCTGAAAGAACCCCAAATAGATTGTACACGTATTAAAGTTCGATCTACACTAAACGAACTAATACTCATTCCATCTGCTCTTAGTCTAATTATTTTAATATAAACAGGGATCGAACATCCTTTTGCAATTCTAGCTCAGAATGCTCTACGTGTTCTAGATTCTACCTCTTAGTTATTATTCTTGTTCGTTGATATTTTGGTGTAAACGCTGAAAACGAGCTTTCTTTTACGCTAAAAGATCAAGAAAGAATGCTCCTGGATCTAGTCTGTTGGTCTAAACCCACCTTAATCCTAAACCAAATGTTTTGCAAAAACTGCAAAACTCTGGACGTAAACGACCGTTTCTGGAATAAGTTTATAATGGACGTCATTCAGACGGACACATTTTATAGAGTTAATATTTTTACCCACTTCTAAAAAAGGAGTAGGTTCTTATTTCGACGGTATGTTTTTTTATGTTTGTTACCTCATATCTTTCGACTGGTGGAACCAATTTTGAAAATTGTAAGCCACTGCTTTCCGAGTTTCCTGCTTTAATTAAGTCCCATTCCGGTAATTTGAAGTTGGTTTTTATGTCAATGTTTGCCTTTCTTTTATTTTTTATTATCTCGGTGGCGAGTGGCGTTCAAACGGCATGAAACTGTTACTTAGTCTTTTTCTTCTGTCCAATTAATTGTACGGGCAGTAATTATTTGTCTCGGAGTTTGGTTGACTTTTGGAACTTTTATACTAAACAAAGTATAAAAGTATCTTGTATCAATTATTATAGTACAAGTTCTGCAAAACCGACGCTACTATTTGTTATTGTAATGCGTTCCCTTTGAAATAGGAAACGAGAAAACTGTTCGGGTGGAGCCGCGGGCGTTAGCTAGCTCTATTAAATTATAGCGTCATATCTGCTATATTGTAACATTATTATTTCAATAAATCCTTTGTTTCTATTGACAATAAAAATGTTATGACCACACTGAAACGACAAGCATTTGGTGATACAAGTTTACGACGTGATTCGTGCAAATGCAATATAATACTAAGGAGTAAGCGCAGTATTTATTTAATACCTATTCTTAGCTACCTCATGCCCCTGGCTCCGCCCGTGTGATAAAGATAAAGAAATATTTATTTGTATAAACATGTGTTACGTGTAACACAACACAGATCTTGTAAAAGTTTTGATTCAACATGTTTCGCCAAAGAAAATGGCACACAAATAGGTATTACTGGTTACATAGGTATAATAGTTTTTCTATTCTTATTATATTCTATGCTATTCAGTTAATAAATAAAATTTTCTTAAGTGCATTTTGAACTGACCTGTGTTCAATTGCCTTATGTCCATGGGTACCTTATTATAGATTAACGGTGCCATACAAACTATGTGAAATAATTTCTTCGTTCGCTAATCCCAAAAAAATATATTCGTCTAAAAATATGTTATGAACTGGAGGATTCTATTAACACAATTACACAATTACAAAAAACACAAAATAATTTTTTTAAATTAGGATTGATGATGTTTGAAATTGACAGAATTAATAAATTGACAAATACGTCTCATGTAAATATTGTATTATTGTACAGTGCATACATCAGATTAACATAGGCTATTTTTATCTCTCTAGTTTTCTCTCGTTATTCGATTCCATTTCTCTCGATATATTCTCATTATCTCGCTAGACTACCTCGGTGGCACAATGGTACTATGTACGGACTGCCACACTCCAGGTCTCGGGTTCGATTCCCGGGTCTGGTGGATAATGTATAATGCTCTTTAGAATTTTATCTAGATAATTATCCCAGAGTCTGGAACTTGTGCCCGGTAAATGGCAATAGGCTCGCCCTCTATTACATGGGACTTAACATAGCTGGCGAGATGTGGGTGTGTTTGCACACCTCTGCCTACCCCTTCGGGAAAAAAGGCGTGATGCTATGATGATGATGATATTTTTATTTCTGTTTTGTGTTCTTCTGGGAATTAAGAACAAGAAAACTCCTAGCCTAGGACATTAGCTAGTAGGTGTACTTAAATTATAATTCACTATCCGAGGACATAAACTAGTATAAATTATAATTCAGGACATAAACAACTATAAATTATAATTCAGTACATCAAGTAGTACAAATTATAATAAACTATCGGAGGTATGTCCTCCGATAGCTAATTATAGCATAATTAATAGCATAAAATAATTATAGCACCAGTATAAATTATCATTTGCTTACCGGTCTTTACATCCATGACGAGCACAGACAAGATGATCATGAAGCAGGTTGATGAATACATTGTAACTATACAGACAGACGCGTATTTTAACTGGTATAATAATCAGCACATATTCATATCTAAATCGATATACTCGTAATTATTGTCTTTTTAGACTCAAAGAATCGGTTAACATATATTAGTTAGCAAAACTATGTCAAATGTTAGCTACACATAGTAGGTAGGTAAGTAGGTAGTTTATCTAAAGAAATTACATGGTAAATTACGATTTCAGCTTTCAATAAGCTTTTAAATGTATAGATTCAATTAATTTAACCAAACAAATATATAACAAACTCATACACTAATAAAATATAATCATACAATGAAAGCTAATTAACTAATTTCTCTGATTCACTGTTTTCATAATCACGAGTTCACGCACGTGTTCACTAAATCGCAATTCCGTAGCGAGATCCCGACACGTAGCAGATGTGCTACGGCTCGTAGCAGACTGCCGTAGACCGTAGCTTGAGAGATTCGCGCAACCCTCTGGATGCTGCACTGACACGTGATTTAGATTATGAAGTATTCTGTAGAAGTTTTGGATTCTTTGTTAAAAAAACGTTGTCGTGGACACACAGCCATAGGTCCGAAATTCGTTGCTCTGTGCACACGGCCAATAAGAGTGGACAATAAACAATGTTCTACGGTAATAAGTCCTATGTAATTTAGGTGGCCGAAGTCGGCCCGTGCCTAGGATTATCCTTCTGAGAGTGTACCAAGGGCGTCCGGCAATGGGCTAGGGTAAAAAAAAGTAGCAGTAGGTTATAAACTGTAGATATAATAGCAGCAGTATCTACCTAGTTTCTCTTTCTCTTTTATCTCTCTCTTTTTATCTACTGGTGCAAAGGGGCTCTACCAACATCTTTAGGGCCCCAGCGACCTCACCTGCTAGTGGCGCACCTGCTGATCAACGGACGAGGCTCGTTAATTCACGGTACCAATGAAAAGGCTTCGGTCCCTACGTGGGTACCAGGTGGTACAACAGTGTTGGTCCGGGGAGGAACCACCGTGAAGCTGTGCTAAAGCCCCCCAAGTAACCCTGCCCAGGCTGGGTTGCGTTAGGGGTTCGAAGCAGAGTCTAATGTGGGTGGTGTGGGTCGATTCGCCGGCCAGGGAGACCCTTAGCAACGGCGTTGCCGCGGCCGCCCGCAACACAGTCATGGGGCCCGCCAGGAGGCTGCCCCACATGTTGCGCATAATCCTGATGTTGGATCGCCGCTCCGGGTGGTAACCGGTGTGGGGTAGCGGCGGCCTTGCATCAGGGGGGTTTTGGGAGCCCTTCCGTCCTGCGGGTCGGCTCCGACCTAACCACACGGTCCCAGACGAAGCTAGTCCCTGCGTTTTGTCACTTACTGTTGCACCAAATGTCGCCCTGTCTTCACGCTTCTTCTTCAAACCTATAATAATGGTATGGTATGGTAAATATAAACGTTCCACAGCGGCCCCAGGAAACCCCACAACTTCACTTTTCGAGGTGGAACTCACCAACGTCCGTGGACTCCATGCGAACCTCGATGCCGTCCACCATCACCTCGAGACGGCACGGCCCGCTGTGATGTTCCTCACGGAGACACAAATACGCCGCCCTGACAACACGTCTTACCTGTGTTACCCCGGCTATGTCATCGACGAACAATTTCGAGACAAAGCCAGGGTGTGCGTGTTCGTTAGGGCGGATGTTTGCTGCCGCGCGCCGGTTGCGCTGCCTAGAGAACCCCTCCAACTTCATCCTTTGGCTGCACGTAGACCATGGCTCCATGAGCCAGATCTACGTGTGCGTCTACCGTTTCCACACAGAGGATTCTCAGACAACAAAACTCTTCCAGTACCTCAGCGAGACGGCTGATGATGCGCAGGTGCGGTTCCCGAACGCTGATCTAGTGTTTCTGGGGGACTTCAATGGCCATCACATTGAATGGCTGGGGTCCTGAGGGACCCCAGCCATTCAAAAGGCTCCTTCAGATAGCGTTGCGATTGCTGGCGAGATCAGTTTAGGGATGGAATATTACATCCCTTTCACTGATGTCGCCAGTATCCGCATAGCCTGTCCCTGGTGGTTCGGGCGAGATTGTGCCAAGGCTGTTCGACAAAAACAGTTGGCATATCGCGCCTGGATCAGGGCCCAGGCAGTGCGCGACCCAAACGTGGGCCACCTCAAAGCAGCGTACAACCGGGCCACAAAGTCCAGCAAGAGGGCCTTTAAGAGAGCGGATCCCCAGCGCGTCGCACGGCTTGGTCAGGAGCTCACTTCCCATCCCACGGGCAGCCGTGGATACTGGCAACTGACCAAAGCCGTGCAATCTAACTTTTGTCAGCCCTCGCTGCCACCACTGCGTTACCCAGATGGAACACTGGCTCACAAAGCCCAAGAGAAAGCGGATATGCTCGCAGAGCTCTTTGCGGCTAATTCCCGGGTCGACGACCGTGGCCTGCAGCCCCCCGCCATCGCCAACTGTGCCACACTATGCCTGACATTGTACTCAGGCAATGCGATGTACGGGCAGTGCTGCGATCACTCGACACGCGGAAAGCCAGTGGTCCTGACGGCATTCTGGCGGTGGTACTACGGAAATGCACAGCTGAGTTGTCTCCTGTACTAACTCGTCTATACCGCCTATCTTACTCCACAGGAATCGTGCCGGAGGTCTGGAAGGAGGCGAACGTACAACCGATCCCCAAGAAAGGGGATCGGTCTATCAACTATCGACACATAGCTGTCACCTCAGTTATCTGCAAGGTATTTGAGCTCATCATCAACAAGCAGCTTATGCGATACCTCGAAGATCACTCGCTATTAAATGATCGGCAATACGGCTTCAGGCCAAAGCGATCAACGGGTGATCTTCTGGCATTCGTAACGCATGTCTGGGGTGGGGCTATGGAAAGGCACGGCGAGTCCTTGGCTATTAGCCTGGACATCGCCAAAGCCTTCGATAGGGTCTGGCATGCTTCGCTCCTTTCCAAGCTTCCGGCATATGGTCTACCTCCTCAACTGTGCAGCTGGATTGCCAGCTTTTTAAACGAGCGCCGAGTGCGGGTCCTCTGCGATGGCCAGGCTTCTCGCTTCTTGCAAGTGAATGCCGGGGTACCGCAGGGGTCCGTACTATCACCAACTCTCTTTCTTCTGCATATCAATGATATGCTATCCCTCGGGAACATTCATTGCTATGCAGATGACAGCACACTGCACGGGAGTTACTCGGTTCGTCCGACGGCGGGGCGATCTGAGATTGAGGAGGAGAGACGACGACTCGTGGCTGATCTCGACCGTAACCTCGACAGTATCTCTCAATGGGGTACCGAGAACCTGGTCGAGTTCAATGCCCGCAAAACACAGGCGTGTGCATTTACTGCGAAGAAATCCCCTTTCCTTCCCCTACCCTCTCTTCAGAATGCATTATTACCAATGAAGGACAACCTTGATATCCTTGGCATAGACGTTCGTCGAGAGCTCAATAATAAAAACTACATCGAAAGATGTATAGGGCTAGCTTCGCGGAAACTAGGAATACTGAATAAGGTAAAGAGATTCTTTACACCGGACCAGAGGTGTCTGCTGTACAAGACGCAGATTAGACCCTGCGTCGAATACTGCTCTCACCTCTGGGACGGCTCCGCGAAGTATCTGCTGGACGCTCTCGACGCTATGCAGCGACGGGCTATCCGTATTATTGGTTGTCCGGAGGTAACGGGAAGCCTTGAGCCGCTAGCTCAGCGCCGAACAATAGCTTCCTTGGCCGCATTCTACCGTATTTACCACGGCGAGTGTTCTGAAGAGCTCTTCAATCTGATCCCACCCTCTTCCTTCCGATCCCGAACGACTCGTGCCGGGCAGAGATGCCACCCCCACACAGTGGATAGCATGTTCGCGAGAACCGAACGTTTTAAACGTTCGTTTCTCTGCCGAACGATAGTGGCCTGGAACGCCCTGCCTGTGCACGTGTTTCCTCCCACATATAATCCTGGGTTCTTTAAGCGGAGCGTGAAGAGGCACATCAGTAGGTCGTCAAGTTGAGGGCCACTCTCAATAGTAATGTGTGCTGTGAGAGTGGCCCACAATCGCTAGACGACGTCGCGACTTACCACCAGGCGGTCGGCGTCAATTTGGCGAACCAAATATAATAAAAAAAAAAAAAAAAAAAAAAGGTCAGATGAATCTGCTTGTTGACTAGGATTCCAGTAGTATCATACATTTTAATATTAAATGTAGATGGTCCGAGGTAGGTACCACCTTTGTAAAATTCATAAATCAAGTGGCAATCATTGAGGTATAATGTACTACGTACTAGAGAAGCCATCGTGATCAAAATCTGTGCTCCGTTTTGTTAAAAGTTAAAACTAAACAGCGCTCCAGCGCTGCAGCAATAATTTGACCGTCCGATTAACTTTGACAAACTAATAAAATAATAAACACACAGCGTGCACGCAGCCACAACGCAGCGCTGCATTGCTTTTTGCGACAGTTTTCCCGAGCGTCTATTGGTTGTTCAAAGTTCTCTTAGCGTAAGCTTACATAGAATAAGTAATCTGCCGAACTCAGAACAGACATTAAGTATTATACCTAAATGATTAATGAAATTTTATTATTAGGTGTAGCATTATACAATGTTGATATCGTCCGGTGGCATTTATTTATACTAGTTATCACGGTGAACTTTGTATCGCCTCAAATATAAAAAAAAGAAGAAAAAAAGAATATTTTAATGTTTCATGCAAAAGTATGTATTATTAATTATAATTGAAAAACGCGAAGGACGGACAGACAAATTATCGTATTAAATATATTTAAAAGAAATCAAATCAAATAAAATATTTATTTACTATCACCTATATTTATAACACCTTTAAATCCAAATAATAATAAAAAAATATTAACATTATTAAAAATATTATTAGTGATGCAACGAATAAATCTTAGTAAAAAAATATACGTCGATAGTGTCATCTCTGCGCGCACAAAATGTTTTACTCTTTGACATTTTGCTAAAAATGGTCGTCGCCGCTCTGTGACGCGTCGTCACAAGTAACAATTTAAAATATAATTAAATAAAGCATGCATTAAAGACAATGTTAATTGTACTTACTGGTGAAAGGTCACTCCTTAATTTTTACTTATGTTTCTAGAGTTGTTAGAACAGTATCTCAATGCACACGTAGGCATATTTAAAAGAAAAACTTCGCACTCAAAATACTCAAATGTGTCACGTTCCGGAAAGTGCTCGGGACAGACTAAGTCAGTTAGAGCGCGTGCACTCTAACTTGTGTTACAATCAATTTAGTTGAGGCGTCTTCTCTAGTACGTAGTACATTATACCTCAATGGTTGCAATACTAATGTTTGGGATAAGTTCGGCGAATGACTAACAAAAATGGCCGCTAGCTTAAAAGTTTTCACCTAGACCAGCCCAAGACTAAACAGTACAGCACTACACCTGAAGAAACCACGGGGCACGGCAATTTCACATTCACAGAGAAGTGGACGGAAAGAGACAAAGTTGGGCTGTCTCCAAAGTCAAGTCCAGTTCTTACACACAGTCCGCTGGGTGCCACTGGTAATACCTCCCGCGTGCGAGCCAGAGACGCCCGGCAAAGGACGTGAGAGTGGTGAGAGATAATTTTAAAAAAAGTCCAGTTTTTAACGGTAATAAATCGCCTACTGAAGTAGTATGTATAATTGTGCAATGACTAAAGGAATTAAGCATGAACTAATGATTTTTTTAAAGTAAAGTTCAATCACAAATACCAGTTACTACTTAGCATTCTCGTTATTTCTTTCAACTAAGTTAAAAGTGCTCGAGTTAGGAGTTGGTTCACGTCAGTAGTGAGTGTGTTGGCCGAGGATGGAAATCACGTTGTTGAAATTCAAAGTCACTGTTATACACCTACGGCTGCTTCCGTGTTTAAAGTGTGTATATTGTCGAAGAGTAAACTTTACTAAATTCGTTTCTACCACTCTCACAAAATTGCAGTATTGTAAAGCAGTTCCAATATGTTAGTGTATTTGACGCGATTATGTAAACCGGGATTATTAAGTATTTAATTCTTTTGACAACTGTATTATACTTACTGTCGATTAATATGCACTTGGTGGAACTCGAAATGAACTTAATTAATAATACAATAGATTTGGTACTACTTACTTATGTTGAAATCTCTGATGATGCCGTGAGGTGAAAACGGTCACTAAAAAGTAAAAAAAAATAGGTACATGTATGTGTATCTATATTTATTCAGTTACATCGCAAAGGCTGCACTTTCAGATATTTAATTAATGTTAAACCAATTTCCTTTTGGTTTTACTATGTGATACTGAAACATTTTATTTCTGAAATTGCTCACCATAAAGAGGAAAGAATGCTTTAATCGAATTAAAATGAACGAATTGGCGGCACGATGAACGCAACGATGCTTAAATAACATTCAGTTTTTGAGTTTGGAAGTTTATTTTTAGACGAATAAGGACTATTAAAATTTACTCAGATACTGTGTTTAGTTTCATAATGAAATTCTGAAAATATGTTGGTTACTCAATCACGCTAAAACCGTTGAACTGGTGGAGAATCATATCATAGATAAGTAGACCATTTTTTGAATTGATCATATGGTATTTAATCATATTTCCGTGGGCATTGGTAATACAAAAAATATTTCACTGAATCTCATTCTAAAGTCTATCGCATTGTACCATTATAGACTTGCCCATCCCAGGACAAGACGAGACTTGAGCCAGTGTTGAAATTGCAACAATATTTTTTAAAGCAACAATGGCTCGAGTATTTTAGTAACAATGAAACTTAAAAATTATGTTAGTATGCTTATAATAGGTACGTAATAATTAGGTACGTACATTGATTATTATTTCATTTATTCGTTCTTAAACATATTATTTACATTTTTAAATAAATCTATAATAGAATACAAACATATTTAAAAATATAAAAAATAATGACTCTCCAGTAGCGGAGTAGGACCCAAACTACCGGGCGGCGGTGGAGGCTGCTGACTGAGAAACCTCCTAACAATACGGCACGTGTCGAGGATAAAAGCCTTCTGAATCTGACTCTTGATCCAACAATCTAACGAGAGTCTCTTGAGATGTCGATGTTGATTATTACTATTATTAGTTACCCTTACCAATCAGAACTGTAGACTCACAAGTGTCGTAGTGACGTAGTGAGATATAGGCACAATCGTGTTTGCTCGCAATGCATTTCATAATGATGTTGGGACTACCTCGCACACGGCGCACCAGGGACAAGAATCGCTTTCTCAATAATCAACAATTAATCTTGGTCTTGCGTTATCAGTCTTGGTTCTGGTCTTGCTGCAAGATACTTGCAAGTCTTGCACTCAACAATCTCTCTCTGTCTTGGTCTCATCGAGAACAAGATAGCAAGTCTCTTGGTGAATAGTTTTAAAATACATTAAAATGAATACTTACCTATGGTACGCTTAATATAATAAATCTCTAAGCGTCTTTTTATTTTGCGTTTTCTCATCATTTGTACAAAAGCATTCCACATGATAAAAAAGCATCGAGTTCACGTTAAAGCGTTCACATCAAGTAAAAAAGCTCGCAAATTTTCGCTAAGTACCTAGGTAGGTATACACGCGAAGAGAGATCCTTGGGGTAAATCCTGTTAATGAGATAATCCGATACAAGGAAAAAGAAAAGGAACATTAGAAAAAATAAACCTACTGTTTACAGAATGGTTGTATATGTCGTAGGCAATTTGTTGAATTGGGCAAATCATGATTTGTCTGGGGAGACCGTGACATTCCACCTTATCGGGATTTAGACGATTATTTCATGATATTTGAACTACCTACCCAATATAACTTTTGAACTGTCTCCGTGGCGCAGTGCTATGAGTTGCGACTGCCGTCCCCGAGGTCCCAGCTTCGATTCCGGGTCGAATCAAATTATTTGTGTGATCCACAAATGTTTGTTTCGGAGTTTGGGTATTTTCTATGTACAATATGTATTTAGAAATATATAAGTATGTTTATCAGTTCTCAAGGTCCCATAGCACAAGTTTATATTAGCTTAATTTGGGCTAGATGACATTGTGTGAGAATGTGTGAAAATTGGGCAGATCAATGAGATCAAGCTATTTGTCGATTAGCCTATAGTCACTTGGTCACATCGTGATATGCATGATAATACGCCTGGGCTTATCGTATTGTAGTTCCGTTTCACGTCGCTTGTAGCGCCACAAGCGACGTGTAGGCTATCGAGCATATTATTATTGAGTGCAGTTTACGAAACTCTTTCTTAGACGACTCGTGTATTTCGTTTGTGTTTGAACTCCTCCTAAACGACTGGACCGATCTTTTTGTTACTAGGTATGCAATACATTCTGCTGTTGCAATAATTGAGCTGAGTTTTTCGATCCGGGTCAAACTCCTAAAAGACTGGACCGATCTTTATGAATTCAGATATATGCACTCACGGTGATGGTCACTATGACCGTGCCAAATTTCAAAAAGATCAGTCCAGTCGTTTAGGAGGAGTTCAAACACGAACGAAATACACGAGTCGTCTAAGAAAGAGCTTCGTAAACTCCGCTCAATAACTAGGTATGCAATGCATGCTACTAATTGCAAATGTTGAGCGGGGCAAATTTTCTTAATTTTTTTTTATACTCTATTTTCATGATTTCAGAGATATGCACTTCCGGGTATGATGTCGACCAGCATGCCAAATTTGGTGAAAATCGGTCGAGCCGTTTCTGAGGAGTTGGCACACAAATGATTTACACTTGTCGTCTAAGATAGAGCTTCGCATCGCTCCGCTCAATAAATTAGTAAGGTGTCGATGTCCATGCAACGAGATTCCTCGGACTATTTAGGTTAGTAAACTAAGCTGGGTGGTTAGCGTCCGCCTTAGTTTCGCCAATATATCCAAGTCGGATTGCTTTAAGACGTTTTTCTAGGTACCTACTAATTAGACTTACTAAGTGAAGTGAGGTACCCATTTTAGTTTCAAAAATGTACTTAAATGTAGTACCTACATTTGGTATTTTGGTCACCTTGCAGATTCAATTTGGATTGCTACGACCGGGTAAATCACCAAAGAATCAAGAATCAAAGAATCAATTTCATTTATTCAGTTTAGGCACATAAAGAGCACATATAAATGTCAAAATTTTACAATTTTGTCAAGTAATATTATAAAAATACTAAATTAAGTAAGTACATAAATAACCATTAGAAAATGATTCTTTCGCTGGTTCGGTAATTTGGTTCTCCTGAGAAGAGACCAGCAAGAAACTCAGGTAGATTATCCATTTTCTTTTTTAATATTGTTTTGTTTACATTGTTACAATTAGTTTCTATTGTATTATACGAGTGGCCAACAACAGAAGATTAGGGTGACCATGCATTTTTATCATTAAGATATTCGTCTACATTATAGTAGCCTTTCATCATCAAACATTTTTTAACTACTATTTTAAACTTATTAGAGGCATGTCAACCAAATCCTGAGGAATTTTATTATAAATTTTTATACATTTGCCAACAAACGAATTACCAACTTTATGAAGTATAATTTTTGTCATTGCCAGTTTATTTTTATTTCTTGTATTAAAATTATGGTTATCGGAATTTTTTTTGAAGAGATCTATGTTCTTCCGTACATATAAGATGTTGTCGTAAACATATTGAGAAGAAGCAACTGTTAAAATATTAATTTCTTTAAATAATTCTTTCAGCGAGTCACGGGGTCCGAGTCTATAGATTGCTCGTATAGCTCGTTTCTGTAATATGAATATTGTCTCAATATCGGCAGCTGAGCCCCACAGCAGCAGACCATATGACATAACGCTATGAAAGTAGCTAAAATAAACTAATCGTGCCGTTTTTTCGTCAGTCAGAGACCTTATCTTTCTAACCGCATAGGCAGCTGAGCTAAGTCTTCCTGCCAAGGCTGTGATATGAGGACCCCATTGTAGTTTACTATCTAGAGTTATCCCAAGAAAAACTGTGGTATTGACTATTTGAACTAATTCATTATTCATAGTAATATGAGTATCCACCTGTCTAACATTGGGCATAGTAAATTTTATACATTTTGTTTTCTTCGCATTGAGCAGCAAGTTGTTACTTGTGAACCAATGCAATATTTCCGAAAGGGTATTATTTACATCGTCAAGTGCTACTTTTTGTCTATCACTTTTAAAAATTAATGATGTGTCATCAGCAAATAATACTATCTCACAAAGATTTTTAGTGAAATAAGGAAGATCGTTTACGTATATTAAGAATAAAAGGGGTCCTAATATCGAGCCCTGGGGTACTCCCATGACTAATGAGGCGCCAGAAGAGTCGGTGCCATTAATGTTTACTTTTTGTACTCTACCAGTGAGGTAAGACTCGAGTAAGCCAAGTGAGCTGTTCGAAACACCATAATAACCTAATTTTAGTAGCAAAGTCCCATGATCAACACAATCAAAAGCTTTTGATAGATCACAAAATATACCAATGGCATCCTGCTTTTCCTCCCAAGCATCAAATATATGTTTCACAAGTGCAACTCCTGCATCCGTTGTGTTCCTGCCTTTAGTGAAACCAAACTGTTTGTTATGAAGTAACTTATTGTCTGTAAAATGTGAAAGCAATTGATTAAATATTATTTTTTCAAAAATTTTACTGAGGGATGGGAGTATGGAAATAGGTCGAAAATTTGAAGGATCACTTTTGTCTCCTGGTTTAAATAAAGGATTGATTTTACTGAACTTCATAAGATGAGGAAACTGATTTGCATCTATACATTTATTGAATATGAATGCAAGGTGAGGTGCTATAGCGGGCACTATTGACCAAACGTTAAGCTTTGAACGATGTGGCGGGTGTTAGACTGGCAATCAAAATATGGCGGTGTATCGCAGTCTATTCCACGATATATACCTTCGATATGTAAAATATATTTAGGCTGCTATCTATCGAACTTTTCGTAAACCATCATATTTTCAGAAAATATGATTGTCACGAGAATAGTTTTTTTTTTTTTTTTTTTTTTTTTTTTTTTTTTTTTTTTTTAATTCCGCGGCCCATGGCCGCGGCCGCTCTAACGTCCGTTGCCGGGCGTCTCTGGTTACTAGCAGAGGGTATATCCAGTGGCGCCCGGCGGACTTTGACCACCTCTGTGGTCTCTGCGGGTGTTTGGTCGGGACGAGAATCCCGCGTCATTGGGGTCGGGTTTTATCCCGCGTCAGTGAGTGAATCTGGTTGCGTGCTATGGGGCAAAGGCCCCGCAGCACGCAACCCTTCTAGCCTGCTTCTGTAAGGACGGTGGGTGGCGATCCCGCCGTCCTCAGGCCCCGATCATGGAGGACGATAGTCTTGGGCGTAGTCGCGTAGTCTGGGGCGGCCTGGCCGCCGACTACGGAACTCGGCGGGGAGGGTACGCTCCCTCTCCCTCCCGGCCGCCTCCTTCGCGAGCATGACTTGCTCGCAGAAGGACACGGCCGCGTTCCACCTACTCCCGCTGGATACCATGGCTTGGAGCATGGTCCCCAGCGAGAGGGTATCCACGCCCAGACCCACTACGAGGTCCCGGCGCTGACTCGCCCACGCTGAGCACTCCACCAACGTGTGGAGTGCGGTGTCGTCGTCGGAAACCTCGCAGTGTTGACACCGGGGTGTGACCTCACGATGCATGCGAAACAGATAGCTACCGAAGCATCCATGCCCGGCAACGATCTGCGTCGCACGGTACGTGAGGTCACCATGCTGCCTCTGCAGCCAATCGTCCATGATCGGTCTCACCGCCGCGATGAAGATGGCACCCCCCTTGGGTTGCTCAAGTCGCACCCTCCATGACTCCATGAGATCCTGGCGGAGTTGGGACCGCTGGTCCTCGATTTCTCGAGACGCAGGCCTGTGGTCCCGCTCCAGCGCCTCCTTGCGCCATTGGAACAATGACGCAAGGGCTCTCGCTTCCAGGTCCCATGGAGGGGTCCCGGCTAGGAGACATGCAGCCTCTCCGGAGATCGTGCGGTACCCCCGTACGGTTCTGACGGCCAAGGTTCGAAGTGGTCTGTTTAACAGAGTCACGTTCCCCTTGACCGCCAACCTATCCGCGCATACGGGAGCCCCGTATAGGGCCATACTCCGCACGATCCCCAGGTACAGTCTCCTGCAGGAGGCGTTGGGTCCCTTTAGGTTGGGCATCAGTCGCGAAAGCGCGACAGATGCCTGCGTCACCTTGGGGACCAAACTTCGGAAATGTGGTCCGAAGTTCCATCGGCTATCAAGTACGATCCCTAGGTACTTCATCGAGGGCTTGATGCCGATGCTAACGCCTCCCACATTTATGCTGGAACCTTCGGGTGGACCGTTCCGAGGGCTGTGAAAACACAGAACCTCGGACTTGTGCAAGGCCACCTCCAGTCCCAGCTGCCGTATCCGACCCACGACTCGAGCAACACCCGTCGTGACCTTGAGTGCTGCCTCCTGGTACGTTGCACCCCGCGCCGTGATGAGGGTATCGTCGGCGTAGCACGTTACGCCGACACCCCTAGGCAACGCACCCCGCAGCACCCAGTCGTAGCCGATGTTCCACAGAAGCGGCCCCAGGACCGACCCCTGCGGAACACCGCACGACACATCTCGCCGAGCTGGCCCGAGCCAGCTGGGGAAAGCTATGGCCCTCTCCGAGAGATACACGAGAATAGCTTATCTTTATTATAATGCAAATATATTGTACCAAAGTTAAAAGAAGCATGAATAAATAATCCAAACAGTACTTTTGATGTGATATAAATATTAATGACATGATTATACAAGTATTATACAACACTTTTGTACACAGCAACAAAAACATACCAAATTATATGGAACGAACCTGTTTTCTCTCTGGCCCATTTGTGACTTTCACAAACATAATTTACTTGTACAAAATTTGGAAAGAGTCCAAGAATTTCGATAAATTGTTCACTATTTGGGCATGATTGTTATTTGGCTACATAATATACCTAGTTAGTAGATTAGGTCGCTATGTAGTCGTCGTAAATCGTAAACCAACGCGGTTTTACTCGCCGTCCTCGTACTTCCTCGTCACGTACCTCGTACCTACCTATAGTACCTTCCTAGTATTTTCGACACTGGCCGTGCTGGGTCTCCATGAGCATTTTATTGAGCATTATTACTTTTCTATTGACTTATAAGTAGGTATAACACACAACCATATTACTATACTATCACCACATTTTTACTTGTCGAAGCAGTCAAAGTTCCTGACGAGAGTTTTACTAGTGACTTCCATTCACAGACGACGCTTTTGTTTCTTCTGTTTTTTTTTTCTATCTGCATTCCATTTTGTCTAGCTGATGTTCAAGATTCTACCTACTCATGTACTTCTACTAAATATAAAATTGTACCTAATACCTAAAGTAGACTCATCATAACAGCACACGACTAAACCTCAGTGGTTTTTAGTACTGTTACGTATACTTTGTTAAACAATAAAATAAATAATAAGAAATAAAAATGTGGAATAGTTTTTTAGATCCCAATTGCGACGAGAACATGGTATAAAAAGTCTGAAAAGTTCTGTCTCCTTCTAGACCCATGTCTACGTGCCTATTTCGATAGATATCTAGGGATCGTAAAGGACCTAACAGACATCCAAACTTGCACATTTATGTGTACCTAAATGACTAAAGCCGGCGCGGGCGGCGTCGGTTACGGTTGCCATACGAATATCTACGGCAGTCGTTTTAGGTAGTTGGAGTTGGAGCCCTGAAAGATCCGACTGGTTTAGACCAGTATTAAACTACAGAACTTCGATATCGCAAATGGGTTGTGGAGGTCAGATGGCAGTCGCTTCACGGAAATATCGAAGTTTAGCCGCTTTGCAGTTAGACTGAAAAGCTGGCGCCATCTGGGTTGGGAATAAAGTTCATATAAGACGTATTTACTTACCTAGTGCCTCTAAACCAAGACCGCAGTGAAATATTAGTTCACAGTAAACCACCATTCAGACCACCAAACTAGATTATTTATTTGAATTGCTCATTCGCTCTAAGTCACTCATTAATTCATTAATACAATAACAACAAGAAGTTTATTTATATTTAATTTTACGAACCTACAAACCCATTTCCTTACAACAGATAAGAATTTGTTTTAGGAAAATTTGTTAAATAACAAAGTGATTCAAACTTCGAAGGTACTTAATCAAACTCCACAACATCAAACATTGACGAAGCTTTAGCTCTTTCTGATAAGCAAAAACAGTTAAATTAGCCATCATCTGTGGGACAGAGACAGTGCTTTTGTGACGAATATTATAGTCATTTAGTTAATTTACTAGATATTCAAAACAAAAACAATTTTAGAATTCAAACAGGTGGCCATTTGAGGTATCATAATGAAAATTGTTTTCTTTAGGTAGGTATGTATTCTGGTGCGTACCGAGACCAACGGACATAGGAGCAGAGCAAAAAAAAGAGGTAAGTATGTAGGTACATAATCACACACCTAATTAGTTGATGAATATTTTATGACAGGAAATAGATAGCTTTTACTAACGTCTACAGTATTCTTATATCTGTGCGTCTACATTAGTCCCGCCTACCTTTCATTGGAAACCCTCATTCATCGAAATCTGCCGTCATGTAGAGGGGAACTAAAAAAATATAAATACATACAAACAGCCGGTGACGCAGCCGGGTAAAAAAACAGGATTTTCACGTCAATAGTGTAGTGCCAGGTGGTGCCGGAGATCGAATTCATGCCTATCCGAATGCAAGACAACTCTAACATCTAGGTAAGTAGATACTTACGAGTACGGACTAAACACACACACACATATCACGCCAATATCCCCGAAGGGGTAGGCAGAGGTGCATTACACACCCACAATTTGCCAGTATTTTAGCCTATTGCCGTCACCGGGCACACATATAATGGGTTATGTCCAAATAGCCGAATGAATTTAATAAAAAGTAACAGTTTTTTTGGAATTTAAAAAAAAAAAATTTAAACCTGTTGCCTTGCGATGAAATGTTGATTAAAGACAACAAAATCTTACGTTACAACCGCTATGGCACAGCCAATTAAAGTGCTGGGCGTCTCGGACTAAAGGGCACATAATAGGTATGCTAAGTGCTCTTTTAGCAATTTTAATGAAGTAGATAATTTTTCTGTAAGGTTATTAGCACGTGTTGCCTCTTTGTTTAAAAATGAAGAGTTTACACAAAATATTCGGCCTCTGTATACAAATAACCCTTTTTGTAATAAACCTTTTAGGAATGTGAATATCTTGCTACACCGGAAATTTTGTGAATTTAATAAACGGGTCGGTAAATGGAATTTATCTCCTGGCTTTATTATTAACTTTAATATAAAAACCGGGTTTTATTGTATACCTACAGTAAATAATTGTTCACTGGCTTTCTAGGTAGGTAGACCGATCCCTACTCTAAAAGCCTTGGACTACCATCATGATGATTTTCAGGTTTTTAGAGCCGTTTAGATTTTAGAGGAGGGGACGCTCTGTTTTACCAAAAAAAATTGCTATATCAACCGTATGGACATGTATATCAAAAAAATGTCTTTGCAACCTCTCAATGTTTTTAAAAGAC
Source organism: Nudaria mundana (assembly GCA_963556515.1). Lineage (NCBI taxonomy): Eukaryota > Metazoa > Arthropoda > Insecta > Lepidoptera > Erebidae > Nudaria > Nudaria mundana. The sequence goes on along the minus strand of OY748306.1, from coordinate 10,409,606 downwards.
CTATCTAATGATACCCCACACCATGGGGTAGACGCATATAGTACATCATATAGGTTGGGTAGACGAGAAAATATAATCATCCCCACTTTACATGTGGGAGAGGTGTCCCAAAAAAAATATTTTTCAGAATTTTATTGTAGCACTCTGTCGGCGTAGTAAATGCAAACATATTCCAGTAAAATTTCATCTTACTAGCACTAAACTTTTGGGTGGAACACCGGAGACGGACGGACGGACTGACGGACGGACGGACGGATGGACATGACGAAACTATAAGGGTTCCGAGACTTGAACTACGGAACCCTAAAAACGATAGGGTCTTCGTAAAAAGGAAAGAATGGTTTGTAACGAATAAACACAACAATTAGGTCAACAAACATGAACCAACCGATTTTAACATTTCTTTACTCCCGCGTATTTAGTCTGCGTGGAATAACTTCTCGATTTTAATTTCCCCTCAACACTTTACCGTGATGCGTATTCCCTGCATCTCTCTCTGTATCATCAGGAATGTGCCTAACGCTCCTGCAGGCGACTGTGGAATGGGATCGTGGGGAGTAGGTATGACTCTTATGTGTTATAGTGGTTAATTGAGCGAAGCGAGCCGAAGGCGAGCATGGAGTAGGTAAAATGTAAAATGTTCGGATGTTCGTTTCTCAGCAACCTCTTGACCGAAAATTAATTTTTTTTCACCTAAATTAATAGCTGATTTCAATTAAGGTCGTGACGAAGCTCAAATATTCAATTTAAATACAGAAAAAAAAACGCTTCGCTCAATACGAAGCCGCGTACTGTTTACAGCAGCGTAGCTTTACCTAGTAATGATATATTAGGACTGCTAGGCTTTTGTGTGCCGGATGGGTATGTGAGGCGAAGACGGAAGCCACCACTGCTTGTGGTGCCGCGAAATCTGTAGGCGAGGCGAGGCGCACACGCGCTATACGCAGGCCCATCTTTCCCATTGAGCACAATGGGCACTTGCCCAGGGCCCCGCGATGGTTAGGGGCCCCGTACTTCCTGTGACAAACTTTAAAATTTCAAACATCTCCCTTAAAATGTCTGCCAGCTCGCGCTCTATTGAAAGTTTTATTATAATTTGAATTAGGTATGTAGTGCTATTAAGTACGATAATTTAGTGTCTGAGATAGGTAATTGTAATCTGCATGCCTGTATAGGTAGAGCATTCGAGCTTGTATATCCTGTGACATCTTGGAGATAATAGGTATATTACGTACTTGTGTTTTAGATAAATAAATATGAATAATGGTCACAACACAAAAAAAGTAATTAAATATTTAAAAATATTTGACGACAAAAAGCCCGTGTATACCTTTTGCTCACATTTTATGTACCTACCCTATATCACTCAGGGGATAAATTCCTTTCATAAATGGGTATCTTTTATTTGAGACCAAATTCGTCGAAATCCATCAAGCCGTATAAGCACCGGGACCTCGTAATGGATCTGGGTGTGGTTACCCTCTCGCTGGAGACCATGCTTCGAACCATGGTCTCCAGTGGCAGTAGATAGAACGTGGCCCTGTCCTTCTGCGAGCAGGATATTCTCGCGAAGGAGACTGCCGAGAGGGAGAGGGAGCGAGGAACTCCCAGCTGAGTTTCGAAGTCGACGGCCAGGCCGCAGGCTCATCTACCTCTAGACCATCGACCTTCATAATCGAGACCTGAGGACGCGGGCTAGCCACCCGCAGTCCTGTCCACGAGGCCCCAGCCCTGCAGCACGCAGATTCACTCACTGACGCGATGTGGTATAAAATTTGACCCCAAAGATGCGTGATAACACCCGACCCAACTTCGCGACAGAGGCCACATAGGTAGCCAAAGTCCGTCGGTACCACAGGAATTCTACCTTGGACGATAGGCAATGAACGTAGGGGGCGATGCGACTTTAAGTACTTAAAAAAAAAATAGGGGCCCCATTATCCTACCATGCCCAGGGCCCCCAATAGTCTAAAGACGGCCCTGGCTATACGCACGCTAAACGTGATAGCTACGGAGGTGGATCTTCACAAGAATCGCATTACTGATCATATGATACAGACGTGAGTTGCCACCAGGGCAGGGTTTGTCATAAATGCTACAAGTTTATAATAATATGTTATTAACGTATATTTGAATTATATATTAAAGGTTTATTCACAAGAAATATTTATGTAAGTAAGTCAGGATTTTATACAAAAGTACCCACTACATTTATTAGTTTTAACCAGAGACTTGGGATGTCGCTCGCTTCGCTCCCGTTTTAACAGTAACAATAACACAACTTGTATTTGCAATATCCGATACTAACGTGACTACACCTAAACTACTTTCAACAGGGTCACATTCACATGACCTTTATAACAACCGACAGCAATTAGGAAAAACGACTGTTCGACCTAATCTATTCCCGTATTCCCGACGCTACGTTTTTATAGGAACGGAGGGGGGGTGTGTTGCGTTCCATCAACAAAATCATAGATAATACAGACATAGTTTTGATGTTTACAAGTAATTGTTTTACTTGGATAGCTGTGTCTGTGGTGTGTAAGCACATACTTGGTAGCTACCTACCTACCTAAGAATAATATTGTACTGTTAACGCCACCTTACGAATGTAGGTACATTCAAGTGCAGCAGTAAGTAGGTATCGATAGAAACGTTTCAAAAACAGGCATTGAGCATCCTGTTTTATTGAAATACTAGTGGTCGCCCGCGACTTCGTCCGCGTGGTAACTTGGTTTTTTTCCCGTTCCCGTCGCGCCGCGTCATATTTTGATGTTTGCATAAAAATAATCAATATTAAGGTGCCTCCCACACGCTTATAATCAAGGTTGCCTGACTATTATGGAAATGTCTATTATGAAACTATATTACAAATCTTGTTTATCATTCTTGTAATACAATTTCAAGAGGTCTATCTATGGGCTAAAAGAGCCTGTATTCAAAGTAATAAAAAAAAGTCTACGTCAAATGTTTTAGTTAGAAGAAATGTCAATACTGTCATTTTCAAGAAGCTGCACGACGGACGCCGCCGTTCCTCTGCCAAAATATTTTTAATTCAATAGTATAATAAAACTTTTGAGTCATATTTGGTGAAGTTAGAAGTAATATCCAAGCTTGAACCATTAATCTTAATCACATACAATGGTTAAGTTAACGACAGAGTTAATTCAAAACTCCATGCAGTATATGAATCCTTGTCGAGATCGGGAATTAGATTTAAGAGGTTAGTAGTTTTTCAATTCTATATACCTACTTTCAAATATTTGATTCTGATTATTTTAAATTCTATTCACGATCTATAATTATTTCGTTAAATAGTGTGAAAATTAGTAAATCAATGTTCTCGTTTGATTTATAGGTTATAAGATACCGCAAATTGAGAATATGGGGGCTACACTAGACCAATTTGACACCATCGATTTTTCAGAGAATGATATCAGAAAACTGGATGGGTTCCCATTGTTGAAGAGACTAAAATGCTTACTGTTGAATAGCAATCGAATTGTGTAAGTACCTACTCTTAAATTTTTTATCTAGTGATAAGTGTTTAGTAAGTATCACCACTGTTGAATATGCTGGGTATTGTATACCTAAGTATTGAAACTTAGACTAATAGTAATATTCAGCAATTTAAACAAGTTGTGTTACTTACTTCAAAACTAGGTACCTAACAGAATGTGTTGGACTTTTAAACCATGTATTTTTTACAGGAGATTGGGTGAAAACTTGGAGCAATACATTCCCAACTTGGAATCCCTCATCTTGACAAATAATAACTTGCAAGAACTGGGGGACTTGGACCCAATTGCCAATATGCCAAAACTGAAAACTTTATCTCTGTTACACAATCCAGTCGCTAATAAATCACATTACAGGTAATATAAATGTGTTTAATTACCTTGCAAAATAATAAAGTCAATGTTTGAACCAACTTCTTAGGGGCCCAAATCTTCCTAACCTGTACACTGCAATTGCTGTCCATAAAAAGATTTAGTTAGCAATATAGTAAGACCAATGATGTATTGATAGTAAAAGAATTGGTCTATATTTAAATAGATATGATGCCTTTCGACCAGAGATATGCCATGTGGCTATGCTGCAAGAATGCGCCATGTGGACCAAAGTAACTATTATTTTTAAATTACAGGGCATATGTAGCATTTAAATTCCCAGAGTTGAGATTATTAGATTTTAGAAAAATCAAACAGAAGGAAAGGGAAGATGCAAATTCTTTGTTTAAGAGTAAAAAAGGAAAGGAGATACAAAAAGAAATATTAAGGAAAGCGAAGACATTTGTACCTGGGGGTAACATGCCCGAAACTAAAGTTTCAAGTGAGTGGAACATCTTCTTATAAATAAAAAGGAATTGCCGCTAAAACTCGATAAGTTTTACAAAGTTTGCTGGAACAGCTAGTTATTTTATAATTTACATAAAGCCAATCCCATCTGGGTTATGAGAAGGCTCAGTGGATGATTTCTTAACTATTTTGTCCTAACTAGAACTTTTTTCTGTGCTTTATCGTGGAATCAGTCTTCAACTATGAGCAGGTGTGTTGAGTGCTTCTAATCATTTAGAGGTAGAGTCATCATTGTGACCTACTCTTTTGGTATTCATGGCTGGCGGGCTAGTTCCATGATTTTCTGTCTTTTTAATCATCCTGAGGTCTTGGAGGTTGTGAGTTGGGTGGCTAGTTGGTTTGGATGACTCTGAACCCCAGGGGTAAACAGTTTAACAGATTTGGGTTAAAATTAGCACATAGATCATTTCCTAAATTGACAGGAGACTTTTTAATCACCTCATTGTTCTTGTGGGAATTGCAAATAAGAAATTTATTTAGCCACTTATTAACAAAATTGGATTTAGTTATTTCGGGGGTAGATATTATTTTTTATTTATTTCGCCTTAACGGTACTTATTTGCTCTTTATATTCCAGACCTCACTCCTCAAGAGATCCACAAGATAAGACTTGCAATCAAAAATGCATCTTCGCTACAGGAAGTGGAACGCCTCACTAGAATGTTGCAATCCGGCCAAATACCTGGACAGAAACCTTTACAACCACAAATACAGTCTAATGGAAACCGTGAGATATTTATTTATAATGAACTTTTATTCTTGTTTCAGTACTTCTTCCCGACAATGTAACAAGTTCAGTTCAACAAGCTACAAGTAACATATTGTGATGATGACTGAATGAATCTGATTTCCAGGCTTAATTACTTAATTACTTCAATAATATTATTCCATTTTTGCATTATTAAATACTTATTTCTGGTGTTTGCAGTGAATCAGTTGCAGTCAGTTAAGGCCACAGCGAGGATTTCATACAATTCTTTAGATTAAATTTGGTTCACACATTACCACCATCTGCCAAATTTCATCCAAATCCATTTTCGCATGGTTGACAAATTAACAATAAACTTATAAGTGGTTTTACGACTAATATGGTAAACAATGGTAGCGCCTTATCCATACTTCCCTCATAACTTTAGATGGCCTTTGAAGAATCAAAAATGCCTCGAAAAGTGTGTGGCCAAAACTCAGCCAAATCCATTGACAATGTTAGCTCATTGCTGTCTAACAACCGAATACTGAAACTGCACTCATGCTTGAACAGCCCTTAAACTTAAATTTTTCAATACCCAAACATTACTTTTGAATATCTGAATATTTGAGTGACGAATTAACTATATGCCGAAGTAATTTCCGAGTTTGTATTTTAATTTTTTTTTTATCGATTCCAGAAGATGAGGATGAAGAAATGGATACTGATCACGCCCATGGACAGTAAAGAGGTTAACAATGAAAACTAATCTTTTTTTTTCCTATTTTTAAGCTGCAAGAGCTTATACCCAATAAGTTGATATGAGCTGCAAGAATGGATATTACTATTTTGTTGCATTCAATTTATACGTAGATTTGTTAAGCTGATAAGAACAGTGTTTGTTAGGCAGATAAGAACAGTATTGGGTTTAATTTTACACAAGCGATTTTGAAAAAGAACAGTTACTACTTAAATTGATATTAGGTATGCAAAAGAACAGATATACTGAACAGTTGAAACTCGCATTCAAATCTGGAAAATTCCGACATTGATTCTTTATAATTGGAATTGTGTGACAGTTATTAGTCTGAAAAGAACTACATACTAGTGTTATTCCATACATTCTTTATTTAAATAAAAGAGTTTTATTTTGAATCTTTGTTTTTTGAGCGAAGCAAGCGTAGCGAGCGGAGCTCCTTGTCAGGTGACTCAAATGCAACTCGATGTGAAATTGTTTCTCGACAACTACCCAACCGATTTTCATGATTTATTCACTCAAAAATCAAGCATTCTCAGGAGCAGATTTTGTTCGAGACTGAGTTTTGATTTAGGACCCTCAAAAAAAGTTATTGAACAAAAATATGTCAACAACCGATTTACATGATTTTTTTTCACTCAAAAATCAAGCATTCTCAGGAGCACGAGACCGAATTTTGATTTACGACCCTCAAAAGAAGTTATTGACATATTTTTGGTCAATAACTTTTTTTGAAAACCTGCTCCTTGTAGATTAATAATATAGGCAGAGTGAGACTTATCATTTTATTTTTAGAAATAAACCGATTAGTTTTCTGCATTCGAAGCCGCAGGCGTTAGCTAATATCTCAAATTTTGATATATCGCAGGTTAATAGTAAAATCAAAAACCTGTTTTTTTTATATTTGTTTCGCCAAATTGACGCCGCCCGCCTGGTGGTAAGTCCTGACGACGTCTAGCGATTGTGGGTCACTCTCACAGCACACTACTATAGAGAGTGGTCAACTTGACGACCTACTGATGTGCCTCTTCACGCTCCGCTTTAAGGACCCAGGATTATATGTGGGAGGAAACACGTGCACAGGCAGGGCGTTCCAGGCCACTAACGTTCGGCAGAGGAACGAACACTTAAAACGCTCGGTTCTCGCGAACATGCTATCCACTGTGTGGGAGTGGCATCTCTGCCCGGCACGCGTTGTACGGGATCGGAAGGAAGAGGGTGGGATCACATTGAAGAGCTCTTCAGAACACTCGCCGTGGTAAATACCGTAGAATGCGGCCAAGGAAGCTATTGTTCGGCGCTGAGCTAGCGGCTCAAGGCTTCCCGTTACCTCCGGACAATCTATAATACGGATAGCCCGTCGCTGCATAGCGTCGAGAGCGTCCAGCAGATACTTCGCGGAGCCGTCCCAGAGGAGAGAGCAGTATTCGACGCAGGGTCTAATCTGCGTCTTGTACAGCAGACACCTCTGGTCCGGTGTAAAGAATCGCTTTACCTTATTCAGTATTCCTAGTTTCCGCGAAGCTAGTCCTATATATCTTTCGATGTAGTTTTTATTATTGAGCTCTCAACGAACGTCTATGCCAAGGATGTCAACGTTGTCCTTCATTGGTAATAATGAATTCTGAAGAGAGGGTAGGGGGAGGAAAGGGGATTTCTTCGCTGTAAATGCACACGCCTGTGTTTTGCGTACCCCATTGAGAGATACACTCGAGGTTCCTGGCGAGACCAGCCACGAGTTGTTGTCTATCATCCTCAATCTCGGACCGCCCCGCCGCCGGACGAGCCCAGCAGCTTCCGTGCAATGTGCTGTCATCTGCATAGGATAGCAATGAATGTTCCCGAGGGATAGCATATCATTGATATGCAGAAGGAAGAGAGTTGGTGACAGCACGGATCCCTGCGGTACCCCGGCATTCACTTGCAAAAAACGAGAAGCCTGGCCATCGCAGAGGACCCGCATTCGGCGTTCGTTCAGAAAGCTGGCCATCCAGCTGCACAGTTGAGGAGGTAGACCATATGCCGGAAGCTTGGAAAGGAGCGAAGCGAAGATTTTCTTAGGTTTATGATAAAATAAATATTTATTTACAACTAGTACGGTGTCTTGCGCGGTACGAAGGTTTTGGCCTATAACTTTTGACCCCTTAGGGCTAGGTCTAATTTTCGATTGCCTCCAGATCGAGGGCTATCCATAGAGGGGTCAACCGTCATTGGAGCATAAGCAGTTCTCGAGAGCTAAGGGGGGACAAAAAGTACATTCACCATTTCTATATATAGATAGATAAGAATTACAATATTCATAATTATATACTAACAATATTTACATTACAAGTTTACATTTTGTCCTTCAGAGTTAGATCAAAAACCTGATTTTACCATAAATCTGCGACAGATATAAAGCAGAAAGTACCTATACTCTATGTCCACTGAATTCCATCTTGGAAGTACCTCCCGTTTTGTATTTCCTCACAATCTTAGAGAAATCTGTAGAAAGGGCTTGTGATAGAGAATGTAATGCTGTTTTTATAGCGGTATAAAAGTGGTTATTGCGCTGTGATAACAAACGATTTATAACACTTTAGTGGCCCTTCACAAGGGGTCAGTCTAACCCTATAGGTACCTACTTTATTTTTGCACTTTTATCTTGGAAAACACTACATATAAGTCTAGGGCTTAGATCAAAAGAGTGGGTCACTTATTTGGTGTAGATTTCGACAGATCCGTGATTCTGCAGATTCGATTGGGTAGATTCTTGAACTCTACGGGTTCGCTACACGGTAGAAGTAGAATTTCGGACCTGCGCTGCGATCCTAGCCTACAGTTGTTATTCAAAGATATTTCACAAAGATATTTTATTTTACTTTATAGCGGTCGATTGTAGCTCCACTGGGTAAATAAATTGGTACCTACCTACATACCTCTCATCGAGGGTAGCTATACCTGCACACTAGTTTTCGTCAACGAAAAGCATATTCTACTAGCGGACAGGTATATATACATCACGCCTCAATTCCCGAAGGGGTAGGCAGAGGTGCATTACACCGGCAATTTGCCAGTAATTTTGTTGGACCGACGTAATATCTGGACGCTGGAGACCATGCTACGAGCCATGGTTTCTAGCAGGAGCCAGTGGAACGCGGCCGTTTCCTTCTGCGAGCAGGTAATGCTCGTGAAGGAGGCGGCTAGTAGGGTGAGGGAGCGTACCCTCCCCGCTGAGTTCCGAAGTCTGCGGGGAGGGCGCCGCAGACGTGACTACGCCCAGGACCATCGACCTCCATGATCGGGGCCTGAGGACGATGGATTAGCAACCCACCGTCCTTACAGAAGCAGGCTAGAGGGGCTGCGTGATGTGGGGCTTCACCCCATGCACGCCTTCACTCACCGACGCGGGATAAAATCCGACCCTAAAGATGCGGGGTAACTCCCGACCACCACGCAGTGGCCACACAGGTGGCCAAGGTCCGCCGGGCGCCACTGGGAATTCTTTCAGTATCTACCGGAGGCGCTCGGCAATTGACGTAGGTGCGGCCGCGGCCTCAGGCCGCGGATTTATAAAAAACCCACTAGATTTACTAATCAATATTTTGTAGAAAATGTTAAGTATCGGTACTTGTTTTGTGATTATAATGTACGAAAGATAAAATTCTTCGTAAAATTTAAGTAATTAATGGTCACCCTATACGTATGTAATATTAGAAATATTGATAAGTTAATATTTTAATGAACAACGAATCTTCTAATCAAATAACTGCATAAACTTTTAGTAGAAAATTACTACAAAAATATATATTCGTAGTTAATTATATACTTACAGTACCTAGTGAGCTACGATCAAGTGTTTTTTGGAGGCATAAGTATTGAGGGACATAGTTTCTAGAGTTATAATTTTTAAACAGTGATGTATTTCAGTCGTTTTTGTTTTTTACAAATTATTAGACAACTTTTACTTAAGAGCGTGTACGCCGTCTATGCGCAATTTGACTCAAAAACAATACTTTTCAAACCTGTTAATATCGTGAACTACTTACCTTACAAAAATGTTAATTACTAATAACTTTAGGAAATTTTGTAGTCTGAATAGTTAATAGAGAAAATATTTCGATTAATACAGTATTTGTGCATTCTATTAAGATAACCTAACGGAGGTTTTCTCAATTACCCTTTCAGCAACAATTTCGGAGCTGCAAATATATGAAACTACTGACAAAATTAATTAACAAAAAATATTAACCAATCGATAAGATCCTTAGGAAAATAGTTAGTTAAAAAGATTTTATGATTTAGGTATATTGTTACAAGAAATTAAAATTCAAACAATGTGAAATATTAGGAAATTTAAAAGGTTTTTTCACCGATATATCTTATTAAATTCAATATAATAATAGTTCAAATTAAAAGATCAATATCTTTTTTAAAATACCTAATTTAAATTTTTAATAAATTTATTACTATTAATTTTCTATAAATTTTTGAAAAATACTATAAAACGTAGCGCGTCAATCTATTTAAATCAGTTCGCCGCGTGGCTTTATAGAGTGAGGATGTGTCGCTCAGCGCTCTGATTGACCTGTGTTGACCTTTGCCGTGCGTATAAGGATAGCAGACATTTATAGCGTCATCGACAAATCTTGGTACTTTGGTAAGTAAAATATTATATGATTTTTTTTTTATGGCAGACAATATTTTTAGTCACATCAAATTATATTTCAGCCGCAATGGGAAATATACCAAGTTATTTTTAGCGAAGAAACGAAAATGAAAAAAGATACAAATTTGGAAAAGGCAAGAGCTAAAAGGTATATATTATATACAGGGTTATTTGTAATTAACTAGCATCCTCCCAGGGGTAGGTAGCAGACATCATAAGTAACAACGTTTGTTCTACGACTTCTTATAAAACTGAATAAATTACTTAATAATGAGTTTTCAAGTTTTTATCGTTATAACGCGACACTATTAAGTCTATGTTTCATTCATAAACTGAAAGTCGACGCACGCACATTCGCGCGCGCTTGGTCGGTGAGTTCCTGGACACGACGAAGATGGAATGGATATTTGCCTTCGTTGTGAATGACACTCCACGCGAAGAACTGCGATACATTAAACCGTAGCGCGGCGTCATTTGTACTTGCGGTAGGATTATCCTCAAATAACTCCAGTATGTACCCTTTCTTGTTCCCGTACTGAGTGCCTCGGTGGACGACCACTATCACTGAAGCTGGGCTGGAACTGTCCGTAATCGCGTAATCGCTGTGTGGCAGATAACATCGTTGCCCGGCTCGGTGTAGGTAGATTTGGAAACCTTACTGCATATTGGCGGCAGGCTTCCGCCACATTATCATCACTCCAAGCAAGCATCTAGCGAGCGAAATGGGTTAAGGTCAAAGGCGCTAGCACCGCGCCCGCCACCCCGCGCCCCGTCCCTATCCGTGCATTGCATGAATTAATGACACGAGTTTGTTTACCTAATTTTTACGGTGCGCGTAAACTGCGTCTAGAGTTAATAACTGTCAGACGCGAAACTAAATTAATATTTATTTTTGTATGAAAGTAAAATTTAACGAATTATAAAAAGTCGTAGAACAAACGATGTTACTTATGATGTCTGCTACCTACCTCTGCGAGGATGTTAATTAATTACAAATAACCCTGTATATGCTATACTAGCTTTAACCCTCGGCTTCGCCAAATTAAAATACACTTTCACATCGTTATATTAATATGGTGTTTTATCTGGATCCTAATAACGCTAAGAGCAAATGTCTTTGAGATGCATGAAAACATATATACTAATAAGTGACTTAGCTTGTAGTGTTTAGTGGTACTTTTTACTATCTACTTACTGTCTACTTGAGCCAGGTTTTATTTCAGAAGGCCCGTTAACCATGGCAATTTCAATTGTATTTCAATGCCATAGATTTACACGATTAACATACTGTTACGAGCCGGGGTTCTACCGAATTGAAAATGCCGATCAAACTACCACAAAACACTTTATTTATTACACCACTAATTTACACTTCACTATAAGCTTCACTGAACACTTTTAATCGCACTTGAACTCGCAGGTATAACTCGTATTATCGCTCCGGAAATACTGATGATCCGCCACCGAAGTGCTCCGCCTTTATAGTGCGGTCATTACTCTAGATTACTCTGGAATTTTCACGGAAGAAATATCGCGAACATTCCACACCTTCGAGATGCTTCTAGATAACACGTTGCATAGAAGTACCTTGACAGAACATTCCCGAAAGACGTTACGTAGTAGTACTGCGATTTGCTACTAGATGGCGCTGAGTTTGGTAGTCTTATTACTCGCTACGAGATGGCGTTACACTGCCCCCTCCTAAGACATGCTCGTCCCGAGCATTGTCAGGCCCATAATATCGCGCCAATCGATCCACATGAACTATCTTTGGCGCACTTCTTGGACTCTTCCGTATTCGGTAAGTGACATCGTTAATCTTGGTCACAACTCGGTATGGTCCATCCCATTTAGCTTGCAGCTTAGGAGACTTCCCTTTACTGCGGACTGGGTTATGTAACCACACTAACGAACCTTCATCGAAGCTCTTATTGTTTGTCTTTCGGTCGTAACGGGTCTTCATCTTTTCAGACATTTGTTGACCTGATTGTCTGACATGCTCATAAATGTCATTCATCCTGCTGCGCAAGTCATTCGCATAATCGGTGATATTGCGTGGAGCGTCAGGTGGTATACCGGTTATTAAGTCGGCAGGCAACCGTAATTCTCTTCCAAAGTTCGCATAAGCTGGTGTCACTGACGTGCTTTCGTGAACCGCACTTCGGTAAGACAAAAGAAACGGTTGGATGTGCTTGTCCCAATCTTTTTGCCTGCTTTCCACAACTTTTGCCAGATATCTTTCCAATGTCTGATTAAATCGCTCCACCATTCCATCTGACTGCGGGTGGTAAGAGGTCGTTCTGGTTTTGTGAGTACCCATGACCCGACACATTTCCTGGAACACCTGAGATTCAAAATTTCTTCCTTGATCGCTATGGATTTCTAGAGGCACCCCGAAACGACAGAAGACTTCGTGAACTAATTTATCTGCGACCGTAGTAGCTTCTTGATTAGGTATAGCGAAGACTTCTGGCCACTTCGTGAAATAATCCATCACAACCATGAAGTACTTGTTTCCGCTTTCACTTTCAGGAAACGGTCCCGCAACATCTAGGGCTATCCTTTCCCATGGTGCCCCAACGTTATACAGTTTCAGTGCACCTCTGCTCCGTGTATGAGGTCCTTTCACAGCAGCACAACTCGTACATTTGCGACACCAGTCCTCAACGTCGTCGCGACAGTGGATCCAGTAAAACCGCTCACGTATCTTCAACAGAGTCCTTTTTACTCCCATATGGCCCCCTGAACATCCATTATGGTAGAGCTGTAGCACATCTGGGACCTTAACTTTAGGGACGACCATTTGCAAATGACAGCTGTCTCCTCGAGCATTTTCCCATTTGCGCCCAATAACTTTTTGTGATTGAACTCATTGAAGCGACGTCACTCCACATGGGTTTAGGAGCACTTGCTTCAATCCACTCAAATATTGGCTTGATGTCCGCGTCGTCCTGTTGAGCATGTTGTAGGATTTCTTTCCATTCGTCGCTCAGATCCGTTTTAAGCATCTTCACAGGTATGGCTACCTTTATCTCCTGTTTGGCACAGTGCTTACGGTCTTCAGGGCAAGGTCTTCTTGACAATGCGTCTGCGTTGCCATGGAATCTGCCATCCTGGGTTTGTGAGATCGAAACCCTTGGGGCTCTTCTAACATCAGCCGGCACCCGCCACGCAGACCTGGCTATTATTCGTTTTCCCTGCTGTTGCTGGGCGGTGACGTTAGCCACCCTATCTTCTTGGGAACGACTTTCTTCTCTTTCAGCAGTCCGCTTTGGGCAACTGGATCGAAGGTGGCCCCTCTCACCACATGTGTAGCACCTAGGGCTATACCTCGTGAAACGGTCGCGAGCCGGTGATGCTACAACTTCCCTGACGCGGTGAGATCGATGATCTTTCCGTACGGCTTCGACCTCCAAAGCATGAGCCAAGGCGTCTTTGAGAGTCTCATGGTGCCCGAGCCTCACAGCAGCCCTGACTTCCAGGTCGTGGATGCCATCGATGAATGCTTGCACCAGATTCCCATTGATGAGCGCAGGTACCGACTGGTACGCTTTCCGTACCAGCTTCTCTACTTCCAGGGCCCACTGTTGCAAGTTTTCGCCAGTGCGCTGGACACGATCCTTCAGCTGCGCACGATACACGTGTTCCAGGTGAGCGTCACCGTATCTGGCTTCCAAGGCTTCTAGTAGCTGCTCGTAGGATACATCGTCTCCGAGAGCTTCTAGGATGGTTAACGCCTTGTCTCGCAGACCCAATGTAAGCGCAGTCATGGCCTGGGCTTTGCTCCACCCGTTTGCCTTCTTAACGGCCTCAAACTGCTTTTTATAGGCCGACCATGATGATGTCCCATCGAATGGAGGTACTTTAAATCCACGTGCTAAGGGAACAGCAGGTAAGGAAGTCGCATTCCCATCTCCAGCTTTCAGATTTCCCAGCTCTTTCCTCACATATTCTGTAATCTGGTTTTTTACATCTTCTATCCGTGTTTCGGCTTCCGTGATGCGGTTCTCAACATGATGAACTTGATCCTTCATCACTTTCATCTCCTTGCCAAAAGTCGCTCGAAGATCTTTCATGAGGAGCATCTGTTCCTCCTGGCGGCGTGTCTGTTCCTCCTGGCGGCGTGCCTGCTCCTCCTTGTCACGCAGCAGCTGTTCTTCCAATCGGCGGGCCTGCTCCTCCTGGCGGCATGCCTGCTCCTCCTGGCGGCGTGCCTGCTCCTCCTGGCGGCGTGCCTGCTCCTCCTGGCGGCGTGCCTGCTCCTCCTTGTCACGCAGCAGCTGTTCTTCCAACCGGCGGGCCTGCTCCTCCTGGCGGCGGGCTTGCTCCTGTAGCATCGCCATCAGCGCAGCAAAGTCTGGAGGTGCTGGCGCTGGAGATACCGTGGACGGGCCAGCTTCCACCGTTGGCTGCTGCTAACCACCCAACCTCTCCGGCGTATTACCTCCGAAGCGCCTGCTGTCCAACTCCTGCTGGCGCTGACCCCTGGTACGGACGCCCTCTGTGTCTTCTTTTGGTAACACCGGCATTGTTCAAATCCCACTTCTGACACCAATTGTTACGAGCCGGGGTTCTACCGAATTGAAAATGCCGATCAAACTACCACAAAACACTTTATTTATTTACACTTCACTATAAGCTTCACTGAACACTTTTAATCGCACTTGAACTCGCAGGTATAACTCGTATTATCGCTCCGGAAATACTGATGATCCGCCACCGAAGTGCTCCGCCTTTATAGTGCGGTCATTACTCTAGATTACTCTGGAATTTTCACGGAAGAAATATCGCGAACATTCCACACCTTCGAGATGCTTCTAGATAACACGTTGCATAGAAGTATCTTGACAGAACATTCCCGAAAGACGTTACGTAGTAGTACTGCGATTTGCTACTAGATGGCGCTGAGTTTGGTAGTCTTATTACTCGCTACGAGATGGCGTTACAATACTATACAATTTTATTTAAAAACATTGATATTATTTTATCCTAAGTCTGTTTCGTTTTCATAATTATTTTATTTAATTACTGCATGATACTAACGCTTGCTTTAAAATAACAAGGTTTGTGTGCTTATTGGTTTATGCTTTCGCTACAAGCAATGTAAAAGAAACTCAAGTGATAAAGGAGTACCGGGAACAGTTGAGTATGACCATGCAAAATGTCATGACGAAGGAGCAAAATGGGAGACCCACGAAAGACCAGGTCGATGCCGCTGAGAACTACGACATATTAATTGAATTTATAAACATGTTATTTCCTTCTTTTCTTTTGTTTAATTTCTCTCTACACTAAATTCCAAGTACGAAGTCGCAAGCAGAAGCTAGTGTAAAATAAGGGTCTCCCTTGTTTGACCGAAGGGAATTGGCAAATGTTCACTTCCCAAAAAAAAATTCGCATAATTTCATTTGCTAAATTATTACTTAGCAAAAAATCTATTCACAAAAACTTTTAACACAAACCTAAGGTTTTGGAAATTAACTTTTAAACTATAACTTGTTTATCAACTAGTACTTTTAACATTTTTATTTAAGTAATCAAATATTTCAGTTGAAATAACTGTTTTTACGCAAAATCAAATAAGCCAAATATTTAGTATAGTCAGTTTTCAATTCTCCCTTTCCTATTCAGTCAAATGCTTCAATGACAAAAATGTGTTAAAGAAGAAATTAACCTAATCTAAATAGTTCAGTTCCGGGTAACCTACTAAAAACAATCTTTTTTTCTATTAATGCAAGTTGTTTCTGGCTCCCGACCAAACACCCGCAGAGACCACAGGGGTGGTCAAAGTCCGCCGGGCGCCACTGGACATACCCTCTGCTAGTAACCAGGGACGCCCGGCAACGGACGTTAGAGTGGCCGCGCCCTTGGGCCGCGGAAATAAAAAAAAAAAAAAAAAAAAAAAATTTTTCTGGCGTAGGTCACAGTTTTAACGGTTTTTTTTTTTTTTTTAGTTCCGCGACCAAAGCCGCGGCCGCTCTAACGTCCGTTGCCGGGCGTCTCTGGTTACAAGCAGAACGTATTTCCAGTGGCGCCCGGCGTTTCCAGTGGCGCCCGGCGACAGTTTTAACCTAACCTAACCTACCCATTTTGTTTACTTCCCAAATTTTTTGTCTTGACAAATCATTTCACCATAAGTTTATTGTCTGAAGATTGTTTACTGTAATAAATCATTTGAAGACCAAATGCCCTAATGACATTATACTTGGTAATATTTTGCCAAGTAAAAATTTGACCAAATAAAAATATGCGTACTAAAATCATTCGAAATATTGCAATGGTATAAAAAAAGATTGCTAAATTTGTTTGGGTAATGAAATTTTGTCAAAATCTTTTCGGCAAAATTGGCTATACGGCAGGCACCCGTAAAATAAACTACTAAGTTTTAATTGAATACCAATAGCATGGTATGGACATGTCATGAGGAGAGGAAAATAACGTGGTAAGAAAGGTGCAAAGTATGAATGTAGATGGCCTGAGAACTCGAGGTAGGCCCAAGAAAAGATGGATGGAATGCGTGAAAGAGGATATGACCAGGAAAGGAGTGACACACAGTTACACTCGTGTCGCGCTTCTTCTGTGTGGGTTTTAATTACCTAAAGTTAACATCGCGCTCTAGGCGTACACGCTCTTAATCTTCATGCAAAAATAAATTTAAAACATATAGCCACTTTTTCAAAACACCATGACCCTCAATCTATACAGTAAGGATTGAGGGGTATATTTAAAACATTTATAAAAGTTTTGAATGTTTGTTAATCTTGATGAATATTTTGGCAAGTGTTTATCTATATTTTTACTAAAATTGAGTATAAAATTTAGCTTCTACTTGCATCGATTCACCAAGAAATAGGTACCCTTGAGTAAGGATTGGGAGACCTCATTTAAATTGCCATATTTTTTTAAATTATTATTTTACAAATTTTTAAATCGGTTCTACAATTTTTTTACAACTTCTACTAAATCTAGATAACATTAGTTTTTCGATTCACGATTAGGACACCCAATCGTCACGCACACTAACATCGAACAGACAAAAATTTTAAAAATTATGTTTTTTATAAGTACTTACCTACTGCATTATCCTAAGCTTAGCAAGGCAACAGGGTGAAAAGAAAAAACATGTAAAATAGTAAAAACCTTATACCAATGTAATTGGACAGACTTAATGGGTTGTATTCACAAGATTTTTGATACAGAAGAAAACCATATTGAGCAGGGTTTTTTTAAGTCGGTTAAGAACTAACTAAGAACTCTAGTTCCGCTGATGACATCAGTTTTTGTGATCTATTTATAATTTCTTTCTTAATATTTTAAGAATAGTTTAAGCAAACTCATTGCTTTGAAATACAATAAAAATATATGGATTTGGTAAGGATTCATCTAAAAATTCAGTGTTTAAATATCGTTGTAACACGATACACTGGTACCGTCAGTTCGGTAGAACTGCGGTAGGTGGATCCAACGCTAACCTTAATAGTGCGATGTAGAAATTATGAATATGATATGAAGCAAAAATTCAATGTCGTCGGTAGTGGTCATTGTAGCTCAGTTGGTCAGAGCAGTCCCCCTGTTAGGGAAAGGCTGTGGGTTCGAGTCCCGCCGATGACATCAGTTTTTGTGATCTATTTATAATTTCTTTCTTAATATTTTAACTAAGAATTGTATTGAAAAGGTATAATATTATCCCACCATAAATAAGTTATGACCACCAAGAAATCGAGTGATCTTAGTTGAGTTATTGCTAATTGGGTCTAAAATTCAAAAAAATAAAGATATACCTAGATTTAGCCAGCTAAACCTAGCTGTGCTTCGGACATTAGCCATAACATAATAATATGTATTAAAAAAATATATATTCAATACAACTGGCAACAATACAAACAGTACTTAATATATCTCCATTGGTGGTGGTCCTCCGTACATAAGCTTCCATGATGGTGGATGAATCAACTTCCTACCACAGTCTGGCTCCTCAAACAACAATAAAGCATTATTCATATACAGAACCATCTCGTGAGCATCAGGTATGTTGTCACCTTCTGAACAAAATTTGTATATGACTAAACAAGGAACTGATTTCTCTTTCACAATTCCATACAACACATTCGCAAATCCTCCACCAAGAATTATTATTCCTTCATCTTTATGCTCATGTTCAACCCAACCTAAAGATTTTAATTTGTCTGTATAAGGATACAGTTCATTGGCTGCGAATCGGAAAGGTGATGTCATAATATGCTTTTTCTCATGAGCAAAACTACTGGTTAATATAATAATATCTTTTATGTTTTCTGCTTTAAATTTCTCCACTAATTCAGCTAAAAAAGCTTGTGAATACTTCTGTACCAATGGTGCTCTTAGAAGTAAAATTGCAACCTTTTTGGGCTCACTGACATACAGTTCACAACAACAAGCGGTGGCTGTAGATCCTTGCTGGTAAGGATCATATCCTATTACTGGGATAAGAGCAGGACTGTATACCATTGCCACTTTTCTCATAGATAGGGAAGAAATCAACAAGTCCGATGCAAGCTGGCTTACATTTCCTACAGCAACACTTGGTATGATAAGTGAAAAACCATTAAGGTCAAAATTATCCAAAGTTTTCCAAATATTTATTTGCGCCATTTGGTATGTATTTTTTAGTTCACAAATCTAAGATAATTCAGTCTATGTCAAGAATAAGAAAAAATTAGTCAAAAAATGATTTCACGATTTCTTCATATCATCACCGGTTTCTTGTTTTGTTTTGTTGTGTAAAATGCCTCTTTCCTGTCAGTGTCAGCCAGTCACAGCTGTCATGTCACTGTCTTAGGTCCCCATTCACGATGTAACCATTTGGTTTTTGCAACCATCATTTGTCAAAATTGACAGCGCAATATCCCATTTTTGATGGTTGTCGAAACCAGAGATTTGGGATGGCGCTCGCTTCTATCATCATCAACAAAGCGTGGAGAGATCATCAACAAAGAGAAGTCATCATCATTCGAACCTTGCCTATGAGTAATAAAGATAGGCGATGACGTAGGTACTTTTATCTATGTGTGTCAGTGTCAGTGCCAACAATTTTCCGTAGTTTTCAAAATAACATGAAGATCATCTATCTTGTAAACTGGCGAAAATTTGATTTATAAAATATAAGCGAATCCTTGTGTTGTTTTCAATAAAACTGTATTTAAGAGCCATGGTGTCTTGTTGTTTAAGTAATTGTAATGTGACTAGAGGTGGCCGTTTAAATATAACACAACGAAAAGTCTGCTTATATTTTAAAAGCATATAAGTACGTTTTGAAATATAAGCTTCATAGAGCTTATGCTTATTCGTTTATACTATTTAAACGGCACGGAATGGCAACATCGCAACTTAGTTGCAAGCCGCTCGTGTAACTACGAGTCCGTCGCATTGGCGGCGCAAAATAGACTTTATTTAGTCATTGATAGGGTCGAAAATATAAAAAGCTTTGAACATGATTATGCGGATAAATTTAAATTACTTTCACAATGTAGATTTTTTGTGTTTAGAAATTACATTAACTTTAAGTCTTATAAATTTGCGTTGTGTTGTGTAAAGCTATAAGCTGATTTATTGTTTAAATTCAATCAATGAATTTATTTAGTATGATTTTCGTTGTCGGGTGAAAGCGACGTTCCGTGACCGTAAATAGGTTACGTAGTACATCGCTTTTCTTTGAATGCAAGTTTTAGTGTTTTTAATGTTCAGAGTTCATAATTAATTTAATCTGATACCGCCCCGCTGCAATGATATCGCGGCAAGACCAGTTGCATCATGTACCTAAATGAAAACGGTTTTACCGCGGTCAGAAGACCCGGTCAAGTGGTGGAAGGAGCATAAGTCGATATACCTCTTACGGTTCTACTTAACTGATTGCGATCAAACAAACATTAAACATAAAACTTAAGTCTGACAAAACTTTTATAATAAAGAAGATATTTTATCGTTAATCTAACATACCTTTACCAGACACCATTTTTTTTATACCTACAATGTACAGACGAGACGACTAATTTACAATTATATATCAGTTTAAAAATGAAAGCAAAATAGTTACACAACGATTTATTAAGTAAAACAACAAAGCATGTCCAATTTACGTTACGTTAGAGACGACCTACTAAAAAAGCGTTTTAAGTAAAAAGCTCTTTTGTAAGTCTGCTTAAAAATATAAGCTAAAGCTTTAAAAGCGTTGTGAAAATAAAGCCGTTTATCACACTGCTAAATGTGACTAAAGCCGATAATCCAAATAATTACACGTTTCACAGGTAAATACAACATTTTCCAGCAATTCTTAAATAACAGATATTTGTGTATGTCTTGTGTTTATGAAATTAGTAAAAAGTTCTATTTAAGTACACTGACTACCCTTGCATTGTGCAGTAATATTTCCTATTCACAATGAATAATTATTCTTACAACTCGTGCGAATTAACATGGCACCTGGCTCTAACGTATGACGTTTAAAGTAATGAGTGCAAAAAAAACTACTATACTACTTCTTTGGCGTAATAAAATCAAAACGTGCAAAACGTCGTAGGTTTTTTTTTATATTGGGTTCGCCAAATTGACGCCGCCTGCCTGGTGGAAATTCGTGACGACGTCTAGCGATTGTGGGCCACTCTCGCAGCACACAACACTATAGAGAGTGGCCCTCAACTTGACTACCCACTGATGTGCCGCTTCACGCTCCGCTTAAAGAACCCAGGGTTATATGCGCGGTTATATACGCGGCAGAGAAAAGAACGTTCAAAACGTTGGGTTCTCGCGAACATGCTATCCACTGTGTGGGAGTGGCATCTCTGCCCGGCACGCGTTGTTCGGGATCGGAAGAAAGAGGGTGGAATCAGATTGAAGAGCTCTTCAGAACAGGTTACGTCACCCGCAGTGGAGTTCGCTAAGGGGCGCTGCACACAGCTAAGATACTATAATATTTTAACTTAAGATACAATATCGCTCGCCATACAATTCAATGGACTATCACACTCGACGTAGATGATAAATAATATTTCATATTTTCGTATCTTAAGATGATTTTTTATGGTACTCGTATAATACAGAATATAATAGAAGATATAATAGATAAACTGGTGTAGGGCGGCTTTATGAACGCAATAAATTTCAAAACAATGGTTTTTAGAACTTTTGTCTGTTTGTCTGAATGTTTGAACAGGCTAATCTCAGAAACGATTTGATTTTTTGATTTAAATTTGCGGTTTGGTTTTCAATCGCTTCATTAATAATAAAGTTATGTAGATCTAAAGTAACACGCAGGCGGAGCTGCGGGCAACAGCTAGTAACAAATAAAGTTCCAAACGTAATAATAACAAAAACTCAGTAACAAATTACTCAAAACAACTCAAACAGAACGAAATGTGCAACTGCGAGTGTGACGCTGAATTGACGCTACCGGTCTCGCCGGACGATAGCGGGGCCCCGCGCGGGGAAGCGGGAGGAGGGTTCTTTTCGAGCTAGGTGCCATGTTAATCCGCACGGCTTGTAAATAACGTAAAATAGAAGAAAGTCTTTTTACGATAGGGCTTGACCACCTGATGACGTCACGATTATCGATGTATCGATAAACCATGGCAAAATGAAGTATAATGTTATACTTTTTTTTTCTGTTGCATTATGTAGAGTATATAATATTATTTTACTTTAAATAAAATAGTCTTAATGTTTTAAATCATGTTGTCATTCTTTCTCTAATGTGTAGCTACATTGTCCATGTGTCAATCAAAAATGGAACTGGAACACTTTCAGTAGGAACTGGGAAGAAGAACCGGTTGGTGCCGTGGAAATCTGCTATAAGCTGAACTGTTTCATGATTATGAATGTCATATAATATCCTAAATTCATGACCTTTCGTCCGTCTGTTTTATTCTCGGCTTTCCTCCTAAACGATAACTTGCATAAATATTTGTATTTATAACGGTGTCCAAGGGCTACAATAAAATAATGAAAATTTTTTTCTTGAGTTGCCTCCCCTACACAAAGTGAAAATGTTTTTTTTTCTACTGTCAACCCTATCGTGTATAAATAGATAAGTCTTTTAAAAATATTTAGAAGTTGCAAAGACAAATTTTTGGTTTTTGTGACATTCAACTTTAAAGCACATATTTTCGTTAAAAAAAAGCTTTCTTAAGCAAAGTTTAATCTAAAAGCTAAACGGCTGGCTCATGTAATTATGTAAACTTTCAAGAAAATCTATAACAGATCAGATAACTTTGTTAGTTCAGGAGTTATAGGCTAATAACATGACTACGGAACCCTATTCTTTGCGTGACCCACGCACTTGGTCGGTTTTTTTTTAACTAATGCGAGGTAACCGAAAAGTATAACGGATTAGTGAGATTCTATTGTATTACTTCGAAATAACACTCAATTTTTATCGATATTTTGCTTATTCCATGGTGTACACAACACTAATACACCCACACATTTGTATTTTGTTTTTGGGATCGCCTCTGAAATGTCTTTGTGTATCTTTCTACATAGGTACTATATCTATGGTCGAAACATTTTGGATTTCCAAATAGATTGAGATCCACAAATAACTATACAATGTAGTTGAGATATATTTTGAGATCCACCGATCATCATCTGCCTGCCCTTATCCCATTTATTTGAGGTCGGCGCAACATGTTTTCATCTTCCATACATCCCTGTCACACGTCATCTCCTCAATCACTCCTTTCCTGGTCATATCCTCTTTCACGCATTCTATTCATCTTTTCTTGGGCCTACCTCGAGTTCTCGGGCCATCTACATTCATACTTTGTACCTTTCTTACCACATTACTTTCCTCTCTTCTCGTAACATGTCCATACCATGATAACCGTTCGCTTCTCACTTTTTCATTTACTGGGGCAACTTTCAAACTTCCTCTAATATACTCGTTCCTTAGTTTATCCATCCTTGTTACACCACACATCCATCTTAACATTCGCATTTCCGCTACATGCAGTTTTCTTTCATCCGTCGCTTTTACGGCCACACATGAAAGTCCATACAGGACGGATAACTAAACAATGTACACAGATAACTATACAATGTAGTTGAGATATATTCTGAGATCCACAGATAACTTTGTAAATTTATTGAGCGAAGCAAGCGTAGCGAGCGGAGCTCCTTATCAGGTGACTCAAATGCAACTCGATGTGGAACTGTTTCTCGAAAACTACCCAACCGATTTTCATGAGTTTTTCACTCAAAAATCAAGCATTCTCAGGAGCAGGTTTTGTTCGAGACCGAATTTTGATTTAGGACCCTCAAAAAAGTTTTTGAACAAAAATATGTCAACAACCGATTTTTATGCATTTTTCACTCAAAAATCAAGCATTCATAGGAGCAGGTTTTGTTCGAGACCGAAGTTTTGATTTAGGATCTTCAAAATAAGTTATTGACATATTTTTGGTCAATAAACTTTTTTGAAAACCTGCTTCTTCTAGATTGATAAACGCCTTAATAGAAATAGTCGCTTCGCTCAATTGCATGCTGCAGCGCAGTACCACGGCAGCGACAGCAGCTCCTCAGCGACTCCTAGTTTAATATATTTCGTATATAAGTCTGAGACACCGAGACTTTTTATAAATTCATTCGGTCGTTTTGGACATAACACATTATATGTGTGCCCGGTGACGGCAATAGGCTTGCCCCCTATTACGTGGGACTAAAAATAGTGGCAAATTGTGGGTGTGTAATGCATCTCTTCCTACCCCTGCGAGGATATAGGCATGAAATGTATTTCATTTGGAGTTGAAAGTGAACGAAATTTCGGGGAACTATCCTTTTTACTCTGTGGTGAAGCTATGCACAATGTGTATTATCTTCAGGCCCAGGTGTTCGAAACGCAAAACGCCAAACACGGCACCATCAATGGTACCGTGTATGGATGCATTAATTCTACGGTTACACATGCTTATTAATTGGCCGAAAGCATGCTACTAAAGTAGCACTTGCTACCTAGTAGCATGTGTGTACAAACCTTGCTAGTAATAAGCATGCTAGTTTCGAGCATGCTTAAAAATCGACAGTCGTGCGATTTTGGAGCATGCTACGTGCAAGCGCGGGTGGAAGAAGGGGTGCTTTTAGCACGTGTGAACACGTTTGCTTATTGAGCATGCTAGTTTCTTTATAACGTCAATTTTTGAGAGTCAACACGTCGAACAGATGAGATATTGTAGTATTGTACCGCACTACTCAGAGGTGGTACTTTTACCATTTCGTTGTTGAAGTGCACATGAGTTTTATTCATGTTTTATTATTTTCTCTACATTAATACACTTATAAATAATTTATTTGACTGTTTGAAATTCAAAATTAACAAATTATAGGTTTCACTACAAAAAAAAACAATTTTCAAAACTTTTGTTTGTCGGTCTGTCTGTTTGTTCTGGCTTAACTCATTACAGAGGTAATGAATGACAAAGACAGGCTTTAGGTATCGGTATTTTTCTAGAACCTAACGTAATTTTAGGCTAATATTTTTTATCCTAGGATTGTTCCCCTGGGAATTGGAAATCCGATATCTTCCACACGGGCGTCCGCTAGTAACTACTTTATCTTAATGGAAATAATCTTCCCAAGGGAATTGGGAACCACATAACTATTCGAGCGGGTATGACCGCAGGCGTTCGCTAGTATTTTAGATTAATTTTAACAAGAAAATGATCGAAAACCTACCTAATACGAGGGTGGATTGAAAAGTAGTCGGCCTAACACTGATCCATTTAGTTCTAATAATCAAATCTACCCACATTCTTTAGTTCAGTTCAGACCTGTTAATTGTGTGAAGTTTGAAACGTGTGCGATAATTAGTTTTAATTTTATAAATTTATTAACAAAGCAATCTGACATCATTTCCGCAAATGGAGCAAATCGAGCAGCGTGCCCTCATTAAGTACCTCCATAAGAAGGAGCTGTCATCAAAAGCCATCCATGATGATATAGTCAGTACATTAGAGGATTGCGCTCTTTCATATTCATCCGTCAAAAAATGGATAGCAGAATTCAAGCGTGGTAGAGAGAGTGTGAAAGACGAACCCCGCTCGGGAAGGCCTTCGACGTCCACTACTGACGAAAATGTTAAAAAATACTCGACTTAATTATAGGAGACCGCAGATTGAAAATTAGAGAGATAGCCGAGATTATAGGCATCTCTTATGAACGTACTCAAAACATAATAGTCAACGTGTTGGGTTTCCACAAGGTGTCTGCGAGGTGGGTTCCGCGACTGTTTTCAGTTGAGCAAAAAAGGATGCGATTGATATTGCACACGACTGTTTAGAGTTATTTGAAGCTGATGAATGTGATTTTTGGAATCGTTTTGTTACTATGGACGAAACATGGGTTCATTACTGTACACCGGAAACAAAACAACAATCAAAACAGTGGAAAAGACCTGGTTCACCACCCCCCAAAAAGGCTAAGTCGATTTTGTCGGCAAGTAAGGTGATGGCTTCAGTATTCTGGGACTCGAATGGTGTGATTATGGTTGAATATCTTGAAAGGGTTCAGACTATAAACTCTGATTATTACTGCACCTTACTACTTCGTTTACGAGAGGAAATAAAAGAAAAACGTCCAGGAATTATCAGAAGAAAAGTCCTGTTTCATCAAGATAACGCTCTTGTTCACACGTCTGTCCAATCAATGGCAGAAATTCACAACTGTGGCTGTGAACTGTTACCGCATCCACCTTATTCACCTGATCTGGCACCGTCAGACATTTTTCTGTTCCCTAACCTAAAAAAGCACTTGGGAGGTCAAATTTTTGACTGAATTTTTTGATTTTTGACAAATGACGAGGTCAAAGCAGCAGTAGACGCATATTTTGACTCTAAGGAAGAATCATTTTTTTTCAACGGGCTAAATGCTTGAAAGGGAAGATGGCAAAAGTGCATTGAACTTGATGGTGATTACGTTGAACAGTATAAATATATTTCATTTATTATGTATTTATTTTCTTGGTGAGGCTGATTACTTTTCAATCCACCCTCGTACTTTACAATTATACTACAACAATAATACCTAATACTTTACAATTTTCTTTAAAATATTCGATAATAATAATTTAATAGAGAGATGATGTCCAATTTTAAAACTCGAACCTATTAATCGATTCGAACGATCGAAATTTTGACATTAATATGTGCTCTTAAACACATAACTATTCGCGCGGGTGAAACCGCAGGCGTTCGCTAGTTTTATTTGTACTGACAGAAGCATGCCACAAAATGGCATGTGTGTTGTAGTGTTTGCTTTGAGTGAGCATGCTTATTCAGTAGCATACTTGAAAATAGCATGCTTATTGCTAGCAAATGTAAACAGTTCATACATGCTGTAGCATGTCTAACCGTACCATAACTATTCGGTTGAGGTGCAACCATCATTTCTGACAAATAATGATGGTTGCGAACACCAAATAGTTTCATCGTGAATCTTTTTTTTTGTATCCATCTCATACATCGAAATGGGGACGTCTATAGGAATAGGAAAGGACTCCGTTTTTACCAAGTGCTTGGTTGAGAGCTTTTTGGGTTACCTCTGGTGATTTTTTGAAAGTTTCTCTTTGCTCTGAAAATAAGTGTTTGTGTTGTTTTGGTGGTGGACTTATACAGAAGAATCACCGGAGAATCAAACAAGACGCTCACACGCAATACCGAGCAGTGGTTTCATAGCCTGTCCCACACCTGGATCTATCAAACATTACCTTGACATTGGCAAAATCATCGGTGAACGATGGAGCCACTCATTTAAAAAAAGAAGAAGAAGGAATTGGAAATGCTAAATAGTTTACGGAAAATGTCTAATAGTTGGCAGTAAAATACGTGTGCAAAAACCAAATCAATAACACTTGTAATAATAAGACTTTTTTATGTACCTACCTATTGAATCCTTACTAATATTATAAACGCGAAAGTTTGTAAGTATGTATGTATGTATGTATGTATGTATGTATGTATGTATGTATGGATGGATGGATGGATGTTTGTTACTCTTTCCAAAAAAAATCCAAATTACCACGCGGATGAAGTCGCTGGCGACCACTAGTCAATAATAATTTTACATTCTAATCCCACGTGAACGAACAGTTTATATTATCCAGGTTTTTTCTAATAGTTGCCATCTATTTTGACTTATTATCAGAGTTAATTAAGGAGAGGAGAGGTATACATACATAATACGTATGAATATGTTTTATAAGCAATGAGTATGCTAACTTTTCCTCAAATAATTTTACAATTTACTACATAATACAGCTGGATACAGGAATTCTACTAATTATGACAAAACTATCGTGTTCGGACTTAATTGATTTCCTACCTACCAAAATCTAGAAGTAGGTAACCTAACTACCTATAAATATGGTAGAAATTTAGAAGAAAAAGAAATATGGTGTAAGTAAGTACTTATACACCCTCTATTTATCCCCGTGTCAGTGACCATTCGCATATCATCATCATAAATAAAACCACGCCTTAGTTATCCACCTGGCGCCACTGGAAATACCTTCTGGTGCATACCAGAGACGCCTGGCAATGGGCTTAGGAGCGGCCGCCTCCTTAGGCCACGTAATTAAAAAGAACGCCTTAGTTCTTAGATCAAAAATATTATAGATATTCAATTCAGTACAAATACAACGCGGAATCTTGGCACTCGAATACTATACATATAGGTAATTATTACAAATACCATCTATAAAATAAACAACATTGTACATTGATGGTTGACATAGACATAATTCGTAAAAAATAAAACAAAAGCATCAATGTACAGCGCTGATGTCGCATCCCTCGAGAGTCAACAAGCGGAATAGGAACTTAGTACGGATTCCATGCGTTAAGGTTATAAAAGAAATATGGAGCCGACATTGCATATAAAACTTTTTTTAATGTAATACGATGAGAAAGATGAATTAAATTCACATTGTTTTATTCACGTATAATATAAACTATATAGATAAAAGATTACAAAATCGCTAGTACGAAATAAAATCAACAATTATATTTTCACACACAACCTGTAACCTAAAACAAACAATCAATCAAATAAATTTATGGGTACACATACGCACCTACGATACTTATGAAATATTTGAAAATACTAGGTGGTATTATGAAGTCTATTTAATTTGGTCACTCATTTGGTATTAAGAAAACAAAGTATTTAAGTATTATCAATAAAATAAGTCATTTACCTGTAAAATATTTGGCACGGCTGTTATTTTTTATTTATTTAATCCTTTTTAGTGACATAAATAACGTCCTTTTTAAAATGCTTTAAACAAACAACAGTAGAATTATTAGGTGTTAACATTTCATCTTCTCTTTCACGTGCTATAATACGCCTCCATTTTTCTTGTCTTATTGCATTATTTCTAATTCGCGATAGTAAAAATAAATGGCGTGACTGGCGTGATTTCATATCATATTATCACTTTGTGAACGAATTTTAATTATTTTTTACGGATTGACGTAATAATTTAAGATTACGACCGCGCTCGTTCGCTTCTTCTTCTTCTTTTAAACTCGTGGCTCCATCGATATTGATCGATGATTCGCCAATGTCAAGGTAATGCTTGATTAGTTGATAGTCCCGCACAGAAGAACTAGTTATTCCTAACTAGCTCCAGGTGCAGGACAAGAAACGTTGTTCGGTATGTGAGTATCTGGGAGCCCGATTTTTGCGGAGCGCCAGAGGTAACCTAAAAAGGCACCAGCCATGCGCTCAGCAAAAATCGAACTCCGACCGCACTCGTTGAAAATACACAACGCTCTATGACAAACTCAAATGGCGGCGCTCCCCACCTTGCTGGTGTGACTGTAGTGACATCTGTCAAATGTCACGGAAACGTAGTTCCGCTTCCGGTTGCAAGGTAGCACATAGAGATAAGTATACACCTGCTTCTTCATTAACAATGCTGTATGTTTTCCAGAGGCACATCAATAGATGTTGGAAAGTCGGAATAATATAATATCTGTGACTGTGACTCTTTTTTAGAAAAAAAACACATATTTAATTT
Organism: Nudaria mundana; assembly: GCA_963556515.1. Lineage (NCBI taxonomy): Eukaryota > Metazoa > Arthropoda > Insecta > Lepidoptera > Erebidae > Nudaria > Nudaria mundana. The sequence goes on along the minus strand of OY748306.1, from coordinate 10,380,110 downwards.
TCATTCATTCATTTCATTCCCTCCCTTCACTTCACTCACTCACTCAATTCAATTTCTTTCGATCGGTCTTCATTTCAAGCGAAAAGAAAATTGGATAGATTTGATTGTATGTATGTATGTATTGGATACTCTCTTGATCGTTTCTTTTTCTTTTTATACTGAATTACCGATTACCTCTACATGGAGCCATTTATTGTACTTCACGTTTTTATTAAATAAGTAACGAATGTTTATGAACACAGTATGGTGATAAGTGTAGAACCACTACTGCATTGATTATGACCGAGAAGGAAACATTAGATCCTCAGCTAGAAACCTTTATCCTATCTGAAACGCAGAAACAACGTTTCCAGGTAAGTTAGTAAGTCAAAGTGTGCTAAGTATGTGTAACAAAAATACAATGTCAATTGTAACATTTTACTTGTAATTAAGTACATCAAGAAGCTTCAACGTCGACCTTTGGCCGATATATGCATACAATAAAATTCGTATTTTCACAAATGATAATGCTGATACTTAATGTCGTAAAGTAATAAAATTCAAGGCTATAGTTGCGCTAGCTCAATACCTAGCGCAACAATAGCCTTCATAACTTGATACAGCATGTACTCAATAGCACATGCTGTATTAAGTTATCCTCTTGTATTTTCATTCCAGGTCCTTGTCCACGGAATTACAGACACGTGCTGGGAGACATGTATGGGCCACCCATCCAGCCGTTTAGGGTCTAAAACAGAAGTGTGCATCATGAACTGTGTAGAAAGATTTATTGATGCAACAACATTTATCACCAGGCGTCTTATGAACACAACTAAATACCGTTCAGAAGCTCCACTTGAATTCCAGTAAATTAAGACAGACATTTTTTACATTTTAAACATGTTATCTAGTGTTAGAGATTTTGTGCGTCGCCACAAGCGGAAGTTCATAGTGACTGGTGCAGTTTTTGGTGGTCTATACTTTCTGACAAGTTATGCTCAAAAAAAGTTGAGAGAATGGCAAGAAAAGGAGGCAAAAAAATTCTTTGAAATGACTCGTAAAAAGCAACATTTTGAAAGCACAGAACGCACATGCAATCAGACTATTCTGTCACTGTCGAAAATTGTGACTGAAAGTATTTTAAGTGTATTGAATACAGAAGAGATTGTACAGAAACTTCAAGAAAATCCATCTAATAAATTGGAACTATGGGAACAGTTGAAAATTATGATTTTTACCAGAATTTGTGTCCTAGTCTATGCTTTGAGTATATTACAAGTGACATTACGCATACAACTCAACATTATTGGTGGTTATCTGTATAGGGACTCGGTCCATGAGGGAGATCCTCTTGTAGACAGCGAGTTGCAAGCCAAATACTTATCTCTATGTCATCACTTTGTTGGGCAAGGGGTCGAAGATTTAGTCAAACAGATAGAGCCTGTTGTAAAAAAGGTTGTAGATCCAGTTTCTTTAAAGAAAAAAATGACCCTACAGGAAGTAGAGCAAATTTTCTGGTCTATACAAACAGTACTGTGTACCAATTCTCATGCCGATCCCGTGAAAAATATGGTGCATTACTTACTCTCACACACTGAAATAAATGATAGTAAACTAGACACAATTGTCAAAGAAACAATGGATGTTTTAGAAAGTGAGGAGGTAACATCAATAGCTATGTCATCAGTTGGCCGATGTTTTTCTTCAGTTATTGATGAAGTAGCCAATCTTTTTATAACCAAAGGTACACCAGTAACCAAAAATCATTTGGAATTAGACATTGGTCATGTTGTAACTAATGGGGCTTTGAAACTAGGAGCGAATCATGAATCTTTTGTTGATGTTAATAAGGTTGAACTTTACTTTGTTAAGCTACTACCTGTTATAAATGAACTGGTTTCCAAGAATACCTGCAAAGGTAACACAAACATTCCAGACTTGTTGACACAACAACTCACATTAAATGACAAAATTAAACTTTTAGGGGCAAATATTTATGAAGTATTTAGTTGTCAATAAGTTCTATCGCTAGCTTTACCAAATTGACAGCAACTTTGTAGATTTGTTAGATATATTATGTACTAACAAATATATTGTTTTTAGGTGACTTGGTAGTTAAGTGTTTATATTTTTGTGCATTTGGGGGTCAGTAATTAAAAGAAAAAATATAAATTTATGTTTGTATTATTTGAAGCTAGTATATTGTGTTAGTCCATAAATCCTGTCGTCTTACTCAATACTGGGACTCCTGCATCTCTATAAGTGAAATAGGTATAATAATATGTTCTATTCATGTAGTAAGGACTAGGAATAATGTAAAATAGGTTAGGCCTGGCTATTTGAACACAATGCCATCCACCCTGAAATATGAGCCACAAAAAACAACACTTGAGGAGGCATGCCGAGACAGCGAGTGAATGTGTACATGGAGCGTATATATACATATAAGTTTTTATCTATGCATGGAGCTCTCGTTTAGTCTCGGAACTTATGTCCGTCCGTCCGTCTTCGGTTTTCCTCCGCAACAGTTAGTGCTAGAAACTGCTCGTTAATGGGTAGATACTTTTAGGTTTGGCAGACATCGTCACTTGATTGGTAGTCTACCACTTGCAGAAGACATTGCCAGCCCTCCGTCACTCCATGTACTTGCGCGCTATAATTACCTACCGCCAGGCGGGCCGTTAGAGGATCAAAATTCAGTGCGGTTTTCGCAAGCGAAGTGCACGCACGTTGTTCAATTTTAATAGTTCCATTCGTTCGTACGCGTACCTACGATGCCGTCTGGTGCCTTATGTGCTGTAGATGGGTGTAAATCAAGTAAAAGAAGGGATAAACACCTAAAATATGAAACAAAGGCTGGGTAGTACTCTTTATGAAATTTTAAATGACATAAATTTTGATTCTTCCTGCCCTTGTTTTCCAAAACAATATCTCATAAAACTTTTTATTAGATTCAGGATTTTTTCCACACTAAAATTTATAACCGAGAATTTAGAAAGGGTAAGAAATTTATAAAAAAATTAATAAAAATAAAAAACGTAACTTAAAGATTTTTTTTATTTTACCTACACACTGACGTCTATAATTATGTTTTATCTAGATGTGCACAGCCAGCAGCAATTTATAAAAATAATATTTTATAAACGATACAATTTTAAACTGCCACATATAAGTCAGAACATATTCACAGTTCTCAATAGCATAGACACAAAAAGTTATGTTAATTTAATTTTATCGAAGAGGCAGCCCTGCGATTGCTGTGGGATCTCGCGGTGCGAAGCAATCTAAACTGTACGTTTGAGCATTTAGGCACATTTTAGCATGCAGTGGTTGCTGACGCGACGGAGTAGGCTATTATAGCAGTAGGTATTGGAAATTTTCTACTGAGTGAAGTATCTTTTTTTTTTTTTGAAAATGTTTGGCATGGCTTCAAAGGCCTTTGTGCCAAAGTGAAGTATCTGTTACGTACAGTGTTGCCAAGTCTGAAATCTAGCGGATGGTAGAATCCTTTAAAAAATACGGTAGATTTTCCGAAATTATGTTGTAATTTAAATTTGAAATACGGTAGAATTACCTTGTTTATTAAGTAGCATGTTAAGGGTCTGACTTAAAAAAAAACATATTTTTATTAACCTTTAATCAGAATCAGACAGTATAATTGTTTCAATATTTTTATACATATCGATATTGTGTTTTTGAATCATAGCGTTAGTGGGATTGAAATCAATACAGTTTTTTCCGTGACGCTGTATGGCCTGCTGCGATAAAAGATTTCCCTTGATGGATTTCGTAAGGAGATTATACCGTTTTGTCGTTTTGATGTCGTTAACTCTGCTGAAGACTCTTTCGCACTCAGCATTCGAGTGTGGTAGAGACAAAATGGCCAACATAAATTTTGGCAAGTGTTTGAAATAGGTATTCCCTTCTCGATGCTGGTCGCGCAGTTCTACTATCTGAAAAAAAAATTAATATAATTAGGCTGCTATAACAATAGAAACCAATATGAATTCAGCTTGCTTCGAGTTTACTTGGAAACTTACCTGGTGCCAAAATACGTCAGGAGGTTGACTCAAATCCAAATCTTTGTGGTAAAAGGGCAACTTCCGCCACTCATCATCTAGTTCTTGTTGATGTTGGATTGACGTTGGGGAAATTCTGGGCAATAATGGAAATAACGACGAAACTGACTCTTCCCTATCATTGGAAATTACTCTCTCTAGATCAAATTTTGCTATTTCTGTCATAATTTTGTCATTAAAAGAGTATCGTTTACGAATGCCAACACAAGCTCTAATAATAATTTTTTTACACATCTTTCTCAGAGTTAATTTTCTTTCTTCATTTTCAACAGAATCTAGTTCTTTCTGGACACCTAAACCTAGATATATGTCTTTCAGGTCCTTGTGATTTATTTCTGCCATTGGATCTAGAGTTTCAATAGGAGCAGAATTTACATAATTTCTGTGTAAAACCAATAGTAACAGTTCTTTATAAAAAGCTGTCATTTTCTCATGTAGTTTCATAAATAAAACAGATTCGCTCTGAAAATAGCTTTTTTGATGTTGTAAATTTTGGCAATATCCAAGCCAAAAAATAATAATAAGGCTTGATTATGGGATCATTCAGGCATGAATGAATATCGTGGCACTCGGAATCTTCCAGCCATTTACTATCGAAATAAAGACGTAATACATCCCATTGTTCAAGAATCCTTTGCACTACTGCATTTAAAGACAACCATCTAGTCTGGGCTGGTCTAAGAATTGTGTGCACATCCACCTCAGCAAAATACTGGAACTCTTTTAACTCACTCTGCCTTTTACAACTGGATTTAAAATAATTATAAATATTTCGCGCCATTTTTTCACAATTTAGTGGAAGCTCTTTACATGCGTCACTAGCGCAAAGATGCAGAGAATGGCAAATGCATTTGATCACAATTATGCCCGGACAACGTTGACGAAATCGACTTGAAACAGAGTTGTTACATCCCATCATTGTGTTGCATCCATCAGAGCCGAAACCTATGATGTTTTCCGTAGGAATCTCATACTTTTGAAATGAACCAATAACAATATTAAAAAGTTTTTCGGCATTTGCAACATGATCGGTTGTTTTTTCATCGAATAACTGAATTAAATCCCAAAACCGAGTGATCAGTTTACCTACTTATCATTGGATCAAAATACCTGACCACTACAGCTACTGTTTTTACTACAGCAATATCTGTGCTTTCGTCTATCAAAATTGAAAACATTTGTGACTTCAGGTCACTGATTAAGTTTTCTTTTACAGTTTCCCCAATACAGTTATTTATCACAGCTTGAACTTTAGTTCTTTTTAATCTAATATCTTTGGCTATCTGAGAATCTAGGAAAAACTTTGGTAACAAATCCGCTAAGTGATTCATGACATTATGAGATATCTTATGCTCGGCAACAAAAGCAGCTAATTTTATTTCTGAAGTCTTTAACAATTGCTTTTCAGTAGTTGGCATGGATTTAAAAACACTTACTATAGACTGTTGTTTTTTGGACGTTGAAGCAGTACACCTCTTTAAACTATTCACGTGTTTATTTCCTTCTTTATGGCGTTTTATTACACTTATTTCGGCACTTATAGATGTATTGCAAACATTGCAGGTCGCCTTCGATAAGTCCCTATTATCTTTTCTTAGCCAGTCACTATATTCTTTATACAGCAACCATTCTTCCCGAAACTTCTGCTTATACAGCTTTCTTTTAGCCGGTACTCCTGTTAGGCTATCTTCTCGATCAGTAGCGCTGTCGCTATCACTCTCCATCTTTTTAAAAACTCAGATTACACACCACACAACACAAGAAACTCTTACGTAATGTTATTTAGTTATATAAGAATGAAATGTTAGTCTATTAAGAATTTAAGATACAAATAAACCAGGTAAATTAAAGTTCTCTTGTATTCATTGAAATTCAAATGCCTACAGCACCACTGAATTCGTTCGCGTAATATCTTTAAGCTTGTACCGCGCTATTGGGGGATTTCCCGACGCATAAAACAGTGTTGTCGGTAGAATAAAAGGAAAATACCCTAACGTAAAGAAAATAAACATTCAAACTCGCTAAAAGTTATTTTAGTTAATAGATAATCATATTTATCTACAAAATCTTTTAAAAAATACGATCTTCAATGGGTATTACGGTGTATTTTGCTACCGTAATTATAATCCTACGGTAGGTGGTAGATCTTTGCTGATTACGGTGCAGTTGGCAACACTGGTTACGTAGTAACTATTTAGTAATCTGTGACATTGCCTTGGATATCGTAACATCTTGATAGAATCCTAAATCCATATGACATCCTGGTAGACATAAGTAATAGGTCTTTACCTATGAAATTGCCGTTCTGCAGTACTGGCCATTTCAAATCAAAATAATTTGTGTTCGTCAGAATGGCGGGTGGGAAGTCATGAAATCGAATGAAACGTGCTCTATTATTTAATAGTGATTTAGTAGCTAAGCAAAAATATTTAGTAGTATTAATATACTACCAATAATATAATACCAATACGATATGAAACGAAAAACAAATTCCGCCGCCAAACTGATGTCTGGTTGGCGGGTGGTAATTAAATGGCGTAAAATTCTTTAGATTTTTATATGTCAGATTTTAGTAGTCTATTGGTAGGTAAATAAAATAACATTAAATCTTATCTACGTGCTAACAGTTTACAAATCAAAGGCATCACTTTGCATCGAGTACGCCTACGCATTTATCACAGCAATGTTACTTATGAGTGTCATTGTTATTAGTCTGGAGGAGTATTTATATTGTATGTTAGCGTTGATAAACACTAATCCCTACTAATATTATAAATATGAAAGTAACTCTGTCTGTCTGTCCATTACGCGATAACGACTTCTACGCGGTTGAAGCCACGGGGAACAGCTAGTATATGCCATCGTAAGAATGCGCTAGGGTTGTACCTATGATGATTATTGTAATAAAACGAATGTCACGAATCAACCATTTTTTTATTAGTCAATCAAATATGTTTTAGTTTTATATACTTAATGATTTATATTTTTTATTAATCAATAAATAAAAACGGCAAAGAAATCACGTTTGTTGTATGGGTTGTACCCTAAAATATTTAATTTAATTCTGGTTTTTAGTAATTGTTGTTATAGCAGCAACATAATACATTATTTACTATGTCACGGGTCAAGGTATACTAATTGTCACGGTTCATGAAATACAGCCTGGTGACAGACGGACGGACGGACAGACAGACAGACGGACAATGAAGTCTTAGTAATAGGGTTCTGTATTTCCCCTTTGTGTACGGAGCCCTAAAAAGAAAATAAATAATATCTATGGATAGGTCATCAAAAATGATATTGAGGTTTCTAATATCATTTTTTTTTTCTAAACTGAATAGTTTGCGCGAGACCTCTAACTTCTAAAATAAGAGAATGATAAAACAATATATATATATATATATATATGTCGTACATTACCATGCAAACTTCTACTGAAAATTGGTTTAAACGAGATCTAGTAAGTAGTTTTTTTTAATACTCCATAAATCGTAAAAATTAAAATATTATGTTACTTGCTGCTACGGAACCCTTCATGGGCGAGTCCGACTCGCACTTGGCCGCTTTTTTTGTTAGCCAAACATAACCAAAATCAAAATATCTTTATTCATGTAGGTCACAAAGTAACACTTATGAACGTCAAAAAAAGAAAATGCTTCTACATTTACATTTACCGCCAGATTCGCAAGGCAATAGGTAGAGCCTGTGAGGAAAGAACCTGGCAAGAAAAACTCACAGCCACACTTTTTATTCGCCAGTAAATACAATGATTCTGTTACAACAATAAAAAGAGGGCAAGGGCAGTACGTGATCATGTGTGGACCAAGTGAACTTAAAAATTATGAATCTCTGTTATTCACAAAAAAAGTCAAATACTAGTTAAAGGTGCCACCATAATCTCAAAGTACCCATACCTTACAATATCATAATAATAATAATTTAACAATAATAAGTGAGTTTCAGCAATAAAACAACATTTCAAACAGAAGTAGCCCCTATGTAGCTCGAGTGATGAGCAAGCAACTCATTGCCATTTCCCTGTATCGTTTAGATAATCTTTAATAGTATAATATGCCTTTTTAGGAGGTGTGTCTTAACAGCCACTTTGAATTTATTCAAAGGAAGGTTCATAATGTTTAGAGGAATTTTGTTATAAAAACGCACACCAAATCCTGCAAAGGAGTCATGTCATGAACCTTCTGTAAACGATAATACGTTCCAACCAATTTATGCTTATTTCTAGTATTTATTGCATGTATGTCACTGTTCATACTGTATAAATGTTTATTCTGTTTAACGAACATAATATTCGCATATATATATTGTGATGCAACTGTTAAAATGCCTATTTCTTTAAATCTTTCTCTAAGAGAAACTCGTGCATTCAGTTTATAAATCGCACGTATAGCTCGCTTTTGGAGTATAAAAATGATCTCTATATCAGCTGCCTTGCCCCACAGTAAATTTCCATACGACATGACACTGAAAATAGCTAAAATAAACCAGCCTGGCAGTTTCTACATCCGTGAGCTGTCTGACTTTACTAATAGCAAAAGCCGCAGAGCTAAGTTTCCCTGCAAGACCCGATATTTGGGCGTTCCACTGTAATTTACTGTCTAGAGTAATACCCAAAAATACGGTTGATTCTACAAGATTAAGGGTATTACCGTTCAAAATAATATTAGTACCGTAGTTCTCAACATCAGGCATACTAAATCTAACACACTTCGTCTTTTTTGCGTTCAGAAGTAAATTCTTGGTTGTAAACCAATCCAGAACTAGCGCAAGTGAACTATTTACTTCGTCAAAATTCCTCAGCTTGCGATCAACTTTAAAAATAAGTGATGTATCATCGGCGAATAGAACAATGTCGCACAAGTTCTGTACATAGAACGGTAGATCATTAATGTAAACTAAAAATAGAAACGGACCTAGAATTGATCCTTGTGGCACGCCCATAGCTACAGAAACCCCTAAAGACCGACTACCATTTACATGTTGTATTCTATCACTGAGGTATGAGGCAACTAGGTCCAGTGCCGAATCTCTAATACCATAATAATTGAGTTTCCGTAATAGGGTATTGTTATATGTTATTGTGGATATGTTCAACGCAATCAAAAGCTTTGGAGAGATCGCAAAATATACCAATGGCATCTTGCTTATTCTCCCAGGCATTGAAAATATGCTTCAGAAGCGTTACCCCTGCGTGAATGGTAGAACGACCTCTTGTGAATCCATACTGCTCATTATGTAGTAGCATATTTGAATTAAAATGTGATTGTAATTGCTGCAATATAATTTTTCAAAAATTTTACTAATGGCAGGTAGTATTGAAATTGGTCTAAAATTACCAGGGTCGCTTTATGATCCAGTTTTAAATAAAGGTATCACTTTACTGTATTTCATGAGATCAGGAAAAACTCCACTATTGACACATTTATTAAATATTGCAGCTAGATGTGGAGATATATTCACAATAATGGACTGAAGCAATTTTACAGAAATACCCCACAAGCAGCTATCTTTTTTGAGTTAAGCGACTTGAATACTTTTATAATATCATTGGGGTTTACATATTCAAAGCTAAATGAGACATGACACTGATTCACGCCGCTTTCCAGCATACGTTGAGCTTTAACTGGGCAAGAATTCAAGGAGCTAGTTATATTCGCGGGTATGTTTGTAAAAAAAATATTAAAGGTTTGTGCTACATCTGGTTCTTTGTTAATGACTTTATTATCAATAATTAATTCAAAGTCATTGTCACGGGGCTTTAGGCGATCGGTTTCAGCATTAATTATATTCCAAGTCGTTTTGACTTTCTGAGAGCGGTGGGGGTGCCGCCCTTGCGCGGCCAGTTGTTTCACGGCGGGATGCGGTTATGGACGTCAATTAATGTCTGACGCCCGTATCCGTATCCTGCAAGTGAATTTGAACCACTGCCGTGCTGCTCAGGATCTTCTGTACCAGAGCATCCGGCAGTGGTCCATAAACTTGGCCGTGGTCGCCGAGCCGTACTACGTCCACCCGGGAAGCCCGGTGGACGAGGACGGCTCGGCCTGTTGTATCTTTGGGGGGTCCGCCGCAGACAACTCGCGCCTTGCGATCATTGCAAGGGGCTGCGGGTGTGTTGCGGCGGACTATGATGGGTTGGCAGTCGTGGCCACCTACATCTCGCCGAACATTGACGAGTCTCAGTTTGAGCTATGGCTCACTGAGCTCGACGTCGTCTTCGCTGCGTGCCGTCCTCGCCCTGTCCTGCTCCTGGGAGACTTCAACGCCTGGAGTGAGGCGTGGGGCTCCCGGGAAACCAGGGACAAGGGGAGGCTTCTTGAGGACTGGACCAGAACACGTGGTCTGGAGGTCCTCAATCGGGGGAATGTCGCCACCTTTTGGCGGCGGGGGACGGGGGGGAATCGATCGTGGACGTAACGTTCGCATCCCCTGACCTCGCCCGCCGTATTACAGGCTGGCGCGTGGAGGAGGGTGAGGAGACGCACTCGGATCATCGGTACATCCGGTTCGATGTCGTCCCCCCACCTGACCTCCCACAGCCGGTGGCAAATCCCCCGGATCCGCGTTGGGCACTTCACCATCTGGATCGGGAGGCTCTCCTGGAGGCATCCATCGTGCAGGCCTGGATTCCGGCGCCGGACCGGCCTGCCGATGTGGATGCCGAGGCGGAGTGGTTCAGGAGAGCCATGTCGCAAATCTGTGATGCGGCGATGCCTAGGGTTACACCCAGACCGGCCAGGAAGCAGGTGTACTGGTGGTCGCCGGAGATTGCAGAGCTGCGCGCAGCATGCATCTCCGCCCGCCGCCAGTACACCAGGTTTCGCCGGAGGCGTCGCCGCCCAGACGACGCGGCAGCCCGAGAGGCGGAGCTTTTTCAGGCATACAGGGAGGCTAAAGGTAATCTCCAGGAGACGATAAAGCGGGCCAAGATGGCGGCCCGCGAGGAGCTCCTGGAGACCCTGCAGTAGAACCCATGGGGGCGCCCGTACCTACAGGTCAGGGAGAAACTCCGACCTAGGGCGCCCCCACTGACCCAGAGTCTCCAGCCGCAGCAGCTGGAGCGGGTCATGGGCTCCCTGTTTCCGACGAGCGCGGAGGAGCACGTCCCTCCGCGCATGGCTCCGTCTCTGCCCGACGCGGATAGCACCAACGAAGACGACGTACCTGAAGTCAGGGTGGGGGAGCTAGGTGCGGCAGTACTCCGGCTTAAACGCCGGAAAATCACTGCCCCCGGACCCGACGGCATTCCTGGCCGTGCATGGGTCCTGGCCCTCGAAGAACTCGGGCCTCGACTGATGGGGCTCTTTAGCGCATGCCTCGAAAGGGGCCATTTTCCCAAGGTGTGGAGGACGGGGAAACTGGTCCTGATCCGTAAGGCGGGGCGGCCGGTGGACTCACCGTCCGGATACCGGCCGATCGTGTTGCTCGACGAGGTGTGTAAGCTCTTTGAGCGAATTATCGCGGAACGCCTCGTCGAGCATCTCACGAGTGTGGGGCCAGACCTGGCGGATAACCAGTTCGGTTTCCGTCGGGGAAGTTCCACCGTGAGCGCGATCATGCGCGTGAAGAGCCTGACGGAGGAAGCAGTCTCGCAGGGCAAGGTGGTGGTGGCGGTGTCTCTTGACATCGCCAACGCGTTCAACACCTTGCCATGGAGCTGCGTTAGGGAGGCGCTCGTGTATCACGAAACGCCTCTCTACCTCCGTCGTATTGTCGGGGCCTATCTCTCGGAGAGGGCCATAGCTTTCCCCAGCTGGCTCGGGCCAGCTCGGCGAGATGTGTCGTGCGGTGTTCCGCAGGGGTCGGTCCTGGGGCCGCTTCTGTGGAACATCGGCTACGACTGGGTGCTGCGGGGTGCGTTGCCTAGGGGTGTCGGCGTAACGTGCTACGCCGACGATACCCTCGTCACGGCGCGGGGTGCAACGTACCAGGAGGCAGCACTCAAGGTCACGACGGGTGTTGCTCGAGTCGTGGGTCGGATACGGCAGCTGGGACTGGAGGTGGCCTTGCACAAGTCCGAGGTTCTGTGTTTTCACAGACCTCGGAACGGTCCACCCGAAGGTTCCAGCATAAATGTGGGAGGCGTTAGCATCGGCATCAAGCCCTCGATGAAGTACCTAGGGATCGTACTTGATAGCCGATGGAACTTCGGACCACATTTCCGAAGTTTGGTCCCCAAGGTGACGCAGGCATCGGTCGCGCTTTCGCGACTGATGCCCAACCTAAAGGGACCCCACGCCTCCTGCAGGAGACTATACCTGGGGATCGTGCGGAGTATGGCCCTATACGGGGCTCCCGTATGGGCGGATAGGTTGGCGGTCAAGGGGAACGTGACTCTGTTAAACAGACCACTTCGAACCTTGGCCGTCAGAACCGTACGGGGGTACCGCACGATCTCCGGAGAGGCTGCATGTCTCCTTGCCGGGACCCCTCTAGACTCATCTACGCCCAAGACCATCGACCTCCATGATCGGGGCCTGAGGACGGCGGGATCGCCACCCGCCGTCCTTACAGAAGCAGGCTAGAAGGGTTGCGTGCTGCGGGACCACAGGCCTGCGTCTCGAGAAATCGAGGACCAGCGGTCCCAACTCCGCCAGGATCTCATGGAGTCATGGAGGGTGCGACTTGAGCAACCCAAGGGGGGTGCCATCTTCATCGCGGCGGTGAGACCGATCATGGACGATTGGCTGCAGAGGCAGCATGGTGACCTCACGTACCGTGCGACGCAGATCGTTGCCGGGCATGGATGCTTCGGTAGCTCTCTGTTTCGCATGCATGGTGAGGTCACACCCCGGTGTCAACACTGCGAGGTTTCCGACGACGACACCGCACTCTACACGTTGGTGGAGTGCTCAGCGTGGGCGAGTCAGCGCCGGGACCTCGTAGTGGGTCTGGGCGTGGATACCCTCTCGCTGGGGACCATGCTCCAAGCCATGGTATCCAGCGGGAGTAGGTGGAACGCGGCCGTGTCCTTCTGCGAGCAAGTCATGCTCGCGAAGGAGGCGGCCGGGAGGGAGAGGGAGCGTACCCTCCCCGCCGAGTTCCGTAGTCGGCGGCCAGGCCGCCCCAGACTACGCGACTACGCCCAAGACTATCGTCCTCCATGATCGGGGCCTGAGGACCGCGGGATCGCCACCCACCGTCCTTACAGAAGCAGGCTAGAAGGGTTGCGTACTGCGGGGCCTTTGCCCCATAGCACGCAACCAGATTCACTCACTGACGCGGGATAAAACCCGACCCCAATGACGCGGGATTCTCGTCCCGACCAAACACCCGCAGAGACCACAGAGGTGGTCAAAGTCCGCCGGGCGCCACTGGATATACCCTCTGCTAGTAACCAGAGACGCCCGGCAACGGACGTTAGAGCGGCCGCGGCCTTCGGCCGCGGAATTTAAAAAAAAAAAAAAAAAAAAAAAAGTCGTTTTGACTTTATTGTTGGACTGTTTAATCTTATTACTCAAATATAATGACTTGACAGCAACACACGCTTTTCTGAAAGTTTTGGAATAATCTTTAACATACTGAATAAAATCAGGATTAAAATTATATTGCTTCATACCATATAATTCATACAACTTAGCTCTACTTTTGTAGATGCCAGCGGTTGCCCAGTCGCAGAACTGGAGGTTTCCAGTTTTATAAAAAGTTCTTGATTTAAATATATTGTCGAACTCAGATTTAATTGTATTAACGTAATCCCGGTGCACGAAAAACAAAAAGAAATGTAAGTAAATGAAACCCAAGTTAAAAATGCATTTTGTTATTATTAAAATAGTGCATACCATTTGCATACCTACTATAATCCGCACAATAATTACGTGGTTTCTGCATTTCGAAGCGTAAGCGCGGGAAACGTGCAGTGCGGTGCGATGCGAGCGCTCAGGCGGGCGTTCGGCTCGGCAGCCCTCTGCCAGTTTGTACTCTCGAAGGTACGCCGAGCGGTAGGTATATAGCGCGCGGCCTTGAGCGAGTGACGGAGGCCTGTTACACTTTCACGGCGGCACGAAATGTGACAACCTAAAAAGAAATAGAAATGCAGTGATTTATGAGTAATTCAAAGAAAACTGCTGGGCGCAAGATGTAAAATCGCCCCGTTTCAACATCCAATATCTACAAACCCAAGGCGTCACAAATTTGGAATAAGGTTGAGATATGCGTCACATTTTCGTCACTGGAAGATGCGATACTTACCACGCCGCTAGCAACTTGGGCGCAAGGTTCTGAGGTTAATCGACAATGACGAATTAAAGGTGATTGTGGAAGCCGATGATACACAATCTACGGCTGAATTAGCAGCAGCTTTCGACGTTAGCGTCAAAATAATATTGGCCCATTTGCGTCAAATTGACAATGTAAAAAAAAAAGCTTGACATATGGGTGCCCCACGAACTCAATGATCGCTAGCGCGAAGTAGGTACGCGTCGAGACATGCCTTGCATTGCTCAACAGACAGATAAATGAAGGAATTTTGAACCGCATTGTTACTTGCGATGAAAAATGGATTCTGTTTGATAACCGCAAGCGCTCAGCAAGTTGGTTGGATCCTGGTTCAGCACCTAATCAATGCCCTAAACGAAAACTTACCCCTAGAAAAGTGATGGTCACTGTTTGGTGGTCTAACGCTGATGTGATTCATCACAGCTTCTTACCAAACGGGGTGAGCATTACTGCAGATATGTACTGTGAAGAACTGAACACAATGATGGAGAAGCTGGCACATCTCCAACCAGCATTGGTCAATCGCTTGTCTCCGCTGCTCCTGGACGACAATGCGCGACCTCATACTGCACAGCAGACGGTCTCCAAGTTGCAAGAACTGGGGTTGGAAGCTCTCCGTCATCCGCCATACTCACCAGACCTTGCGCCTACAGACTACTACTTTTTCCAGAATTTGGAGAACTACTTGGCGGGAAAGAAATTCAATACCCGAGAGGCAGTACAAAATGCCTTTGAAGAATTTGTTGCCTCCCGTCCAGCTGATGATCAATAAACTGCCGCTGCGTTGGCAAAGATGCATTGATTGCATGTGTGATTACTTCGATTAATACAAATAAAAAATACATGAAAAAAAATTAGTTTATTTTTTTTTCATATAAAACGGCAATTTCATAGGTAAAGATTTAATATAATCGTCTGTCGGCGCACTGTAGTTATCTTCGACAGCGTACCCGAAACACCCGGCCACAGATTAGAAAAGAGTTTCCGTTCTCAATCCTCTGTGGCCCGGCAATGGACTATAGGGCGGCCGTGGCGTGAAAACTAAATACTTTGGTACCTACCTACCTATATAGTAACGCAAGTAAGTTAACTCGGGCTTTTTTGAATTCTAAAATACGATTATACAATCATATTTTAGAATTCTAGAAAACCCTGGTTAACTTATTGTACCTATTAAACTAAACTGGCCTTAGATTTGTTTTACTTGACTAGGTAGATAGTCAATCAAAACAGCCGTGTTCAATTGATTATTACAAATTCATATTGATTAACTATGGCTGACGTGAAAACTAAATAATAGGTAGTGTAATGTGCGCTTCGATTTGTGTTATGATAGTAATAAGTACCTACTTACCTAAATAGGTGCCTACTTTTAATCACAATAATTCAAGCGGTCACCAGCCGATGGCCCCCAGGGGGTGGCCAGTTGATATGGAGAAAGACAAAAGTATTAGTGTTGGTAAAGTCGAGAGCACTTGTACGTGTACGAACCTTAAGGCTAGCACACAGTACCCGCGGCAAAACCCGCTGGCATTTGCCGTAGAAAACCGCGCACTTACAACGGTGCTACTACGATAAAGCTTAGAGACAAATGCCGCGTGGCCATGCCTTCTGTGTGCGGCAAAGCCGTCGGCATACAATGCAGCGCGGCTTGTGCCGCCCGCCGGCAGTTTGTGTGGCAGCCTTTATATGAGGACCAGTCCTGATGGAGCCTAGCCATGCGACGTGATGGCCATCAAAGTCCTATATAGTTTTGGGATACCATGTTACTCTACATATGTACCTAATAGCCGTGGTAACACCGGTGTCGTCAGGCGTATTTCTAGTGTCTCCATGAGGACACATCACAACAGGCCGTGCCGTCTCTAGGTGATGGTGGACGGCATCGATGTTTGGTTTGAAGCACCGGACAACGGACCGGCGCGGGCGAGGGGAGGTCGCGATGTATTCGGCGTAATTTGTTCAGCGGACCTAGTGTCTGGTGCGTGTAAACACATTTATTATAAGTCATACGCAACCAGTGAATCCGATGAAAACAACGGTCCGTTGTCCGGTGAAAAATACGCTCGTCTAAAAGAACCCTAACCCCCCTGATGCAGGGTCACCAAGACCCCGCGCTGGTCACCACCCGGCACGGCGATCTACATCAGGATTATGCATGACATGGTGGGACAGCCTCCTGGAGTGTATCGTCCAATTCGGGCTCCACTTCGCTGCCACTGGTCCCATGGCTGCTGCATTATACATCGCCTAAAGGCCGGCTGTTTTCGAGTTCACGTTTCGACGTACCTGGAATGATCGATCAAGCTACTCTAGTCAAAGACGGACTTTAGACGGACTTTAGTTGCGTTACATTTGGCAACTTTTTTAGAATCTGTAGGAATTTTACCTTTCCAGTTAAACTAAAAGTGCTTTTGTTAGGGGTGGGTTTATGTCAATGTCTTTAGTGCCTATAGTGACCGGGATCGATTCCCAGTCCTCGCTTTTCCCCCATGTAAATTAAATTAAATCTAGGAACAAACTTTAATTAAATTGTATTAAATCAAGGAAAACCTGTGCCAAGTTTCGTGGAGATCGGATAAAAACTGTGGCTGCTATCTCGGAACACATACCTACAGACAGTCAGCCAGTGAGACAGACAGACAGACAAAAGCAAAATTGTCCAATCTCGAAATGTAGAGGCTTCACTCGCTTGGTCGAAATTCCTTTGCGGATGATGCGTTTCGCAATATTGTATATCAACGCATTTATTTTTAACTCCAAGCCGAGATTCAATATTGCCACTGGTTCACAGGGACATCAAAAGACAATATCTGAACGCAGCTGAAATATTTCAACAAAACAAAACATTCATTACTCGATGAAGCTAGTGGAGCACATCACAGCCGTGTAGTCCGTCGCGGTTGCTACGGAAATATCACAGTAGATAATACCTATTAACGTAAGTAGGTAGGTAATCCGAACATAAATATTAATTTGTTGGTGAATTACATAACATTTTGACATATGTAGAACATTTTACTGTAGTTTTAAAATTGTAGGTAGGTATAGGTAAAAAGAAGTAGGCTGAGCTTTGCATTTGTGTGAGTGCACGTACGTGAACGTTTAATGTGACCTGTTTTACATACGTGTTTCGCTCAATTAATTCAAACCTACATACTTAATATTACTTATCTTATTTTCTTTGGGATTTTATGGCTTAATAATAAGTAGGCCTACCACAGCATAGTTAAAAGAAGAATATTACCTTGCCAAGGAGATGGAGGCGCTCGTGTATCACGAAACGCCTCACACAGGTGGCTAGCCGGGCGCCACTGGAAATGCCTTCAGTGTCACCAGAGACGCCCGCAGCAATGGACATGGGAGCGGCCGCGGTCTCGTGAATTAAAAAAAAAACACGTGACTAAAGTCCGCCGGGCGCCACTGGAAGTACCTTCTGCTGCATTCCAGAGACACCCGCAGCGCTGGACATAGGAGAGGTCTCACGGAATTAAAAAAACAGCATAGTTAGAAGACCTAGCGAACCTACTAAAATTCAGTTATCACATTCATTAATTTCTCAGTTACAGTGTAAACCGGCGCGGTTGTGACTGAATAATGGTAAGCAATAGGTACCTACCTAAGTATACCACGGCGGTGTTGGTTATTTAATAACTCTAGTTAACGTTAAATTTAAAAATAAAACACAAAGTACATTTAAAGCCAGAGTTGCAGGGCAATAGCACAGATGAGGAAAAGTTTCTTCCTCCTCTGTGGCAATAGCAAATTAAGTAGGGCCTGTGACAAAACAATAGAACCTGCCAAAGAAAAAACAGCTGACCACACGACTGAATGAGATAAAGAGACAACGAAAATGTGTGCTCGCAGCTCGCTCGCTTGCCTACAATCAAATACGAAACGTAACTCTCTTTCTTTCTATCGTCACTAAGTTCACTAACTTATATCTCACGCAATCACGTTCAAAAACTCACGGCCACTCCTTTCCAGTCTCATTAGCTTCAAATCGTCTCCAATTGCTGTTCACGTTGGCAAATACACTCATCCGGGTCCTCTGCAACACTAGGTACTCTCTAAAGCAGCAATATTACTTCTTGTTTGCGCACTCTACGGCATCTTTGTGGATGCTTATTATAACAACGCGGCTCTTTGTCGTACGAAAACGATCCATTGTTTTCCGAATTCCAAAGAAGGATAAAAAAAGCAGCCAAGTGCGTGTCGGGCCACGTATAGCATAGGATTTCGTTGTCACCCATATTAGCATGTTATAACTCTTGAAAAAACAGAGTTGTCCAAACCGTGATAGTTTTTCTTCAAAGTTCATAACATGAGTTACCAACATAAATATTTTCAGATTTTTTAGGGGGGCACGCATTTAATATCTCGCAAACGAAAACTTAAATCAAAAAATCTTACATAGAGTATACTAACTAAAACTATTTGACTAAAAATATTTACATTACAAAATATCGTTTAAAAAGTCCTCCGCGTCATTGCCGACTGGGAAGGTTCCCATAATGCTGGCTGTGTTGCCACGTTGGATGGCGACACTTATTCTTTGGGCCAGAAAATAGCCAGCCTTCTGGTCCTGAGAAGCATCGATTAGGCGCAATGTCTCTATAAAGGCGGCGAGCACTCGGACCCCATGACCCCAGTGTCTCAACCCCAAACGGCTCAAACATGTAATCACCTACTAGGTTAGCATATTTACGCCGTTTAAGGCCTTCAGCCGATGCAGCAGCAGCGCCGGCACATCCGGATGAGCTATATATGAGACCGAATTTTCCTCAAAAAAGTTATAGACCAAAAATATGTCAACAACCGATTTTCATGATTTTTTCACTCAAAAATCAAGCTTTCTCAGGAACAGGTTTTGTTCGAGACCGAATTTTGATTTAGAACCCTCAAAAAGCTTCGTAACGCATGTTTTTTTCATAAGAACTGTCGTGACCAAGGGAAATAGGGGCTATTAAAAAATAAGGATTGGTTTTTAATTCTTCTTCTTAGCCAAAGACCTTATAATACAACGGACATAGGATCTAGAACAAATCGCAAGAAAATAATGTCCCGAGTCGACCTATACATTATACATAGGCATACATAGATATAAACAAATTTCATATTAAAATTTAAACCTTGATTCAACGGAATAGTGTTCACTTTTGTTTGCACTAATTTATCGCATTACGTAGCTTCTATCTGTCCGCCTGACTAATTCACCTTATGCAGCGTATACTTGAACTACGTGAACATAGAAACAATGGAGTAGGTTTATTTTGTTAAAGTCTTTTAAGGATTCCATGATATGTACCTACGTAGGCGTAATAATTAATGTAAGACTACAATAAATTCCATAATCTTATAAATTGTAATTACTTGTTTATGTTAGACGAAATAAGCTGAAAAACTAATTAACGACTGACAAAGATTTTTTTTTTCGAGTCAGTTTCATAATAAGTAACTGTAGTGTATGAATAACAAAAAGGGAATTAATGAATTTAACTAATTATAATATTATAAATGCCAAACTTCTTGCGGGTGTCAAAGTTCTTCCGCTTTCATTACTATTTTCATAACGCTATGTCGCTACGTCTACTACAAGATAGCCGTGTTTCAAGTGACTGAATTAGTTGCTAAAACTGCGCATCATTAATTTATTTTTATCTTATGGTTAATTTTTGGGATACGAAATTATTGGCTACTAGCTGATCACCGTGACTCCGCCCGCGAGATATAGTTATCTCGCCCGCGAGATATAGTTATCTCGGCCCCGATTCCCGTGGGAATACATTACCGAGAATCCAAATAAAAAGAAAATAACAGTACATATACGAAATAAAATGACATGTGTAATTATATTTATGACAAAACAATGATACCCTGTGAAAATTAAAAACATTTTTGGGCTTATCTCCTCCATTCAATCAAGGGATTCTTGTACAAGTTTCATAAAGATCGGACCTCTTTTTGTTATGTCCATAAAATGAGCCGAACAAACAAGATTGTTATTTTTTGGATCAAAATATTCTTCTCGCCGTGCTAGGGCAATAATATTTTTCCATTGTGCACAGTGTACTGGATCCCGAGGAAAACTGAAATAGATGTTGGTTCATATAACGAAAAAAAAATCATAAAGAGCCAAGGCGTCTCCACTATAATCTTTGTTCCAAATAGTTTTATCGCTATCGGTAATCCGAATAAATCTGAATGGTCATTTTGTTAGTACATTATTCAGTGAAAATGAAATGGTCTCTTTCTTTTTACTGAGCTTGGGATGAGTTCGAAAGAGACAGATAGGTACTTCGGTATTGGACTGGATTGCAATATTTACTTTTGTCTTTTAATTTATTATCGACGAAATACTGTATTTTAAGTGAAATAATAAATTGCAAATAATAAAACAAAAGCTTATTTACTGAAAATATGATACACCGTCTTCAATTTGCTTTTTTTTCGTAGTTTTTACACGTTTTTACAATACAGTACGGCATTGTGCAACGTGTTGTCGTTCAGTTGTCAAAATCAAGACTGGCGCGCGATTGTTTCTCTTTTAGCGTTTTGTTTCTCTTTTAGTTCGGACACTTTTGAGCGATGATCCGAAATCCATTGTATTTAAAATCATTGTTCTTAGCCAAAAAAAATGTCCAAAAAAAAAAAAAATATTTATTTCTAAATACCTATCTTAATATTTTAGAATAGTTTAAACAAACTCATTGCTTTGAAATACAAAAATATACATCAAATTTATGGTAAAATTCTAAGTAGGTCCCCTGACTACTGATGATACATAAGGTACCTACGCAGTAGGTACTTTACTACTAATCTTAATGATATTAAATGGTAAATATCAATGCCTGGGTCATAAGATGTATGGTCTACCTATAATTTTAGGATTGATATAGGTAGGTATATTAGGTACCTAAGTACTTAAGTACCTATGTATATTTTACTTGATTATTTTTCTTGTCCGAGACGCCCAGGACTTTAATTGGCTGTGCCATAGCGGCTGGCACGTAAGAATTTGTTGCCTTTCATCAACATTTCATCTCAAGGCAACGGGTTTAAATTTTTTTCAAAACCTCTGCCTACCCCTTCGGGATATAAGCGTGATATATGTGTGTGTGTGTGTATTTTTCTTAATAAATCACACATCTAATCCAACGATCTCTTAAATCGCTTTCTACAGCCCTCGACACAGACACAGACCTAGCTATTATATATCCTATTAAATGTAAATTAGTAATCCAGTATTTTTTCAGCAACCTATACCATTAATTATAGACAGAGTAGAGATATTAATAGCTTTACGCAGATAAACGCATTTATATCTTAATAAGTCCCCTTCCCCGTACCTTACCACAACAAACCGCAGAAATGAAAGAAAAAATAATAAGTAAAGATTTTCCGCTTACTTTCGATTTTTACCCTACTACGAAAATAGGTTAAGATTTTTATTATTTATCATAGCTTATGACGATAACTGAAGCAATTGTAAGTAAACATTGTAATTTCTAAAATCGTAACACAGCTGGATCAGTGGGTATATGTATGCCAGTGTGGCAGTGTATTCAATGTTTGGTTGTCAATGCGGCTTGGATATGCGGCACAGTCGGCCAGAGGTGTGACGCGAGTTGCGCACGCAACCTCAGCCACAACTGCCAATGGCAATAACGCGCTGGAAGTTCGTAGCGGGCGAGCGCGCGCCACTTGCTCCTGTATCGACGAATATTGGCGGAACGTAAAGGCATTCCGTCGAGCCACGCTGAAAACACTCTTGCTGTACATTAACTGTGAATTCGCAGAAACTGTGTGTGGAATTCTAAAATTTTAGTTAATAATTTCTAGTGATAGCCGGTTTGTGACTACGGATCTTATCAGTGAATAATAACAAGGATTATTTTCATGTAAGTACATAAACATAATATCTAAGTACCTATTAATTTATTTAAAATAGCTCATTTTAGATATACTCCGAATCCTGAATCTGTTAAAATGGGTTATAAGAAGTTAGGTAGGTATATAGTATATATATAGGTAAAATATTTTCCATTTCGTTCAATATCTAAGTACACGAGAGCGGTTGGCAACTACTTAAATAGTTCATGAAACATCTCAGATCTGATAATATTAAATACCTATATACTCACTCTATAAAGAACCTGGTATCACTGAGTTTTATGTATTTTTTCAGTATTTATTGTTCTTTCAGTGTTTTTTATATTTATGATCTGGTTGTTGATAAGTATACAAATAATTGTATAGGTACTTATAAATAACTGCCCAAACGGTTAATTTATTTTCCATAGTACGAGTATATCAAGTGTTATTTATTATTATCATCAGTTAATTGATAGGGGGAACAGAATAGTGCTATAGGCCCACCATTTCATTGGTACGTAGGTACCTAATTTTGTTGGTCAGTCAGCTTATAGGGAAACAGGTAAACAGTAATATACCTACCTATCCTCATTAATTCTCTACGATCGAACTTAACAGTAATAGGAAAAGAGAGCACAGTATGTATTGGTTTCCGTTTTATTAACTTAAAAACAGCCTAAAGACAAACGCATAGAGATTAACGAATTTAATTTTGTGTATCAATCATCAGTATCCACTAAACCTTTCCCCAACCTAGTTGGGGTTAAATTTCCAGTCTATCTGCTCGAGGCCGATCTTCAATATTTTCAATAGTTTTGTAGTTAGACCGGTCGGATTATGGATATGGCTCCAAATACCCATAACGACTGCCATAGTTGGGTAGATTCGTATGACACAACCGGGACCGAACGGCTTAACGTGCTCTCCGAGGTACGATGTATCAATATATCATCAAATAGTGCTAAAGCGCTCTAGTAAGAACTGTAAGGCATCCCAACTTCGTCAACCACCATCACTAGGGCCCCAGTAAGACCTCCAGGGCCTAAGTCATACTCAAATCTTCGGCCACTGTTTTGCATCTGCTCAAAAACGGACGAGATTCTTTTGTACCTATGCCTAAAGATAAATAGGTAGCTTTTGTTGCATGTTACGTGTGGTCCACAAAACTTCTATAAATACTTATGTCTACCCTAGACAGAAGTATTTATAGAAGTTCAGGGATCAGGGAGCATGAAGAAACATAAGTATACACAAAATTTCTTCTTTCTCCGTTTTGCGAATAAATTATTACTGTGTTGAATTAGAATGAATAATTGTAAAACACACAGTTGGTCTTGGTAAAATGGCAATCATAATTGGGTTGGGAGAATATTAATTCAATAAAGGTGACGTCAGTGGTATTAATGTTCCACTGAACTTACTATTATATTGTTTTAGAGCTATGTTTGTTTATATGCTTCTCCAAAATGTTATATCCACCGCTAAAACCTAAAGGGATATGGGAAACAAGACTTGCATCAGCTCATTTTTATATAATTTCCGTTATTTATTAAGCAGGTAATACATCCTTCTTCTTCTTTTTTTAATAACGTGGCTCCATCGATGTTCATCGATGATTACGCCAATGTCAAGGTAATGCTTGATACGTTGATAGTCCCGCACAGAAGAAGTAGATATTTCTAACTAGCTCCAGGTGCAGGACGAGAAACGTTGTTCGGTATGTGAGTGCCTGGGAACCCGATTTTGCGGAGCGCCAGAGGTAACCTAAATAGCCACCAGCCACGCGCTCAGCAAAAACCGAACTCCAGGTAATACATGGGGCACACTAAAAGTTTTGCACTTCTAGCTAATCGGAACTATTTGAATTTCGAATGTTGTATTTTTTTAAACGTTGCTACCTTCTTAGTAATAAAAAAACAATTGGCGGGAAATCATTTGTCAATTGTTTTTTATCACACATCAAAGTTCTACGTATGCAACGAAAATGGAATTAAGTCGAAAATATTTTAGAGCGATGATTTTTTATGATTTTAAAAGTTCTCTCTCTCTCCGCAAGACTGTGCCGCTCGTCTTCAAAATGCTTTTGGGAGAGAAGCACCTTGTTTGAGCACCGTGAGGCGATGGTTTGCTGAATTTGAGAAAGGTTCCACCTTAACCACCCAGCCTTCCACTGACGTCAACGAAAATAATGTGGCTACTGTTAAGCGGTTAATTGAAGAAAACCCGCGGATTACCTCGACAATTCGAGGAATATTGGGGATTGGTATGAGTCAAATCCAGAAAATTTTACACGAAGAATTGAAAGATTCCTCATGAACTGACAGCGGAGCAGAAGCGGGCTCGCGTGGAATGGTGCTCACAGATGCCACTGAAGTACGACCACGGACATTCTAATGCTGTTTATGACATTGTCACAGGAGACGAAACGTGGATTTATTGTTTTGAACCCGAAAAAAAATGTTTGAAAATGAGAACAAGCCAACAAAAGTGAGGCAGGCGAGAAACGTTGGTAAAAAAAAGATCGCGTTTTTTTCTCAGCTACGGACCCCATCTGAACAATTCCATTTGAAGATCAAAAGAGTGTTAATGCCGAATGGTATTCTACCATTTGTTTACCCAGGGTGTTAGAAAAAGTTCGCGAAAGACGACCCAAAAGCCGAGTTCTCCTACATCATGGCAACGCTTCTTCACACACGGCCAACAAAACAAAGTCAGTTAGCTTCCGAAAAAGTACAACTCGTCACCCATCCTGTTCATAGCTCCGACCTAGCACCCTGTGATTTCTGTATTTTCCCCAAAATCAAAGATTTGATGAGAGGTTTCACTTTTACCAACTCCGAGAGGCAGTGATAGCGTTCAATTAGCACGTAGAAAACATGCCTTCAGATCTTTGGTCCACCTGTTTTAAAAAATGGTTCGATCGCATGAAGAAATGTTTAAAATGTAAAGGAGAGTATTTTGAAAAGCAATAAACATAATATTTTGGTTTTAACATGTTGTTTTTTTAAGTTACGCAAAACTTATAGTGTGACCGACGTACATTCAATAATAGGTAGGTACTTATTAATATTTATAGAAAGGCCCAGCTGTCAAAATAATGGTTTAACGTAATTGAAGGTTAAATAATTCGGCAAAGTTCTATTGGTCTACGAAGAATATGATTGTATTGGGTTTTCAGCAATGGAATTGTGGTTGCTTCTTCAGAGATTTTGTAAAACCGAATGTGCTAATCTTGATAAAACAATTATATGTAGATAGGAAGACTCGTATGGTCTCACAAACGATCAGCACGCCAGCAGTCTCAAATCGGTCGATAAAGTTGAAGTTGGCCGCGAACGTTAGTCGATAAGGTTGAAAATTGAACAAAAAAAAGGCGTCTGAACAATTTGAACCCTGCAAGCGATCGTTCAATGTGTTCTACTTTTTAGAATCTTCTTGGGAATCAGGAAAAAAAGTTACTGTTGGAACCTGCAATGAGGAAACTCGCGGCAGTACCTTTCTTTTTCTTTTTTTATATTTAGGTCGACAAATTGACGCGACCCGCCTCGTGGTAAGCTGTGGCGACGTCTGGCGATTGTGGGCGACTCTCATAGTACACAGAAATACTATAGAGAGTGGCCCTCAACTTGACGACCTAGTAATGTGCCTCCTCACGCTTCGCTTAAAGAACCCAGGGTAATATGTGGGAGGAAACACGTGCGCAGGCAGGGCGTTCCAAGCCACCATCGTTCGGCAGAGAAACGAACGTTTAAAACGCGCGGTTCTCGCGAAGACGGTTTCCACAGTATAAGGGTGGCATCTCTGCCAGCCACGCGTTGTTCGGGATCGGAATCTTTTTTATCTTTTTTGATTACTAACGTGGCGCTCATATATATTATTGTGATATACACGCTATGGTGAACAAAAATACCTTGGATATGACAGCTTCCTGTTATACGAGTAAGAAACGACAAAACAGTTTAAAAACAAATTGTAAAAAACAAGAAAGTCTTGCGCAGTTGTTATGGATTTTCTTTTTTTTAATATTTGCTTCATTTTTTGACGGTTTAAAGTGTGTTTGAATGATTATAAAACGCCCACTTTTCTGTAATCGTAGTTTTGTCTATAGGTACACCTAAGGAACCCACGTTTTTATCTAATTTTTTTTTTATTTAGAGATGAGGTAATAAAGTGCGAATTATACGTGGGATATTTATATTACTTGGAACCAAAAAAATACTGGCAAAGAGTGGATGTGTAATGCACCTCTGCCTATCCTTCGGGGATATAGGCGTGATATATATATGTTTGTGTAATAAAGTGCGAACAGTTTTCTCTTTTGGCAGTTAAACTTTTGGCGGAATTTGGGTATGGTATGCACTTCTGTCTACGTCCTCAGAGATAAACGCGAGATTATTCGCGTAAATGTATAGTTAATTGGACCTACCGCAATCTATAGCATGGTTCTATCACCCTTTTTCCTGCATTGGTCGAGGATGAGGTCGTAGTAGCTTGTGCTCATAGCGTTTTCTCGGTATGCGAGAGCTCTGAAGGCCTATTTGCCTTTCCTTTTCTGTCCCCATTTTCCCTCTGTTTCTTTTATTCTTTTTTGTAGGTACATTAAAATATATACATAAGTCGGTAATTATTAAAAACAATATGCACAAAGGCGTGCTTAAGTCAAAAAGATGACTTTTCTGCCAGCAGACCTTAGAGGTTTAGAGGATAAAGATGATTATTGTAGAGAGAAGCAAAGTGTGTTTAACAAGAAGTGTGAAATAAATATATTATTAAAAAAGTCTCTAGCCTTTCTTTCCCGCGGTGGAAACGTGGGAGTATTACCCACCTATATTGGTGACCCAAATTTGCTATTACCTAATATATTTATACCCTGTACAAAGAAACAAACAAAGAGAGGGAGTTAATTAAAACCTGTTTTTTTTAATATTGATTAAAACGATCGAAACGCGTGCCATGCGGGCGTGAATAAATCAATTACGATTTTCGTATCGGTAACGACTTAAAATGGGCCGCCAATGGCAGTCACAGATATAAGAATACTAAAACGAGTATTTTGTTCTAGAAAATTTACAGATTTAATCAACTAGTCCTGTTTTACGTTTTATCCTTAGGGTCCGGATCCCTAAAAAACGAATTGTCAAAAATTAAAGTACCTACTACTCAAACTCCATTGACTCTTAATAAATAGGTGATATCTTGTTCAACTACTTGGTGAATGTATTAAATAATAGGTAAGTATTATTTTATTATATTATCCATAGTAAATTACGAGTAGCCACGTTCTGGTATAGATCTCTTTATAAAAAGAAATACACATCAAAAATTGACACAACAACCAATTTCAAATTACCGAAATGGGACCAAATAATTGTTGGAATGGGACCAAATGGAAATGGGAAAGTAGTAGATTTCATTTAAAAAAATTCAAAACCCAGTCCAAAGTTATGATGTAAGAACAAACATAAAAAAAACGTATACTCGAATTGAGAACCTCCTTTTTTGGAAGTCTGTTTAAAAATAGTAGTTTTTCTGTCTGTAAATATACCTCAGCTATCTAAATCTAAGTAGGTATATCCTCGTGTTTAACAGTAACATTTCCTATGTAAACTTTCATGTTACATAATCATTATTAATGGGAAATAACCCGCTTCTTTTCTATTTATATGTGATACCTATGTACATAAGTCTTGATAAATATGTAGTCGCCCTTATGTACCTATTACAAAATAAAGTTGAATTTATTGTCATTAACAGGGCATATACAATGATATCTATATATATATATATATTATATTTTATATATATATATATATATAATGAAATAATGATATATATATATATATATATATATATATATATATACATATATATATATACATATAAATGTTATGTTGGTTTGTGTACGCTTCAATAACTCAAAAAGTTCTGCACCGATCGAGCTGAAATTTTAGCATGATATAGGTATAATCCGCATCAAGGATTTTTTTTTTTTTTTTTATATATTTAGGTCGACAAATTGACGCCACTCGCCTGATGGTAAGCTGAGGCGACGTCTGGCAATTGAGGGCGACTCTCACAGTACACAGGAATACTATAGAGAGTGGCCCTCAACTTGACGACCCTGTAATGTGCCTCTTCACGCTTCGCTTAAAGAGCCCAGGGTTATATGTTGGAGGAAACACGTGCGCAGGCAGGGCGTTCCAAGCCACCATCGTTCGGCAGAGAAACGATCGTTTAAAACGCTCGGTTCTCGCGAAGACGGTTTCCACGGTATGAGGGTGACATCTCTGCCCGGCACGCGTTGTTCGGGATCGGAAGGGAGAGGGTGGGATCAGGTTGAAGAGCTCTTCAGAACACTCACCGTGGTAAATACGGTAGAACGCGGCCAAGGAAGCAATTGTTCGGCGCTGGGCTAGCGGCTCAAGGCTTCCCGTTACCTCCGGACAGTCTATAATGCGAACAGCGCGTCGCTGCATAGCGTCGAGTGCGTCCAGCAAATACTTCGCGGAGCCGTCCCAGAGGTGAGAGCAGTATTCAACGCAGGGTCTAATCTGCGTTTTGTACAGCAGACACCTCTGGTGCGGTGTAAAGAATCGCTTTACCTTGTTCAGTATTCCTAGTTTCCGCGAAGCTAGCCCAATACATCTCTCAATGTATTTTGTGTTATTGAGCTCTCGACGAACGTCTATGCCAAGGATGTCTAGATTGTCCTTCATTGGTAATATTGCATTCTGAAGAGTGGGTAGGGGAAGGAAAGGGGATTTTTTCGCTGTAAATGCACACGCCTGTGTTTTGTGGGCATTGAACTCGACCAAGTTCTCGGCACCCCATTGGGAGATACTGTCGAGGTTTCGGTCGAGATCACCCACGAGATGTCGTCTCTCCTCCTCTATCACAGATCGCCCCGCCGTCGGACGAACCGAGTAACTCCCGTGCAATGTACTGTCATCTGCATAGCAATGAATGTTCCCGAGGGAAAGCATATCATTGATATGCAGAAGAAAGAGAGTTGGTGACAGTACGGACCCCTGCGGTACCCCGGCATTCACTTGCAAGAAGCGAGAAGCCTGGCCATCGCAGAGGACCCGCACTCGGCGCTCGTTTAAAAAACTGGCAATCCAGCTGCACAGTTGAGGAGGTAGACCATATGCCGGAAGCTTGGAAAGGAGCGAAGCATGCCAGACCCTATCGAAAGCTTTGGCGATGTCCAGGCTAATAGCCAAGGACTCGCCGAACTTTTCCATAGCCTCACCCCATACATGCGTGACGAATGCCAGGAGGTCACCCGTTGATCGTTTTGGCCTGAAGCCATATTGCCGATCATTGATTAGCGAGTGATCCTCCAGGTATCGCATGAGCTGCTTATTAATAAGAAGCTCGAGCACCTTGCAAATGACTGAGGTGACAGCTGTGGGTCGATAGTTGCCTGGATCGGATCGATCCCCTTTCTTGGGGATCGGTTGTACATTCGCCTCCTTCCAGGCCTCCGGCACGAGGCCTGTAGAGTATGACAGGCGGTACAGACGCGTTAATACTGGAGACAACTCAGCAGCACATTTTCGTAGCACCACCGCCGGAATACCGTCAGGGCCACTGGCTTTCAGCGTGTCGAGTGACCGCAGCACTGCCCGTACATCACATTGCCTGATAACAATATCAGGCATAGTGTGGCCACAGTTGGCGATGGCGGGGGGCTGCAGGCCACGGTCATCGACCCGGGAATTAGCCGCAAAGAGGTCTGCGAGCATGTCCGCCTTCTCTTGGGCTTTGTGAGCCAGTGATCCATCAGGAAAACGCAGTGGTGGCAGCGAGGGTTGACAAAAATTTGACTGTACGGCTTTGGCCAGTTGCCAGTATCCACGGCTGCCCGTGGGATGGGATGTGAGCTCCTGACCAAGCCGCGCGACGCGCTGGGCATCCGCTCTCTTGAAGGCCCTCTTGCTGAACCTAGTGGCCCGATTGTACGCTGCTTTGAGGCGGTTCACGTTCGGGTCACGTGCCGCCCGAGCCCTGACCCAGGCGCGATATGTCGACTGTTTTTTCTGGACAGCCTCGGCACATTCACGCCCGAACCAGGGGCGAGCTTTGCGGATGCTGGCGACATCAGTGAAAGGGATATAATATTCTATCCCTAGACTGATCTCGCCAGCAATGGCAGCAGCGCTATCCGAAGGCGCCTTCCCTACAAAGCAGCGCTGGCTCCATGGGACGGACGCAAAGTAATCGCGGAGACCGTCCCAGTCTGCCGACGAGTAGTGCCATAGTCGTCGAGTCATTTGTTCAGCACGAGCAGGCGGTGGCACTTGGAAGCTGGCGTGCACCACACAGTGGTCGGATGTGCCCATTGGGGCGCGTACCGACACACTGTACTCGGCTGGGCGACTCGTCAGCAGTAGATCCAGCAAGGCGGGCGTGTGGTCTGACCTATCAGGTATCCGGGTGATCCCCCGTACCATCTGGGTCAGCCCGTGGGAGAGAGCGAATGCATGGGCGGTTCGTCCCGTATGATCGGTCCTAAGGGACCCCAGCCACTCAACGTGATGACCGTTAAAGTCCCCCAGGGAAACCAGGTCAGCGTTCGGGAACCGCACCTGCGCATCGTCAGCCATCTCGCTGAGGTATTCGAAAAGCCTTGTTGTCCCAGTGTCCCCTGTGTGGGAGCGGTAGACGCACACGTAGATCTGGCTCATGGAGCCATGATCCACGTGCAGCCAAAGGACGGAGTAGGAGGGGTTCTCCAGACAGCGCAACCGGCGGCAGCAAACATCCGCCCTAACGAACACGCACACCCCGGCTTTATCGCGGAATTGTTCCTCAATGATATAGCCCGGGTAACAGAGGTACGACGTGTCGTCAGGGTGGCGTATCTGTGTCTCCGTTAGGAACATCACAGAAGGCCGTGCCGACTCCAGGTGATGGTGGACGGTATCGAGGTTTGCATGGAGTCCGCGGATATTCGCGAACTCCACCTCAAACGAAGTCAACTTTGTGGGGTTTCTAGGGGCCGCTGTGTACCGTCTATTCTCTTGTTGCACTGTCATTGTGAAATATGGGGAAGCGTGAAGACAGGGCGATATTTGGTGCGGCAGTAAGTGACAAAGTGCAGAGGCTAGCTTCGTCTAGAACCGTGTGGTTAGGTCGGAGCCGACCCGCCGGACGGAAGGGCTCCCAAACCCCCCTGATGCAAGGCCGCCGCTACCCCACACCGGTTACCACCCGGAGCGGCGACCCCACAACAGGATTATGCGCAACATGTGGGGCAGCCTACTGGGGTGGTTGGTCCCAGGCGGGCCCCATGACTATGTTGCGGGCGGCCGCGGCAACGCCGTTGCTAAGGGTCTCCCTGGCCGGCGAATCGACCCACACCACCCACACTAGACTCCGCTTCGCCCCCACTGGACCCCTGCCTGCCGCACCATACACCGCCCCGGGCCCGGCAGTGCAGCTGCTGAACCCCTAACGCAACCCAGCCTGGGCTGGGTTACTTGGGGGGCTTTAGCACAGCTGCACGGTGGTACCCCCCCGGACCAACACTGTTGTACCACCTGGTATCCACGTAGGGGCCAAAGCCACCACATGGGTACCGTAATATACGAACCTCGTCCGTTAATCAGCAGGTGCGCCACTAGCAGGTGAGGTCGCTGGGGCCCGATAGATGTAAGAAGGGCCCCTTTGCACCCAAAGGATTGTTGCAGGATTGTTTTTATCTAATTTTTGCATCAGTAAAAAACAAAAAAAAAATCACAATGTGCCACAGCGAAGCGTGGCAGGGTACAGCTAGTTACATATAAAAATAGAGGTATAAAATATCATTGGGCATATGTCATTACTCATTACGAGTATGTACTCATTACATTTTCTTAAATCAGTAATAATTACTATCACCATTAAAGCATTCATATAGCTGATTTCTTAGCTGTACAGAAAAAAATGGTTAAGTACTTAATTAATTATAAATAGTGATTGCCGCTACTTAAATGAAAATGGCTCACTAATATCGAGGAAAAAATTCAAAATTTTGATCAGGTTATTGATAGTCTATGTAATATCAGCATTCATTCAGCTTTCACTATTCTTCGTTTTTGTCTTTTCGTACCCAAATTTACACATGCCCTCCGTTCAGGACAATTTTGGAAAAATGTAGAAATTTTGGGCAGACTAGACAATTTGAAGCAATGGTAAGTAAAATATTTTTAATAAAACGTTTTAAACTTATTTTAAATTTCTTAATAGCACTATTTTTCGCAGGATTAAAAAGACAACAGCCTGTTGCCGGCTGTTCTCTCTGAGACAGTCTTGATAATGCTTCGTTTAGAGGCGAAACAATTGTCGACGTTTTGTTGTCTTTTTAATCATTGTCATCAAAGATTTTTTTAATATTTTACTTACCATTGCTTTGTCATGGATTTTCGCCGAGTAACGCCTGGTTCCATCCAATATTTAGACAATTTAATACAAAATTCTTTGTGTAAAATTTTAAATGTAAATATTAATGACCGGGCCTGGGTCCAAGCGTCTCTTCCAGTTCGCTTGGGCGGGCTAGGTATTCGTAGAGTCACAGATGTCAGTCTGCCAGCATTTCTGTCGTCGGTCGGTCGTCGGAAAATTTTGTCAAATACACTGATTGATTCCGAGGTGCGATGCAAGACCGATGCCATAAATGCTTGGAGGATGTCTTGCCCTGACACTGACCTATCCTCACGCCTAGGCTCACAGCGACTGTGGGATTCACCGCTCTGTAAATTGAGTTTTATAATTGATATTTCAGAGCGTGCACGCCTACTAGCTGTTGGAGAATGGGAGTCAGGGTTATGGATCCAGGCGCTCCCATCGCCCAACATCGGTACAATGTTGGACGACACAACCTTCCGCATTGCCACTTGCCTTTGGCTGGGTACACCTTGTGTATCCCCGCATCATTGCACCTGTGGAGTAGCCGTCGATAATCTGGGATACCATGGCCTTTCTTGTAGCAGAAGCGCAGGTCGTATACCTCGGCACGCTATTCTAAACGACATAATTCGTAGGGCTCTTTCCACCGCAGGTCTTCCGGCCGTACGTGAACCAAATGGTTTAGCACGAAGCGATGGAAAGAGACCGGACGGTATGTCGTTGCTACCGTGGAAGATGGGAAGGCCTTTGGTGTGGGACGCTACATGCGTTGACACCTTAGCACCTTCACACCTTCCAAGCACATCTGGATGTGCTGGCGCTGCTGCTGCATCGGCTGTAGGCCTTAAACGGCGTAAATATGCTAACCTAGCAGGTGATTACATATTTGAGCCGTTTGGGGTTGAGACACTGGGGTCATGGGGTCCGAGTGCTCGCCGCCTTTATAGAGACATTGCTAAACGCCTAATCGATGCTTCTCAGGACCAGAAGGCTAGCTATTTTCTGGCCCAAAGAATAAGTATCGCCATCCAACGTGGCAACACAGCCAGCATTCTGGGAACCTTCCCAGTCGGCAATGACGCGGAGGATTTTTAGCCTATATATAGATATTTTTAGTCTATAATTATGTTTATTTTGTATATTGTAATTCTTATTGTAAATAAATTTACTAAACGTTATGTCCAAAATGGCCGAATATATTTCATAAAAAGTAGCAGCAGTTGTAGTTTAAAAAAAAATTGAAACCCTTGCGATGAAACGTTGATGAAAGGCAACAAAATCTTACGTGCCAGCTGCTATGGCACAGCCAATTAACGTCCTGGGCGTCTCGGACTATAAACATACTTAATTATTACTAAATACATACATATTACACATAGAAAATACCCAAATTCCTAAACAAACATTTGTGGCTCGCACAAATAATTTGATTCGACTCGGAATCGAACCTGGGGCCTCAGCGACGGCATTCGTATACTCATACCATTGCGTCACCGAGGCAGTCGATAGTTATTGATTATTAAGTTGATTTGACCCTGGTTTTCCAGCGTAAGTACCTAGGTACTTTATTTTTTAGGCTGTATGCGCATCATAGTTATGCCTATGTTGTACATTCATAGATTTTGGAAAAATCATTTACGCTTTCGATTTAAAATCTAAATAGTATCATCCACACGTTTGACCGAGAATAGACCTCTTGTAATTTTTCATTTTTATATGTTTAATTTAATTGTATTTTAACTTAAGGGACATGTATTATTAGACGAGATTTAGCTTTTGCTTTTTAGTTGTTATTAATAATTTTGACAAGACAAGCAATTTGACATTTAATTACAATAATCTGAATATAATATGCATAATTAGCAGAAGAAAAAATTTGCCCACTTTTTGGGTAACATTTCTCACACTGCCTTTTTCTCTTCATAGTACTTCTTCGTACTTTTATAAATTGTCATGACCTTCCTTTTATTTAAGAAGTTTATTAAAAACAAATAGTCGGTGTCATAAAATAACATGTTTTGGTTTTTTTACCATTTGGTCGGTTTGATTCCCGATTCACACAGGTGATTTTTTTAAATCTATAAATGCGTTTAAAATTGTTTTAAAAAATGAAATAAGTCTCCTTTCAGTAAAATTGTCTACCTACAATATTTGGGGTACTGCCACTCCATATAGCAAGGACATTCTGTATGTATACATAGTCATCATAGACTAATCCCCCCGTCCAGATTGAAGAATATTTTATTCAAAGAATTTTTTTCGTCGACGGCGCGCTGCAAATTGAAAATTCTTGTTCAAAAGTTAATGTTACTAGCAACAGACAGATTGATATTTTATTCATTTCTTTTCATCAGCCAGTTGCATCTCGCTCATCTATCAGCATGAAATGCTAATGGCCAATGGGCATGACTATCTGAACCCTGATATCTATTCTATATCTCCCTTGACTACATAAAAAGCATTTGCAGGTTGACTGAGTTTAAATCTAGCATAAGTAGTTACAGTCATAACTGTCACACCTGTCAGTCCTGTCACATAATAATATTTTACCTGAGCTCAATTTTTGATGAGCACGTGGCTGGTAGCTGTTTAGGTTACGTCTGGCGCTCCGCAAAAATCGGGTTCCCAGACATTCATATACCGAACAACGTTTATTGTCCTGCACCTGGAGCTAGTTAGGAATAACTAGTTCTTCTGTGCGGGACTATCAACTAACCAAGCATTACCTTGACATTGGCGAAATCATCGATGAACATCGATGGAGCCACGTTTTAAAAAGAGAAGAATACATTGACTTATATGTATACTACTAGACAAGGCGAGTAGTACTGCAATGTTGCGCACGACGTTGCGGTGCATGCACCGCAACGTCGTGCGTTCCGTCAACTGCGACCGTTCAGTCAACTGCGAGCTAGCGAGCAGAGTGGACTAGTACTACGCAAAACCGCGGACTGTGTAGTAAACGTATTTTCATATAAACTCTTTAATATTTACCTAATACCTAATTGATTACAGTGTTTATTTAATTTATTTAAATTAAACTATTTACCGACAATAAACATCAGAAATGTTTATTGTCGGTAAATAGTTTACATATTTCGTAATTATTCACAAACTAGCACATAATAGATATAAATTCATCAACCGCCATTATGAATAATAAATTGTTATTCGATTCTCATCGACAGCCCGACCAAACAAAGTATGCACTTCGATGGAATGCGGCGCTATCGACGTGAGGTGCCAACTTAGCTTGGTCGAGTTGTCGATGCGAACGAGACCTAAGAAAGACATAGATTATGCACACAGACACGACGAAGTGGAAATAGGTTTTCGATTGTGTTTACTTTGTTTTATTTTTCGTTACTGTTATTTTTCGAAAATGCCGAATTGTATTCTGCGATATTGCAAAAATTATTCTAGTAGAACTAAGAAGTCTACTGACGGCATTACTTTTCATAGGTTTCATATAATAAACAACTAAACATCAATTGTTTTTATTATTGTAATGCTTTCGTACCTATTCTTTTTACTGTCTCATTAGTCCAGTGACTCTAGAGATTGTATAATGCCACTACTGATCATGAGGTCGTAGTTTCGACTATAGGAATTATATACTCTTCTGCTTTATAATATTAGTATTTTTTTTTGTTTTTTTACAGATTAAATATATTTTATTTACAATAAGAATTACAATATACAAAATAAACATAATTATAGACTAAAAATACCTACATTACAAAATATCGTGTAAAAAATCCTCCGCGTCATTAAGTCAGAAGGTTCCCAGAATGCTGGCTGTGTTGCCACGTTGGATGGCGATACTTATTCTTTGGGCCAGAAAATAGCGTATAGATGTATATTATAAGATATACTACTGCAAATAAAACAAAACACTTGGTTTGCAGTAATATGTACTAATGATGGAAATAGGCATTAATATATGTTAATGTCGCTTCTGCGTAAGCGTTGCATAATCACAGCGATAGGTTTCGCCGATGACGTCACCGGTCGTGTGTCGGGAAGACACAATTTTTATTCGCTACAGCTTGTCTAGTAGTATCCTACATACCCGCGCTTTGCCAATAATTTTGTTGCTTTTGCCGTTACCGGGCACTTCCATCTTTAATTCAAACCAAAATTCCAACAGCCCAGGACTAGAGATGGGCGTCTTCCCTTCCCTTCCCCGGGTAAGAATGGGGCGTCGGACTCCTCAGGGCCATTCGCGTGGACGGTGGGCCCCCCGTCCCACCGCCCACGGCCCTATCAGTCGGGGGCTTGGGCGTAGGCAATGCGCCGTCGCCCCCTGACTGGTGCCCGCCGGGGCGGGAGCGTACGGCCGCCATCACCTCCCGAGCGAAGGAAGCGACGGCGGCCCAACATTGGTCGCTGCCGGCCATAGACTGGATCAAGGCCGGCAGCGAATCCACTCTTCCAATAGTGCCCGTGAGGGCCAACCTCTCCGCGTCCCAGGCGGCGCACACGAGGAGCGTGTGCTCTGCCGTGTCCACGGCGCCGCCTGCGCAATGAAGACAAACGGGCTCCGACAGAATCCCCACCACTTCCCACAGGAATTTGGCAAAACCCACCCGAGTGACCCGTGAGAAGTTGGGTGAGGAAGTAGGTCGGAGCCCCTTGCGCGTGCTCCACCCACTGGCGGAGCACGGGACCGATGGCCCCCACGAGCACCCGGCTCGCAGTGCGAGCCTCACATCTCAAGGCCCATTGCCGGAACAGATCGTCGCGAGCCTCCTGTCTCCAGCGATCAACCTGCTCCGGCAACGGGCGACCTCCTAGTTGACGCACCAGGGCGCCCTCCTCGTAGACCCTCTTAAGGGCCCCTGCTTCGAGATCCCACGGGGGACTTCATGCCAACAGGCACGCCACCTCAAAAGACACTGTGCGGTACGCCCGTGCAGCCCTCTGCGCCGCGATCCGCTGCGGTCGTCGCAGCTGAACCACGTTCGCGGCGCTGAGGGCATCCGCCCAAATAGGCGCTCCATAGAGCGCCTTGGAGCGTACCACACCCTCGTAGAGACGGCGGCAAGCACTTCCCGGTCCCCCTTTATTGGGGGGCAGCCTGCCGAGCGCATTGGCGGACGCCACCAGTTTTGGTGACAGCCGCCGGAAGTGCTCGACAAACCCCCACCGACTGTCGAGTAGGAGACCTAGGTATTTCAGGGTCCTTCCGACAGTGATGGAGGTGCCACTCACCACAATTTGGGTATCCCGAGGGGGTATTTAACTGTAGTTAGGTTAGGTTAGGTTAGGCTCAGTAGCCGCAGAAGTACATGGTGCAGATAAAATTCGTATTGCTACTTTGCTGAGACATTTCCTGGAACAAAGTCCCTTCCACCAAGTTACAGGGCTTATATCTGCTACATTTTCCCATAGTAAGCGGTTATTCCAGAAACCCTGTCTTGCTCTGTAGTTTGCTATATCTACAATTGTAGTGATATTGAGTTTGCGTGACATTTCCTCGATTAAGTTCATAGCTAAAATGTCCTCCTCTTCATTTACGCCAAGCCTTGTGTGTTTGGATCCAAAAGATAAGCAGCTAAATGAATAGGTTTTATACACTCTTTTGTTCTTTTTTACAGCATTCAAAGTCATTAGCTTATCTTCGTCATTTAATATATTGAGAGTAGGTAGTAGAAACTCTAATTTTGAATTAATATCTTTAAATGTTGGTAACTTTAATGCAAATCTTCAATCAAAATGCAAATCCTTGTGAAATAATGCAAATGATATAATAAATAGTATCACTGTAATTGACAGAACACATATATTTATATTAAAAGTCATAATTTTGTGTGGAAGTATGATATAATTACATTTTTTATTTTTACCGGGTATAAATAGCAAGTGGGTGGGTAAAAATGGGTAAAAATAGGTATTTTCCCAAAACACCCATTTTTACCGGGTAGGCGCCCATCTCTACCCAGGACTGCTATTACATATTATGTTACCACTAAATACAATATCTGCACTTCGAGCGAGTTTTAGCGGGACTTTTGTGTTAATAAGGTATGATACATACCAATGTAGAACCATCCCGAGCGACGTTTCGTTTGGATTGCACCACGGTCACAGGTGTCAATCGGTTACCGTATGTTAGGTGTGATAGAAAATCGTGAAAGTTTAAAAAAAAACCTAGGACTCAAGTTTTTAACTGTTCTTACGGTACAAACCAGTAGGTAATATCTTCTGCGTAGTAGATAAGTCTTGAAGTCAGATAGTAGACAAATAAAGTACCTACCTACCATGGTCGCGGTCAAACTGGAACAAATCCGTGCGAGCGTTCCACGCGTCCCATTGTCTTTTACACGGAGTTGACAAATGCCATTGTATGACGGACGTCTCACTCGCTACTCGCTATTGATTGCTAAACGTGTAAAATTGTTTATTCTTCAACTCAATAGTACATGGGGCACACTAAAAGTTTTGCACTTCTAGCTAATCGGAACTATTTGAATTTTGAATTTTATATTTTTT
The DNA here is from genome assembly GCA_963556515.1 of Nudaria mundana. Taxonomy (NCBI): domain Eukaryota; kingdom Metazoa; phylum Arthropoda; class Insecta; order Lepidoptera; family Erebidae; genus Nudaria; species Nudaria mundana. The sequence goes on along the minus strand of OY748306.1, from coordinate 10,341,054 downwards.
TAAACGTTGCAACCTTCTTAGTAATAAAAAAAACAATTGGCGGGAAATCATTTGTCAATTGTTTTTATCACACATGAAAGTTCTACGTATGCAACGAAAATGGAATTAAGTCGAAAAGATTTTAGAGCGATGATTTTTTATGATTTTAAAAGTTCTCTCTCTCCGCAAGACTGTGCCGCTTGTCTTCAAAATGCTTTTGGGAGAGAAGCACCTTGTTTGAGCACCCTGAGGCGATGGTTTGCTGAATTTGAGAGAGGTCGAGTTTCTTTACATGACGAATTTCGTGAAGGGCGGCTTTCAACTGCCGTCAACGAAAATAATGTGGCTACTGTTAAGCGGTTAATTGAAGAAAACCCGCGGATTACCTATGAGACATTTCGAGGACTATTGGGGATTGGTATGAGTCAAATCCAGAAAATTTTACACGAAGAATTGAAAGTTCGGAAACTTTGTTGTCGTTAGATTCCTCATGAACTGACAGCGGAGCAGAAGCGGGCTCGCGTGGAATGGTGCTCACAGATGCTACTGAAGTGCGACCACGGACATTCTAATGCTGTTTATGACATTGTCACAGGAGACGAAACGTGGATTTATTGTTTTGAACCCGAAAAAAAACAGCAATCTTGTGAATGGGTGTTTGAAAATGAGAACAAGGCAACAAAAGTGAGGCAGGCGAGAAACGTTGGTAAAAAAATGATCGCGTTTTTTTTCTCAGCTACGGGTCCCATCTGTACAATTCCACTTGAAGATCAAAAGAGTGTTAATGCCGAGTGGTATTCTACCATTTGTTTACCCAGGGTGTTAGAAAAAGTTCGCGAAAGACGACCCAAAAGCCGCGTTCTCCTACATCATGACAACGCTTCTTCACACACGGCCAATAAAACAAAGTCATTTTTAGCTTCCGAAAAAGTACAACTCGTCACCCATCCTGCGCATAGCCCCGACCTAGCACCCTGTGATTTCTGTATTTTCCCCAAAATCAAAGATTTGATTAGAGGTTTCACTTTTACCAACTCCGAAGAGGCAGTGATAGCGTTCAATCAGCACGGCCAGAAGGGTAGAAAACATGCCTTCTGTGTGGTCCTCCTGTTTTAAAAAATGGTTCGATCGCATGAAAAAGTGTTTAAAATGTAAAGGAGAGTATTTTGAAAAGCAATAAACATAATATTTTGGTTATAACATGTTGTTTTTTTAAGTTACGCAAAACTTATAGTGTGACCTACGTATTTTGAAATTTCATGATAAGTTACAATGTTGATTTATTTGAATAGCTAATTAGTCCAGTCGGAATTTTAGCATCTCCTACATAATGGTAATGGTAAGGTTTCCGCGTCTCTTAAATTCTAAGGTCAAAAGAGTAGTTATTTTTTCATTTCTTATGGGTTTTCATTATTTTACAATAAGTACTGTAGAGGATTGAATGCCCTATAACTTTTAAGTTAAAACTTTTTAATACAATCAATCGTTTTCGACATATAGGGCAGAGAGCGCTAACTGTACTAAATCAGCTTGACCTTACGAACGAATGAACAGTGGTAACCGATTTCTTAAATAGGTATTAACTAGGAGCTGCGGTCGCTGCCGTGGTACTGCGCTGCAGCATGCAATTGAGCGAAGCGACTATTGTCATATTTTTGGTCAATAACTTTTTTTGAGAGTCCTAAATCAAAATTCGGTCTCGAACAAAAGCTGCTCCTGAGAATGCTTGATTTTTGAGTGAAAAAATCATGAAAATCGGTTGGGTAGTTGTCGAGAAACAATTTCACATCGAGTTGCATTTGAGTCACCTGATGAGGAGCTCCGCTCGCTACGCTCGCTTCGCTCAATAAGTACCTAAAAATCCACAACTCCATCTTGCTAGCTAGTAGTAAGCCAAACCTATGCTAGCTAGGCATCTAATTCATATACGATTTGGTACGCGAAACCGCTAGTTAACGCTAGCTAGAAAAACCTATCCTTATGAAAGTTCATGCCATGCAGGCCATGATGGTCATAAGACTGCAGCGTCACGTCAACTTTAGTCTATCGGCACATTGAGTGATTCCTGTCTCATACCAATAAAGTTCGGACCATTGGTATGAATCGCGGTGGACGGGTGTTTCACCCCATGGGGTCAACCCAGTCTTTTTTTGGACTTCCCGACCCAAAAACAGTAATTCCGCATTCGGACCAGCGCGCGGTCCGAATGCGGAATTACTGTTTTTGGGTTCCGGATTCGAACCAGTGTTATTTTACCACTACTGAACAGTCATACACGAAAGTGTTATTACACCAATTCATTTTTATTTACTTAGATGTAAGCACGAGCTTAATAGTAGATCACCGTGCTATGCTATCGCTATGGGGATTCAAACTATGTTTTTTGCTACGATGCAATATTAAAACTAGGTATGCAATGCATGCTACTAATCGCAAATGTTGAGCGGAGCAAATGTTCTTAATTTTTTTATGCTCTATTTTCATGATTTCAGAAATATGCACTCCCGGGTATGATGTCGACCAGCATGCCAAATTTGGTCAAAATCGGTCGGGCCGTTTCGGAGGAGTTGGCACACAAACGATTTACACTTGTCATCTAAGATAGAACTTCGCTTCGCTCCGCTCAATAATAATTGTGTGGGTACCATATATTAGGTAATACATAATTATATCAATAATATAATAAACTCAACTCCATCCATTCTGACATTAAGCAGGACTTATATATGATTGGTTACTATATTAAATTAAGTAAGATATTAATAAATAAATATGTTAGAACACTTGAACTCAACGCCATCTAGTTTGAAATTTAGCAGAGCTTGAACTATGATAATAACTGACAAAAAATTTATGAACATAGTGTTTAATTTATTTACAAAACTCCGGAGTTAAAACTTAGTTCCGCCGTAACATGAAGTATATTATAATCAATATTTAAACCACGTTTCCCTAAAACCGATCCAAAACTTTCAGGTAAACGAACTAACGAAATTTTACATGCTTGCTCTTGATTGGTAGACGATTACAATGACGTCGTAGTTTTAGTTACAAAACGAGAGTTGTGCGCGTGAATTGTGTTTTTTGGTAAGTAGATTTTAATATTTTATTTTGATTTTAAATTTTATTAGTTTCTTTAAGATATTATGTCCGTTACATACTTTTGTTTTATTAAATTTGAAATATATATAATATGTACATATTATACATATAAAATAACCAAAGTCCGTTACAAAAAAGCTGAGCGGCTCTTAGTTATTCGACACAATGTAATTCTATCATCAAATATATTAAACTACACTGTATTCGAATTTAACTAAGATTCTTTTCGTTGTTTTCGCGTGAAAGAGTAAGAAAGATCCATCAAATTTCCATCCATACAAACTTTAAACTTTATAATATTAGTAGAATAATATATTATTATTAATTAAATTTAAGACTTAGTAAATTGTATTACAGGATTTCTGCCTTTAAAATGTCGGAAGAACCGTCTACTTCACGTGGTCCGTCTACTTACACAGAATTTGAAATAACCAAGAGAGGTCGACGTATGTTGTGCAAGGTGAATAAAATTATACTTGGAAACGTAACAATATCGAAGGTTCTGAGATATGGAGGTGCACCAAAAAAGACTCCTACAATGTTATGCAATACTCAAGGTGCATTTGTCCCCATTCGAAATACTTAGAGTGTGAAAGACGAACCCCGGAAGGCATTCGACGTCCACTACTGACGAAAATGTAAAAAAAATACTCGACTTAATTATGGGAGACCGCAGATTGAAAATTAGAGACATAGCCGAGATTATAGGCATCTCTTATGAACGTACTCAAACACAATAGTCAACGTGTTGGGTTTCCACAAGGTGTCTGCGAGGTGGGTTCCGCGACTGCTTTCAGTTGAGCAAAAAAGTATGCGATTGACTATTGCACGCGACTGTTTGGAGTTATTTGAAGCTGATGAATGTGATTTTTTGAATCGTTTTGTTACTATGGACGAAACATGGGTTGATTACTGTACACCGGAAACAAAACAACAATCAAAACAGTGGAAAAGACCTGGTTCACCACCCCCCAAAAAGGCTAAGTCGATTTTGTCGGCAAGTAAGGTGATGGCTTCAGTATTCTGGGACTCGAAGAGTGTGATTATGGTTGATTATCTTGAAAGGGGTCAGACTATAAACTCTGATTATTACTGCACCTTACTACGTCGTTTACGAGAGGAAATAAAAGAAAAACGTCCAGGAATGATCAGAAGAAAAGTCCTGTTTCATCAAGATAACGCTCGTGTTCACACGTCTGTCCAATCAATGGCAGAAATTCACAACTGTGGCTTTGAACTGTTACCGCATCCACCTTATTCACCTGATCTGGCACCGTCAGACTTTTTTTGTTCCCTAACCTAAAAAAGCACTTGGGAGGTCAAAGTTTTTTTGACAAATGATGAGGTCAAAGCAGCAGTAGACGCTAAGGAAGAATCTTTTTTCAACGGGCTAAATGCTTGGAAGGGAAGATGGCAAAAGTGCATTGAACTTGATGGTGATTACGTTGAAAAATAAAAATATATTTCATTTATTATGTATTTTTTTTCTTGGTTAGGCCGATTACTTATCAATCCACTCTCGTTTTATAATATCATTAAAATCGTTAAAAAGAGAAACTTTTTACAACTCATAGTTTCACTAAACCTTTTCTTCCCGACAGTATTCACAAAGTATATAAAATAATAAAAAAGTAGCAATGGTCCGAATGCGGAAGTCCAAAAAAAGACTGGGTGTTTGGTGAAACACCCACTTCAAAAATCGTCCACTGCGATTCATACCATTTGGTCCGAACTTTACTGGTATGAAACAGGAAACACCCGGCACGTTCAACCAATGCTATCTAATACGTTTTCAGTCACATGACCAAATTAACACATTCTTCTGTGTTATAATTGGTTGGATATGTCGATCGATTAAAGTCGACACTGGTTGTGCAAGGGTGCAACTAGTTATTTCCAGATAATGTCATGATGCGTAATTAATTACACGTAGAGAATATCGAAGAATGATTTATGTCGTACCAACATTATACTATACTGACTATAAACATCAAATCCGACCTTTTCCTCGAAAGGTAGGCTGAGATATACAATGCCAATGTTTCGCCAGTTATTAAATTGGTCCCACGCGATAGGTAGTAATCCTATTGCCGCTTGTCAGGCACTTTTATGTTTGCCAGAGCCTTATCCGACTATCGGCAGGTGTATCACTTACAGGTGAGAAAAGGTCTTAGTTGTTGCACAGGTTGTAGTATGTTAGCAATGTAGTTATACACGAAAACAACCGGACTTCACACGATCAATAGATACTTAGTTGTTCATTGAAAGGTCTAACACAACATCGGAGAACGTATATTTACAAAACAACCCGTAATTTACTATTGTAATGGAATGTACCTAATCAAATCACACAGTTTAGTTAGGTACCTATATATTAGGTATAGGTTTCGACGGCTATATTAGTGCATCGACAATCAATGGATGGGAACTGCTGGATTTACAAACCGAAGGCTGATAAAGCTGAAGCCTACAGCGGCAGATATGGAGGGGTGGTAAATTAGGAGCTATAGTTATAGGTACCTTCGCCGATACCTTCGGAATTGCCTCGGTAGCGCAGTGGTATGTGTATGCGACTGCCGTCAATCTTTGGTTGGGTTACATTTCGTTTTACTACTCGTAACGACGCTAAATATCAAATCATTCGCGGCAATATTTTGGCTTCTGCGGACCACTGTGCACTGGTGGTCCGCGTACCACCGGTTGGGAACCACTGATAGCACAAGCCTATAGCTTAGTTTGGGCTAGATGACGTTGTGTGAGAATGTCCAGAAATATTTATGTACTAGGCGAACTTCGTACCGCTTCAAAAAACCTTCGCTTTTAAACCTTCCCTTAACTCCTACGAATATTTCAAGACAGAAGAATCAAATCGGTCCAGCCGTTCTCTAGTTTAAGCGAGACAAACAATTGGCGATTCATTTTGATTTATTTATTAATGTGGTGCTTGTTTGGTCACAGAATATGTTTGGCAAGCAAGGTCCCACTAAGCCACAGGTCAGGACCAGGGCCGCACCGACCCCTGGCAGCGCCTGTGTGCGAACCCTATGAAGCGCCTTTTTTACGAATCTTCATGTATCAACGTATTTTTTTAATTATTTAAAACCAATTCGCTTGCCAATTACTGCGAAAAATAAAACGCGAATCCGTTTTAGGGGTAATTCTAACATCTTCGGGGACCCCACCTGCAAGCGGTGCAATCAGGACATGAAAAAAACAAACAAATAAAGATATAGATATTAGGCATAAAGTAAGCGTATAAAATGCCTCTGTCCTACCCTTTTGGGGAAACTTTCGATACATTGTTTTCTACCGAAACCACATAAGTTGCGATAGAATAAGGCATTATGTTTTTCTCCACTTTGCTCCAGTGGGTTTCTATTGAAATTAAGCAATCAACGTTTTTCATTAATTAGATAACCAATAGCGTGAAATGAAATGATAACGACACAATTAACTGATCACTTATAGGTACAGCGATAACGTTACTTTATGTGTGACTCCACTTACTAAGAAGACACAGACTGGTTATAGACACAGATATGGTTAATCTATATCTATTATATACTTACGAGTATAATATTTTGTCTGTCTGTCTGTTTGTTCAGGCATCACGCAAAAACTACCGGTTCGATTACGATGAAACGTGGTATAATTATTCTTTAATATCCTGGGCACCACGCTGGGTACCTTTTATCCCGGAAAAGTATATACAATAAAAAACAAACTTAATTTTGCGGTTCGATCCCTAGACCCGATTACAGTATCAACCGCAAACAATAAGTTTGTCGTAGGTTACGCCACCCGCAGTAGACCTATAATATTTTATCTTAAGATACAATATTGCTCAACAGCTATACATAATAAATCAGTAACTTGTGATCAAAAAAGCTATAACACGCAGGCGGAGCTGCGGGCAACAGCTAGTAGTTAATAAATTTTCATTTGCTCTGCCTGATTTCTACAAGGTGACGCATGGTGAAGCTATATACTTACCTGAGTAAGTATATTCAATTCAGTTCTACATCTTACAATATGAACAACAAAATCTAGGTATACCTACTCTTGGGCTGGACTCGAACCAGCTACTGTTCTCGTTCCAGGAGGAGCGTTCTACCATTTATATGTATACCTATAATACGAGTACGTACATACGTAAAAAGTGGGATACTATATACAGGGAGGGCGTCCCACGGCAATGCCACATGGAGGGAAAGTACCTTAATTATTGTAGGTGGGACATTTTACTGAAAGAACACTTTATTTTAATTTTAAAAACCATTTGAACTGCATTCATACATTTTTAATAATTGCCTCATTGAACCGGGAATCGAACCCGGTACAGGAGAAAAAAAAATCGGTCTGTAGTTTTATGATACCGATCGGAAGGCATCATCGTAAGAGTTATTTTTTGCTAAATAAATTAGTATCAGAAATAAAGTAATATTTTACGTGATAATAATTTAATTTATGAACATTGTATATTAATATTCGGTTTCCTTCAAAAAAACGACAATTGCCGAGGGTAAGAAAATAGAAACACTGTAGACAAAGACATTATATACAGTGGACGATGGATCTAGAACAAATCCCAAGAAAATAATGTCCCGAGTCGACCTATACATTATACATAGGCATACATAGATATAAACAAATTCCATATTAAAATTTAAACCTTGATTCAACGGAATAGTGTTCACTTTTGTTTGCACTAATTTATCGCATTACGTAGCTTCTATCTGTTCGCCTGACTAATTCACCTTATGCAGCTTCTACTTGAGCTAGGTGAACATAGAAACAATGGAGTAGGTTTATTTTGTTAAAGTCTTTTAAGGATTCCATGCCATGTAGGTACCTATATAATAATTAATGTAAGACTATAATAAATTCCATAATCTTATAAAGTGTAATTATTTGTTTATATTAGACGAAATAAACTGAAAAACTAATTAACGACTGACAAAGATACGTAGAAAGTATTTTTAATATCGAAACCCTTAAGTATTTTTTTTCGAGTCAGTTTCATAATAAGTAACTGTAGTGTATGAATAAAAAAAGAGAATTAATGAATTTAACTAATTATAATATTATAAATGCCAAACTTCCTGCGGGTGTCAAAGTTCTTCCGCTTTCATTACTATTTTCATAACGCTATTTCGCTACGTTTACTTTAAGATAGCCGTGTTTCAAGTGACTGAAGTAGTTGCTAAAACTGCGCGTCATTAATTTATTTTTATCTTTATGGTTAATTTAGCAACATCGACTCAGGCCGGTCTTAGGATGGGTGACCATTTCCTAAGACATTGAGAACCCTCCGTGCCTCGGAGAGCACATTAAACTGTCGGTCCCGGTTGTCATACTAACATCTATGGCATTCGTTAGGGGTGGTTAGAGCCCTAAATCAAAAATCCGACCGGTCTAACTACAGAACTTCGATATCGCCCATGGGTTGTGAAGGTCAGATGGCAGTCGCTTCACGGAAAATATCGAAGTTCAGCCGAATCGCAGTTAGACTGGAAAGCCGACCCCAACTGAGTTGGGAAAAGGCTCGGTGAATGGTGATCTTTATGGTTAGTTTTTGGGATTCGAAATTATTGGCTACTAGCTGATCACCGTGACTCCGCCCGCGAGATATAGTTATCTCAGCCCCGATTCCCGTGGGAATACATTACCGAGTATCCAAATAAAAAAAATAACAGGTACATACACGAAATAAAATGACATGTGATTATGTAATTATATTTATGACAAAACAATGATACCCTGTGAAAATTAAAAACATTTTGGATTATTGCACAAGTTTCATAAAGATCGAACCTCTTTTTGTTATGTCCATAAAATGAGCCGAACAAACAAGATTGTTATTTTTTTGGATCAAAATATTCTTCTCGCCGTGCTAGGGCAATAATATTTTTCCATTGTGCACAGCGTACTGGATTCCGAGGAAAACTGAAATAGATGTTGGTTCATATAACGAAAAAAAAATCATAAAGAGCCAAGGAGTCTCCACTATAATCTTTGTTCCAAATAGTTTCATCGCTATCGGTAATCCGAATAAATCTGAATGGTCATTTTGTTACTACATTATTCAGTGAAAATGAAATGTTCTCTTTCTTTTTACTGAGCTTGGGATGAATTCGAAAGAGACAGATAGATACTTCGGTATCGGACTGGATTGCAATATTTACTTTTGTCTTGTAATTTATTATCGACGAAATACTGTATTTTAAGTGAAATAATATATTGCAAATGATAAAACAAAAGTTTATTTACTGAAAATATGATACACCGTCTTCAATTTGCTTTTTTTCGTAGTTTTTACACGTTTTTACAATACAATACGGCATTGCGCAACGTGTTGTCGTTCAGTTGTCAAAATCAAGACTGGCGCGCGATTGTTTCTCTTTTAGTTCGGACACTTTTGAGCGATGATCCGAAATCCATTGTATATAATATCATTGACTGTAGATGAAGTTGTATAATTTTTCTGACCATAGATCTCCGAGATTCTGACATATTATTTTTTTAATAGCTGATACCCGCGTTTCTTCATCGCTAAATAGTTTTCTCACTCTCAATTCTCAATTTCTCATGGAAACACAAGGTAGGGCTGAAAATTTTACCACGTTGAATGACAACAATAGGATCAACGCTAATATTTCTGTAATTTCAATTACCTACCGTTACTAAATATCCATTATTATGAATACCTGTTACGTTTATCGTCCATTGCAGTATAATCAGCCGTAAATTAAATATAATTGTGTATTATAATAAACACACAGGTCTTATCGTTACATACCGTTAGTATTAATAATTTAAAACATTGAAATAATAACATCCTATCGGTGTATTTCACAATGTTTTTATCGTAATGCAATACAATTTTATTCTGCTGATAGTTTCCATTGTAGGTAGGTACCAACCATAATATCTACGAGTAATACTAGCTGATCGCCGCAGCTCCACCCGCGTAATTTAGTTTATACGTTCCCGGTTCGTAGCCTATATTAAAAAAGTAGCCTATATTACTCAGGGTGAATGTAGCTTTCCAATGGTGAAAGAATTTTTTAAATCGGCACAGTAGTTTGAGTTTATTCATTACAAACATACAAAAATACAAATCTTTCCTCTTTATAATAGTAGGTAGTATAGATATAAATAATAGGAGCCACCATGATCAGTACCTAAGTAACCAATAAAATAAATTCTGAACGTTAAAAACGGGCTTAGGTACTTTGGTTACTAAAAAATGTAAGCTGAAGGATTATTCACGGTACAAGTATTTACACCAATAAACGACCCTTTGATGTTGATCTTCAGGACCCAAGACATCTTGTGCTGACAGACGGACGAGGTTCTGGCAAAAATACGAGTACTACTATGTTTGTTGGTTTTTGGAATAAAAGACAGGAGCTCGTAATAATACGTGTCGTGTATTTCAGTCGGCCATGTTACAAAGTGAAGGAAGAAGGAAGTGAACATAGACTAGACAATATTGATATAATCTAAGCATAGACTAAACTAGGCTATGGCTTACAAGCTAATATAATATTATGACATCTTCCCTTTAAGTAACTTTATTATAACTTATATTTTAGATTCTTATATAAAAATAACAAAACGCATTTTAGTGTTTTGACACGAGACAATTTGACGTTTTAAAAGATTCTGACAGTTGACATAATTTGACGTTGTCAATTTGACGATTGTTTCTAAATGTAAACAAACAATGGTTTACAACATTTTAGTTTACTAATTAATTACTTATAACTAAGTACATGACAATGAATACAAAACAATGTTTATAAGACTGTGTCTATAAGACGTTGTGGTTGCCTTATCTCTCTTCCTGAACTAGAATATTTCTTAATTGGTTGATTGCTAGTACGTTGAGGAGATTGACTATGAGAAATTTTAGAGTAATCATTTGTATAACAAGGAGTATAACTGATATAAGTTTGATTGGAACTGACTGGTTGAGTGTGAAAATTATTAGTCTGTGTGTTATGTGAATGAAAAGAATATTGAGACTTTGTTCTAAGTGTTATGTATTGTCTATTGCGACGATATGTACCAAATTTACTTTTTATGATATACGACCTAGGTTCAGGACTAACTTGTTGTATAATACCTGGAAACCAAGACGATTGTGGATGTTTTTGAAACATAACATGACTATTTACCTCCAAGGGTTTAAGATCTTTGGAATTTTTGTTGTAATACTCTTTCATCTTATGTAAATTTTGATTATTGACTTGTTTAAGATGTCTATAGTTACACAATTTTGGTTTTAAAAGTTTTTCTACTATAGGTAGCTTTGTACGAAGTCTACGTGACATGGAAAGTTGTGCTGGTGAACACAAATTGTTTTTGGGAGTATTGCGATATTGCAGTAATGCTAAATATGGATCAGTATTATCAAGTAAACATTTTCTAAGCATATTTTTAATTATGCCTACTGTCCGTTCTACCATACCATTTGAACGGCTGTGATAGGGACTGGAAGTGACATGGTGAATATTCCAATCTTGTGTGAAATCATGAAAAGATTTGGAATTCATCGGTGGACCATTATCTGACATTAATGTATGGGGAATACCATGACGAGCAAATATTGATTTTAACTTGATTATGACTTGGTCTGCACTGTAACCATTACTTAAAATTGCTATCTCAACATATTTTGAGAAATAATCGACTACAATTAAGTATGTATGCTTGTTGAACTCAAAGAAATCTATACCAACCTTATGCCAAGGAATGTATTTGTAATCATGTGGTAATAAACTTCCTTTAGTGTTACTCTTTCTTAAAGTGAGACAAATTTCACAATTACTGATGTAATTATCTATATCTTGACTAATATTAGGCCAGTAAATTGTATGTCTTGCCAAATTTCTACAACTATTCAAGCCTTGATGACCTTCATGTAATAGTTTTAAGAAATATTTTCTTAAAGAAATAGGTATAATAACTCTATCTGACAAAAATAAAAGGTTATTAGCAAAATGAATATCATCTTTAACAGGAAAGAAAGGTTTAATACAATCTTCTACTTTATGCTTTGAATTTGGAAATCCATTTTTACAGTAATTAATAAGAGTTTGAAGAGTTTGGTCAGACCTGGTAGCTTGTTCAATTTGTTGTAACTTGAAAGGACTAAGTGACAAATTAGCAGTGAGTAAATTAACATGAAGTTTAATATCTTCATCCAATTCTACTAATGCATTTTCTGGTAATGCAGCACGGGACAATGTGTCTGCGACATATAAGTATTTACCTGGTTTATAAGTAACGATAAGATCATAGGGTTGCAAACGAAGCATTATTCGTTGCAATCTTGGTGGAATATTAAATAAAGGTTTACTAAATAAAGAGACAATAGGTTTGTGATCTGTTTCCACTAGGACTTTGTTACCAAAAATGTATTGATGGAACTTAGTACAACCAAATAAAATTGCTAGGAGTTCCTTTTCAATCTGAGAGTAATTTTGTTGAGACTTTGTCAAAGAAGCTGAGCCATATGCTATAGGACTAATATCATGTAAGATGACAGCACCTAAAGCATCTTTTGAAGCATCTACTGACAAAGTAAGTGGTTTTTGAGGATCAAAGTAAGTTAAGACTGGTGAAGAACTAATTAGAGACTTTAATTTATTGAATTCTTTCTCATGACTGTCATTCCATGACCATATTGTGTTTTTATTAAGTAACTGTCTTATGTTTGATGTTTCTTTTGATAAATTTTTTGTGAATGAGCCAAGAAAATTAATCATGCCCAGGAATCTCTGGACATCTGTGACATTCTTAGGCTGTGGCATGTTGCAAATTGAATTTACTTTAGATGGATCTACAGACACTCCATTTCTATTGAATATAAAACCTAAATACTTGACTTCACTTTGACAAATGTTACATTTATTACTATTAAATGTTAGACCTATATCTTTTGCACGACAAAGAACTTTTTCTAGGATTTGATCATGTTCTTGAATGGTTTCAGCATGTATAAGAAAGTCGTCCATCATTATTTTAATGCCTTGTATGTCACCAAACCGGGAAATCATTTCTTTATGAAAGATTTCTGGAGATGCATTCACACCAAACGGTAGCCTTAAAAAACGAAATCTGCCATAGGGGCTTATAAAAGTACATAGTTTGGATGATTCTTCATCTAAGACAAGATTCCAAAAGCCTGACTTAGCGTCTAAATTTGAAAAATAACATGAACCATTTAGTTCTGCTTTAATTTCATCAATATGTGGAAATGGGTAATGTGAACGTTTAATAGCTTTATTTAACTTACGTGGATCTAAACATAATCTAATGCTTTCATCCTTTTTAGAGACAATTACCATAGAGTTGACCCAATCAGTTGGTTCATCAACTCGAGCAATAATACCAGTGACTTCTAACTTATTAAGTTCTGCCTTGACTTTATCCTGTAATTTAAAAGGAATTTTTCTACTTGCGTCTACCGACGGCTTGACATTTTCGTTGAGAGTTAAATGACATTCATAGTTTTTAAGAGCTCCTATTCCATTAAAAACCATACTATATTTCTTTAGTATTGACAGACTGTTTGACTCTGTAGGGACTTTGTGACACATTGACTGTGATATGACTTGACTTTGACTGTTAGACTGACTTGACATTGACTGTAAATTTTTGTTCTGGCTATGCTGACTAAGTGTGTAGTTTGGACTGTGTTCAGATATGTTTTCATCAAAGGTTACTGAATGTATTCTTTTTATGACTTTTAACTGTTGACATGACTGTCTACCCAGAATATTTTTGCAATCTAACTGTGTAATATGGAAACACAAGTTGTATGATTTGTCATTATACTTACATGGTAATGTACAATAACCGATTGTAGGTATACTTTGACCTGTAAATGTTGTCAAGTTAAATGGTGTTTGTATAAGATTTATCTCTTGCAACGCTAGTTTTTCAAATGCTTTCTTAGACATCAAATTCACATCTGCACCTGAATCAATAAGTAAGCAGACAGATTGACTACAGATACTTAGGGTTATTGACCATTGGTCACTATAATTTACAGAATTACATTGATAAACAGCACCTAAAAAAGCTTGATCATCATTAGAAAAATCTTCTTGCACATAATTAACATATTTTTGCTTGGACTTACACATCTTTGAATAATGATTAAGTTTTTGACAGAAATTACACTTTGCACCAAGAGCAGGACATTTAAAACGATGTGTTTGACCACACTTTGGACACATTGAGTTATTCATAGACTGATTGTTACCTTTATAACCATTGGGACTGCTATAACTCGATGAATGGGATGTATTGTATGACTGGTTAGGATTGTACCTTGACTGTTGACTGTGACTCTGACTTCTTGATTGACGATCCTGTGACTGCGGATTATACCTTGATTGCTGACTGTGACTCTGAATTCTTGATTGACGGTCCTGTGACTGCGGATTATACCTTGATTGTTGACTACGACTATGATTTCTTGACTGATTTCTTGACTGACTATGTTGTGAATGACTTCTACTGGACTGTTGACTACTTCTGTTATGTATACTATCTATACTAGCTACAGATGAATTGGGATTTGTGCCTGATAATATTTGAACTTCTTTCCGGGACGATTCTAGTGACTTAGCAATATTTATAGTGGCATCTAAAGTGGTAGGCAATTCTTGCAAAATTTTCTCTTTAATGTATTGATTTTGATCATTTAGATTCCAACTAAATATATCTTTTAGTAAATCGTCTTGCAATTCACCAAAATTACACTGATGGGCTATATTTTTGAGATCTGTTATATAACTGTCCAGCTGTTCATTTTGCAGTTGCTGTCTGTTAAAAAGTTTATGCCTTATCATGGTTATATTGACTTTTGGGCTGAAATAACCTGCAAATCTGTCGATCAACACTTGTAGCTGGACTGTTTCGACATCTAGGTTGAAAGAATAAAATATGTGAAGGCAATCTGGTCCTATATAATGTAATAAAAGTGCAACTTGCCTATCTTCGCTTTCTTGATCATATTTAAATGCTTTGAGATATATTTTGAATTTGGTGATCCAATTTTTCCACGTGAGCGGCATGTTGGATGCATGAACGTCCATGTGCTTGAGGCGACCCGACGACATTGAAGATTCGTCCATTTTTTTCTTTTGGTTGATCCAGTTCTTCCTAAGACACGCCAGTTTACACCACACCTGATGTTTGTTGGTTTTTGGAATAAAAGACAGGAGCTCGTAATAATACGTGTCGTGTATTTCAGTCGGCCATGTTACAAAGTGAAGGAAGAAGGAAGTGAACATAGACTAGACAATATTGATATAATCTAAGCATAGACTTAGTGGTTGCCGTACGGTCGAACTCTAGACCTCACGAACATTAAACATATTTTATGGGATTTTCGCCCTTATTTACCTTTGACCTTATTTACCCAATTTTCCCCACAAACCAAAAAATCTCACCACGAAAAAAATGTATTAAATACGGAAGCAAGGAACACTTGTGCAAAGTTTCGTGAAGATCGGATAAATAACTGTGGCTGCTAGCCTGGAACACACATACATACATACAGACCGACAAAAGCAAAATTGTCCAATCTTGAAATGTCGACGCTTCGCTCGCTCGCTCAAAACAATTCCCGGAAACGACAATAGGCCGTTCCGTTTTACGTAGTTCCAACAGTGACTGGCGACAAGTGGGCGTAAATATGTAGGTATATATATGTGTATAAAATACATACATTATGAAATGTCTTAACTGAGAAAGCATCCAGTTAGAAATATGCAAGTTAACAATAATCGATTGGTTACGGTGATGTGTAAGTACCTACACTTACAATTCGCAATCTGATATTCAACGCGATATCCCGAGAAGTTAATTAAAGAGAATTCGTTATCAAATTCAATTCAATTGAGGATGTTTCCATGTCTGATCTTTATGTTTCGTTTCGTCGTTTAGTTTGTTTCGTGTAGTTAGGTATATTTATTTGGGCTACTTATCGCGGCTCTGCCCGCGTGTTATTCTTTTCTCGTACCAAATTCACACGGAAACACATATCCGGGAGAAAAATACAGGGTTACTTCTAAGACAAGAGCCAAATTTTTATGACCAACTTAGAATCGGAAGCTTTACGGACATAGGATCTAGAACAAATCGCAAGAAAATAATGTCCCGAGTCGACCTATACATTATACATAGGCATACATAGATATAAACAAATTTCATATTAAAATTTAAACCTTGATTCAACGGAATAGTGTTCACTTTTGTTTGCACTAATTTATCGCATTACGTAGCTTCTATCTGTCCGCCTGACTAATTCACCTTATGCAGCTTATACTTGAACTACGTGAACATAGAAACAATGGAGTAGGTTTATTTTGTTAAAGTCTTTTAAGGATTCCATGATATGTACCTACGTAGGCGTAATAATTAATGTAAGACTACAATAAATTCCATAATCTTATAAATTGTAATTACTTGTTTATGTTAGACGAAATAAGCTGAAAAACTAATTAACGACTGACAAAGATTTTTTTTTTCGAGTCAGTTTCATAATAACTAACTGTAGTGTATGAATAACAAAAAGGGAATTAATGAATTTAACTAATTATAATATTATAAATGCCAAACTTCTTGTCAAAACTTAAATGTCAAAGTTCTTCCGCTTTCATTACTATTTTCATAACGCTATGTCGCTACGTCTACTACAAGATAGCCGTGTTTCAAGTGACTGAATTAGTTGCTAAAACTGCGCATCATTAATTTATTTTTATCTTATGGTTAATTTTTGGGATACGAAATTATTGGCTACTAGCTGATCACCGTGACTCCGCCCGCGAGATATAGTTATCTCGGCCCCGATTCCCGTGGGAATACATTACCGAGAATCCAAATAAAAAGAAAATAACAGTACATACACGAAATAAAATGACATGTGTAATTATATTTATGACAAAACAATGATACCCTGTGAAAATTAAAAACATTTTTGGGCTTATCTCCTCCATTCAATCAAGGGATTCTTGTACAAGTTTCATAAAGATCCTCTTTTTGTTATGTCCATAAAATGAGCAGAAGGACCTCTTTTTGTTATGTCCATAAAATGAGCCGAACAAACAAGATTGTTATTTTTTGGATCAAAATATTCTTCTCGCCGTGCTAGGGCAATAATATTTTTCCATTGTGCACAGTGTACTGGATCCCGAGGAAAACTGAAATAGATGTTGGTTCATATAACGAAAAAAAAATCATAAAGAGCCAAGGCGTCTCCACTATAATCTTTGTTCCAAATAGTTTTATCGCTATCGG
The DNA here is from genome assembly GCA_963556515.1 of Nudaria mundana. Taxonomy (NCBI): domain Eukaryota; kingdom Metazoa; phylum Arthropoda; class Insecta; order Lepidoptera; family Erebidae; genus Nudaria; species Nudaria mundana. Next base: position 10,323,651 of record OY748306.1, on the reverse strand, counting down.
TAATCCGAATAAATCTGAATGGTCATTTTGTTAGTACATTATTCAGTGAAAATGAAATGGTCTCTTTCTTTTTACTGAGCTTGGGATGAGTTCGAAAGAGACAGATAGGTACTTCGGTATTGGACTGGATTGCAATATTTACTTTTGTCTTTTAATTTATTATCGACGAAATACTGTATTTTAAGTGAAATAATAAATTGCAAATAATAAAACAAAAGCTTATTTACTGAAAATATGATACACCGTCTTCAATTTGCTTTTTTTTCGTAGTTTTTACACGTTTTTACAATACAGTACGGCATTGTGCAACGTGTTGTCGTTCAGTTGTCAAAATCAAGACTGGCGCGCGATTGTTTCTCTTTTAGCGTTTTGTTTCTCTTTTAGTTCGGACACTTTTGAGCGATGATCCGAAATCCATTGTATTTAAAATCATTGTATTTAAAATCATTGCTTTAAATGCTGGGATGGCTGATCCACTTCGACATTTACCTTCAACACCTAACAAACTTGGCTTGGGATTCGATAGTTTCATCATTATCTTTTAATACATGGGGCACACTAAAAGTTTTGCACTTCTAGCTAATCGGAACTATTTGAATTTCGAATGATATATTTTTTTAAACGTTGCAATCTTCTTAGTAATAAAAAAAAACAATTGGCGGGAAATCATTTGTCAATTGTTTTTTATCACACATCAAAGTTCTACGTATGCAACGAAAATGGAATTAAGTCAAAAAGATTTTAGAGCGATGATTTTGTATGATTTTAAAAGTTCTCTCTCTCCGCAAGACTGTGCCGCTCGTCTTCAAAATGATTTTGTAAGAGAAGCACCTTGTTTGAGCACCGTGAGGCGATGGTTTGCTAAATTTGAGAGAGGTCGAGTTTCTTTACATGACGAATTTCGTGAAGGGCGGCCTTCAACTGCCGTCAACGAAAATAATGTGGCTACTGTTAAGCGGTTAATTGAAGAAAACCCGCGGATTACCTATGAGACAATTCGAGGACTATTGGGGATTGGTATGAGTCAAATCAAGAAAATTTTACACGAAGAATTGAAAGTTCGGAAACTTTGTTGTCGTTGGATCCCTCATGAACTGACAGCGGAGTAAAATCGGGGTCGCGTGGAATGGTGCTCACAGATGCTACTGAAGACCACCACGGACATTCTAATTCTGTTTATGACATTGTCACAGGAGACGAAAAGTGAATTTATTGTTTTGAACCCGAAAAAAAAAATGGGTGTTTGAAAATGAGAACAAGCCAACAAAAGTGAGGCAAGCGAGAAACGTTGGTAAAAAATGATCGTGTTTTTTTTCTCTGCTACGGTCCCATCTGTACAATTCCACTTGGAGATCAAAAGAGTGTTAATGCCGAGTGGTATTCTACCATTTGTTTACCCAGGGTGTTAGAAAAAGTTCGCGAAAGACGACCCAAAAGCCGCGTTCTCCTACATCATGACAACGCTTCTTAACGCACGGCCAACAAAACAAAGTCATTTTTAGCTTCTGAAAAAGTACAACTCGTCACCCATCCTGCGCATAGCCCCGACCTAGCACCCTGTGATTTCTGTATTTTCCCCAAAATCAAAGATTTGATGAGAGGTTTCACTTTTAGCAACTCTGAAGAGGCAGTGATAGCCTTCAATCAGCACGTAGAAAACATGCCTTCAGATCTGTGGTCCTCCTGTTTTAAATAATGGTTCGATCGCATGAAAAAAATGTTTAAAATGTAAAGGAGAGTATTTTGAAAAGCAATAAACATAATACTTTGGTTTTAACAAGTTGTTTTTTTAAGTTACGCAAAACTTATAGTGTGACCTACGTATATCCTTAGAAAATACATCTGATATATACCGAGTCAGACTTCTAGCCAGATGTCTAGCTAGAAGTCTGCATGCTTATCCCTCTCCAAACACTGGCACCTTCATTGACCCTTCCACTCTTCGCATGGTTGTCGGCCTCCGGCTAGGCGCCCAGGTGTATGTTGAGCACAATTGCGTTTCGTGTGGAGCTGTTGTGAATCGCTTTGGTCATTATGGACTTACATTGAAAATCAATGTAAAGCTGCATCTGACGAAGCATAAAAACAGACAAACATACAAAATCCGAACACTGATATTTATAATTTTTTATCAAATCGTTAACACGTTAGCACAACAACGTTAACCTTTTTTTATCAAATCGTTAACAGTACAATTAGTGAATGTACGCCCATTAAGAGCAAGGTGGAGAGCCGTAATATCCACTGATATTACGGCTGGGTATATGAACCTACCACTGTAGGTTCATATACCCAGAATGATACACACCTGACGTAATAAATTCTATTAAAGAAAACTCCAGGTCTCATAATATTTACAAGGTAACAGGGCAACGATGTGATTACAAAGCATCAGCAAAGGTATCGAGCGTTGGTTAAACGTAAAATAGCATCGGCGTTTGAAGCTCACCAGAGCAGACTGCAGGTGAACATTGGCGTGGATCCAAAATCTTTTTGGAATTACATTAAATGTAAACAGTCCAAACGATATAAGAATATTATTAAAAAAGACGGTAAGGTGTTAAGTGGGGCAGAGGGGCCAGAGTGTTTTGCTTCTTACTTCCATTCGGTGTACAGTACAGAGCGGCCGGTGCTAGATCCGGCGGAGGCAGAGCGCTCACCGGGGGCGCGTGCGGGAGCTGCTCTGGTGCATGTTGGCCAGCTCAACGCGCATGAGCTGGGCTCGGCGCTCGCTCGCCTTAAACCCAAACAGTCGGTGGGGCCAGATGGTATACTATCATTTACCTGTATTGTTACATATTATTAATTTATGTTTGGCTGAGGGGCACTATCCGGACCGTTGGAAGATTACCAGAGTGATACCTGTCCCCAAGGGCAGTGGGGGTGATGATGTAAGTGGTTACAGACCAGTGGCGGTACTGTCGGCCTTCGCTAAAGTCTTCGAAGGGGCACTGCACGCGTCCATCTATGCACAGATCAGATCCCAATTGTCTGATGTTCAGCATGGGTTCCGGCCGGGTCGAAGTACGTGCAGTAACCTATTATCCTTCGTGACGGACATTACGCCCGTTATTGATTCCGGGAGGCAGGTGGACTGTGCGTACTTCGACTTCCGGAAAGCATTTGACGTGGTAGATAATGACGTGTTACTATCGAAGATGGCGGCGTTTGGGTTCACACCACACTTGCTCCAATTCTTCGCGAGTTATCTCGGCGGGCGAAGACAGTACGTGGACTGTCTGACGAATCTGGGTCGTTTTTACCTTTTCCGGTATAAGTCAAGGATCGAATTGGGGACCTTTAGATTTTATAATGATGATCAATCAATCCTGCGGTATTGCGGCACGCGAAGTGTCCTCTTTGCGGATGACCTGAAAGTTTATATAACAGTAGCAGACACATCAAGCCCGGGTCGACTGCAGGAAGATATTGACAGCGTTGTACAGTGGAGTAACAACAACAAGTTGTATTTTAATGTCTCGAAGTGCGGCAGAACTAGCTCTCCACTTGCATACGATTATCAGATGGGGGGTATCACTATTCCGCGGCTTAGATGTGTCCGTGACTTGGGGGTCGAACTGGTACCAGAATTAACGTTTCGTAAGCACATCGTTAATTAGATTATACTTTATTGTACACTAATACAAAAATACAAATGAAACAGAAACTTAATATTTAAATAGTATGTACAAATGGCGGCCTTATCACTAAGAGTGATCTCTTACAGGCAACCTTTGGATGGACATAAGAAGATAGAAGTGAAGTAAACAGTGGATAGGTATTGGCATATACTCGTAATATGAAAAGAAAGATGTAAAAGTTCTGAAAAGAAAAATAATGGAATAAACTGAATATAGTAATTATAGACAATATTTATACCTACATATAGTAAAACTTAAACACTATTAAATAAATAGAGATAATTTTATACCTTGTTAGGGTTAGGGATACATAAAAACAGAGTGGAAAAAAAATAGATTAGAGTAGTTAGGAAAATAAAATAAAATAAAATAACGTTTATTATCTTTGAAATTTTTAGAAAATTATTTAGATTCGTCAAAAGTTGGTGTGACTCTACCGAGGGTTCCAAAATGCAACGAGACTGAGAAGAGCCCTCAAGAAACTCAGTTCGGCTTTTTTCCAAAATATTTCATCTTAAATCTAATACAGAGTTATTTAGAAAGGAGCAATTCTTGTTACAACCAGGCAACCTTGTCATCTAAGAAATCATTAATACTATAATAAGCTTTATGGCACAATTTACGTTTTATTAGTTTTTTAAATTTATTAACAGATAAATTTGCTATTTCGGTTGGCAATGTATTGTACATTCGAATAAAGTTCCCCGCAAAAGAATTACTCACTTTATGAAACCTAAATTTAGGAACAGCCAGTTTATCCTTATTTCTTAAGTTTAGATTATGATTATCACTATTTTTCACAAATTTACTTTTGTTCTTGTGGGTATACAATAAAATTTCATAAATATACTGTGAATACACTGTAGGGATGTTAATATGCTTAACGTAGTTAGGAGTAACGTAGTTAGGAGTCAAGGTAATGGTCTTTTAGCATTCGTTTGAAGACAGCCAACGTTGGAGCTCGTCTAACAACTACCGGCAGATCATTCCATAGTCGCACGGCCTTAATGGAGAAGGACCCACCATAAAAAGTCGTTGAGTGCTCTGGCACTGCCAACACCAGGGTCTACGACGACCTCACGGATCTCGTATGTGTGTCATTAAGGAATTTGAATCGTTCTTTTAAATAAGTAGGGGTACAGGGATTAAACAAAACATTGTAAAGGATAGAGAGGATATGAGTATTTCGTCGAAGGCGAATTGGAAGCCACTTGAGCAAATTGCGGTATTCGGACACATGATCATATTTACGTAAGCCAAATATGAATCTAATACATACATTTTGGAGGCGCTCAAGCTTGTTAAGTTGCTCCTCGGTGACATCGAGATAGCTGACGTCGGCATAGTCCAGGATAGGAAGAAGGATGGATAGAACAAGCGCAACCTTGGTGGCCGTGGGCAGAAAGTTACGTAGTCTGCGTAAAGAACCTACTGATGCGAACAATTTACGACTTACTTCCACGATTTGCGCGTCCCAGGATAAGGTAAGTACTGTCCATTAAAATACCAAGATTCTTTACCTTATTAACCACTGGTAATACTACACCATTAAAAACTATATTTGGTAAATGTGTCCAGTCAATATCTGACAATTTTCTGCTACTGCCAAGAACACATATCTGCGTTTTGGAGGGATTTACGTCAAGACCGTATTGCTTGCCCATCGTACAAATTTGAAACAGGTCCCTATTGATTATATTAATGGCCTCACTCAAATTACTCGGTGGAGTCTGCATGTAAATTTGTAAATCATCTGCATAAAGGTGGTAAGAAGAAAGGAGGGTTTTAGTTATGGAATTAATGAAGATTGAGAAAAGTAATGGAGAGAGAACGCTACCCTGCGGTACGCCAGTAGATGTAAAACACCAAGAGGAAAGGCATTCATCGTAACATACACGCTGTCGACGACCAAACAGGTAATTCTGAAACCAATCAACCACTGCTGGAGATATGTTAAATGAGCGTAGTATGCCCAGCAGAATGTGAAAATCTACTGTATTGAACGCGTTACTAAAATCCAATAGGGAGAGAACAGTGAGATTTATATGCTCCATACCTAGCCTAATGTCATCAGTAACATTAATCAGCGCACTAACTGTGCTATGTTCTGGACGAAATCCTGATTGGAATATATGTAGTATATCATTCAGAAGTTTGGGATTTATTATAAAACCTGTAAGGACTTCAATAATATGTTAGTCGTCAAAATGGTACATAATGCGCTTGTGAGGAGTCATCTCGAATCAACAGCCATTATCTGGAGTCCGCACGAGGCTAAGTATAGCCAAATGTTGGTAAAAATCCAGAATAAGTTCACTCGCTTCCTATATTACAAACAATATGGAGTGTACCCACTGTACCCGCTAATGTACACTAGCCTGTTTGTGCTTGGCATGGTGGGGTATGTGAGGCTCAGCATGCGGCGCGAGGTGGCGCTGGTGGTATACGTGTGGCGGATCCTGCGCGGGCAGTTGCACCACCCGGATATATTGGCGAGGTTGTAGCGGTGCGCGCCAGACGGATACGTGGGTGCACGTCGCCAGCCCCCCACGTTTAGAGTCCCCGTTTTTTTTTTAATTCCGCGGCCCAAGGCCTCGGCCGCTCTAACGTCCATTGCCGGGCGTCTCTGGTTACAAGCAGAACGTATTTCCAGTGGCGCCCGGCGGTTAGTCCCCGTAGCGCGAACTAATTTACTCCAGTTCGCCCCTATATCGCACGCCATAGAACTTGTAAATTTAATTACTAAGTATTAGTGAAATCGACATATTATAACTGCACCCTCCCGAGACTCAAGATAGTTGTAATACTCGTAGAAAAGTATGTTTCAATGTAGTAATTTGACATTTCATTGATTCATAATTATTTAACCGTTCATTAATAATTGAAAATTTTGTAAATTACAATTCGAATTTTGCTTTTACTTTTTTTAGTTCCGCGGCCGGAGGCCGCGGCTGCTCTAACGTCCGTTATGCTCTGCGATGGCCAGGCTTCTCGCTTCTTGCAAGTGAATGCCGGGGTACCGCAGGGGTCCGTACTATCACCAACTCTCTTTCTTCTGCATATCAATGATATGCTATCCCTCGGGAACATTCATTGCTATGCAGATGACAGCACACTGCACGGGAGTTACTCGGTTCGTCCGACGGCGAGGCGATCTGAGATTGAGGAGGAGAGACGACGACTCGTGGCTGATCTCGACCGTAACCTCGACAGTATCTCTCAATGGGGTACCGAGAACCTGGTCGAGTTCAATGCCCGCAAAACACAGGCGTGTGCATTTACTGCGAAGAAATCCCTTTCCCCTACCCTCTCTTCAGAATGCATTATTACCAATGAAGGACAACCTTGATATCCTTGGCATAGACGTTCGTCGAGAGCTCAATAATAAAACTACATCGAAAGATGTATAGGGCTAGCTTCGCAGAAACTAGGAATACTGAATAAGGTAAAGCGATTCTTTACACCGGACCAGAGGTGTCTGCTGTACAAGACGCAGATTAGCCTTCAATCTGATCCCACCCTCTTCCTTCCGATCCCGAACAACCCGTGCCGGGCAGAGATGCCACTCCCACACAGTGGATAGCATGTTCGCGACAACCGAACGTTTTAAACGTTCGTTTCTCTGCCGAACGATAGTGGCCTGGAACGCCCTGCCTGTGCACGTGTTTCCTCCCACATATAATCCTGGGTTCTTTAAGCGGAGCGTGAAGAGGCACATCAGTAGGTCGTCAAGTTGAGGGCCACTCTCTATAGTATCGTGTGCTGTGAGAGTGGCCCACAATCGCTAGACGTCGTCACGACTTACCACCAGGCGGGCGGCGTCAATTTGACGAACCAGACATAAAAAAAAAATATTATTATTACATACCTACCTATTTTATTTCAATTGATAATTTCTCATGTTTAATGCATAGTTTTTAAGTTATAACCATGTATTTTACATGCAGTGTTGTATTGGGATTATCCTGTAATGATACTGTAAATGTTTTGAAAATTAAATAAATAATATTAAAAACCTAGGTACAATAAAGATTAACAAATGTTATTAATTGAAAAGGACATCTTCGAATCTCGCCCCAGAACCAACAAACATGTGGCTTATACCATAATTATTTATTTATTTTAATGAATTAGAGACAAATATCTATATCACACGGAAGATAAATGAATAACAGCATATTTTGTTAGTATGTTGTAACCAAATACTGCAGTAACAGTATATAACTTTCACTGTTTTATCTGACAGGGCTTGCCATAATTATATTGTGTGCTCTGTTATCTTTTTATCTTATTATGTATGTTCACAATGCCTGTTAAAGCTGACCACTTCCTCACTGGATTAGAAATTGACGTTAGGACGCTGGCTCGTTACCCGATTCGAGTTATTGTTTTTAGAAAAAAAGGTTAAGGAGAAACACAAACAAAGAGACGTTGTTAAGAGATCGATCTGTCTGTGTCATTGTAATCAGGTGTCTTATGATCTCAGGTGTGATATCTTTTTTCTCCGGGATTTTACCGGGTTTTGCCCGTAATTACAATTGAAGCTTGTGATATAAGGGTTAATTTGATAGGCACCTAAGTAGTTTTAACTTGAAGTATCATTATTTGGGTACGAAAAGACAAAAGCAAAGTATTATATACTAGCTGTTGCCCGCAGCTCCAATTTGACACCGCCCTGCCTGTGCACGTGTTTCCTCCCACATATAACCCTGGGTTCTTTAAGCGGAGCGTGAAGAGGCACATCAGTAGGTCGTCAAGTTGAGTGCCACTGTCTATCGTATGTGCTGTGAGAGTGGCCCACAATCGCTAGACGTGCGTCGTCACGACTTACCACCAGGCGGGCGGTGTCAATTTGGCGAACCAAATATGAAAAATTAAAAAAACCTACGACAAACTTATTATTTGCGGTTGGTACAGTACTCGGGTCAAGGGATCGAACCGCAAAATTAAGTTTGTTTTTTATTGTATATACTTTTACGGTATAAAAAGTACCCAGTGTGGTGCCCAGGATATTAAAGAATAATTATACCAAGTTTCATCGTAATCGAACCAGTAGTTTTTGCGTGATGCCTGAACAGACAGACAGACAGACAAAAAATTTTTTAATCACATTTTTGGGTTCAGTGTCAGTCTAGTAACACCCCCTGCCATTTATTTTTTTGATATCTTCAATGTACAGAATTTTCACTTCTACAGATTTATTATAAGTATAGATAAAATCTGAATGAATTACTGATATTACATAGATTATCAATAATCATCAAAATGAGAGAAAAGCCGTCTTCTAAAATTGGGGACTCCAGCAGGCGCAAAGAAGTCATTTTTTAACTTTGATATTGGGAGCCAAAAAGTTGAATTTAGAAAATGATAAATTCCTACAACACGACATTCTAAGAACCTACGCTTAAAACACTGAACTCTTGGGTATTTCCTTTTGACCAAGGACAATATTTTATTTAGGTTACCTATTTATGAATAAAATAAATTAATATCTGGAGATTCTCACACAACGTCATCAATAAAAAAAGAAAACATTTATTTAGTCTCAACAATTTCTTATGGCCTTTAAAGTCACTTTTGCGACGAATTATTAAAACCGTAGGAAAACAGGTTAAGTACACACTTACTACATTTAGTTACAACTCTAGTTTAACCCATATAACGAGATAAGTATAGTACTTTGCACGTGCTTGAGTTTAGTGAGGGTTCTCATTGTTTTACACAGACACATCACATCACGCCTATATCCCCGAAGGGGTAGGAAGAGGTGCATACGGGACCACGTAATAGGGGCAAGCCTATTGCCGTCACCGGGCACTCTAGAAAGTGGGTTATGTCCAAAATGGCCGAATTAATTTAATAAAATAAGCAGCTATATTATAACTTGAAAACTAAATTTGAAACCCGTTGCCTTGCGATGAAATGTTGATGAAAGTCTTACGTGCCAGCCGCTGTGGCACAGCCAATTACAGTTCTGGGCGTCTCGGACTCAATTGTTTTACACATGAATTTAATAATTATACTTTTTAGAAGCCTGTTTGTCGTTCGTTTGGATCGCAAATAAATGGTACATCATAAGACGGTAGTATACTTAACTACTGTCACTTGGAAAATTACATGTTACGTTACCTATATTCATGAAAATTTTATATTTTAAGTAAGTATATTTATTTACATTCGATGAAAATCTAAAGAAAATTATACTTAAGAAAAGTATAGAATAAAATAGAATAGAATAAAACTTCATTGTATACTTTATTGTAATACAACATCATTACATAGTATACAAGTCAAAATTAAATTAAAATTTTTAAAAACCCCCGACTCACAAAAAAGTGATGTATAAGTTATGACCTTTCATTTGATACCCAACACGGGTATATTTGGACACATCAATTTTAAATCACCACTTTCATCCCTCTTAACCGATTTTTATAAAACAAAGCTAAGAACACTCTCCCCTAACCCATCTTTCAAACAAAAGAACCAGAATCAAAATCGGTTCATCCGTTTGGGAGCTACGATGCCACAAACAGACACACACACACACACACACACACACACACACACACACACACACACCCACACACACACACACACACACACACACACACCCACACACACGTCAAACTTATAACACCCCGTTCGGGTTTCCGTCGGGGGTTAAAAACAAAGTCGCTTCCCGTTGTCTGTCTGTCCCTAGATTTTTAAAACAACGCAACGGATTTTAATGAGGTTTTCACCAATGGATACTCGTAGAGTGATCCTCGAGGAAGGTTTTAGTAATAAAATTGTCAAGCGGGCAAAGCCGTAGGCGTCCGCTAGTACATAATAAAATGTCCAAGTTTAAATATGTACAAATGGCGGCCTTATCATTAAAAAGTGATTTCTTACAGGCAACCTTTGGATGGACAAGTAGAAAGAATAGAATTTAAAATAACCAAGGCTGGTGGAGAAAGAAAATTATAAATAGATTCTTGGGAAAAAGGTACTACTTAATTAGAATAAATAAAGTAACATAAATACACATACTTTCATAAAATACATAGATATAAGTACATACATATAAATAAATACGAGTACATGATAAAAGTCGTTTTTAGGAAAAATTAAAACCTGTTTTTTGGCAGATTTTCATTATTTAATCTGGTCCTGGAAAAAGTTATGATGATGAGCTTTGCCATCAGCTGTCCGATTATTAAAATACACATTCATGCCTTTCAGCGAAATCGGTCGAATGATTCAGGATATCTGTACTGTAGCTGTCCGTACATAAGTCTTTTTTTTTTAAAAACGTGGTCGGTGATGCATTTACGCACTTCACCGTCTCGCTGCGGGGGGGAGCGAGACGGCTTCGTGTGGGACTCCCGGCCCTAGGATGAAGACGGGCCGGACTACCCACTAAAACCTATCCACGGTGTTTCTCCTTCGCCTTAGCCGGGCCCTCGGATAGGCAGAAACTGCCAAGCGACGGCGGCCCGGCAAAGGGGCGCTCGTTTAAGCTCAACATAGGGGGGGCATGCCCCCCCCCCCAAACAACATAGAAGCGACGCCCCCGAAACACATAAGGGGCGTCGGACTCCTCAGGGCCTTCCGCGTGAGCGGTGGGCCCCCCGACCCACCGCCCACGGCCCTATCAGTCGGGGGCTTGGGCGTATGCAATACGCCGTCGCCCCCTGACTGGTGCCCGGCGGGGCGAAAGCGTGCGGCCTGCACGCTCCCGTTCCCGCAGGGCCTCTCTCTTTGCCGCCATCACCTCCCGAGCGAAGGAGGCGACGGCGGCCCAACATTCTTCGCTGTCGGCCATAGAAAGAATGACGGCCGGCAGCGAACCTATACTGCCGATGACGCCCGTGAGGGCCGACCTCTGCGTGTCCCAGGCGCCGTACATAAGTCTTAGCTTAGCTTAATTTAGGTTAGATAGCGTTGCTATATAGCACTTTCCCTATTCTGTGGAGTTGCGTTTCGTGTCCAAAATATTAGGTATGTACATTTATTTCTTTACTTTCTTTAATTATTTACTTTATTTAAATCTTAAAGAGAGTAAATAATTAAACTTATAGAGAGTAAATAATACTTTCTTTAATAATTTACTCTCTATAAATAGGAAACTGAAAATCCTGTTTTTTTTTCACGATTGCCTTACAATACTTCCTTTATGTGACCAGTACCTACATGTGTAAGTAAGTGTAGTAAAAGTAGGTTTAAGATATTAGACAGATCATGTTTTTTTCGAGCTGACGTAGAAAAAGAGTGGGTAGGTAATGGTAACAGTTTGATTTATTTATTTTTGGTGTGCTTTCATTAGATTCATATTCTCGATGGGTCGACAGCCTGTACCTATGTGATTTCAACAAATATTTACTTACACCTATCTATCTTTTTTTATAAGTCTAGCTAAAATAAAATGTAGAGTAAACATAGCTTTGTTCACTGAAATAACTGTTATCAAATATTGTAACTATGTAGTATAATGAACGGTACTTACTCATAACGTGTGTCACGAATCTAAGTTTATGAGTGATGTACCCGTGACCGGTCGAACCAAGTAGGTAGGTACCGATAATGGTTATGATGTAACATAATCACACCTGCTTCCTGCATCCAATAAACTATTTTTCAGGAACACGTACCCAAGAATTTTAATGTAGTCCATATCAATGCACAGAGTATTGCGGCTCATTTCCCCGAGATGCTGACTACTTTTAACAACAATAATATTCATTGTATCCTGGTTTTCAAATCATGGCTTAAACTATGTATGCCTACTTTGCCATACACGCTGCCTGGTTTCAGCTTGATCAGGAACGACCGAACGCCCTGCATGTGGTGGAGTTGCCATTTATTTGCGCTGCAACATACCATATAACGTTGCAGATCTCTCACCACAGCCGCCGCCATCATTTGCAGGTGAACATTTGTTCCTGGAAGTTGAGTTGTGCCACTGCAGGGTTCTGCTCGGTATTTACTATTGTTCCTATTCTAATATTAACTTCTTTTCCTCTTTTGAAAGTATCCTTGAGCACCTTACTCCTTCATACCAACATACTATAATTATGGGTGACATTAACACTTGTTTGTTAAAGAACGATGCCAGCTCTTCCTCCTTTTTAAATGTAACTGAATCCTGTAATCTATCTATCCTTCCTTTAACTGCTACACATCACTTTCCTGGCCGTGGCCCGTCTCTTCTAGATCTTATCCTAATTTCCTCTACTGACCTTGTTTCTAAGCACGGACAATACCCGGCTGATGATTTCTCCTATCATGATCTTCTTTTCCTATCTTATAAGCTCCGTCCTCCTAAACCTAAATCCAAAATCTTGATGCAGTGTGATTTTGGTGGTATGCACCTTGATACAACCTTGATAGGCTACGTGAAGACGCCAAAAACATTGACTGGACGTCGCTGATTTGGTCGCTAATGACAGAAGACTGCATAGACGATAAGGTCAATACTTTCACTAACAACCTAATTGGCCTGTACGATGTACATGCACCCGTCCGTGCAGTAAAAATTCGGCACCTTCCAGCCCTTGGCTAACATAGAAATCAAAGTATCAATAGCTAAAAAAGCGTCTGCTAAATGTAGGTATAAATTTCGCCCTACGCCACATAACCACGAGAAATAGTAACTATTCGGAATCTCTGCAGCAAGGTGTATAGGAAAGCTCAACGCCAATATGTCCATAATAAGGTCGAGAACGGCAAACCAGCCAAAATCTGGAAATTTCTCAAAACTTTAGGGGTTGGAAAAACTAACACACCAAATACTTCCAAGAAGATCGATATCAACTCGTTAATGCCCGGTTCCTATATTTGTAAAACGACTCGTTTCAATAACGAACCGTAATATTTTCTACCAGACGTAAGCATAAACTGTTCCTATAAAAAACAACTCGTAGGGCAAACTACCGAAAGTTGGTTACTAACGGATGGGAGGATTTCGAACTACTATCCGTAAGCAATCTCTATGGAAATGACAAATATTGTGTTCCTATATAAAAAATTAACTGTCAGAGAACTGTCAAAATTACCATCCGTTAATCGTTTCGCTACCGCTAGGTTTTGGTCGGTTTTACAGTTTACGTCCCGATAAAATTTCAATAACCTTACATTTTATTCGTTTTTTTGACAAAAAAGGACCTTATTAAGTATAGGAAGACGTGATTTGACACACGATTTAACTCGGGTTTAGCTATTTTAAAAGATATTTACAAAATGATTTCGAGTTCAGAAAGTGATTTTGAAATTTTCAACATATTGTCTGGGTTTGAGCCTGATGAAGAAGTACCTCGTCGAATTTACAAACAAAGAGTGGACTACTTTAATACTTTAGATGCGTACCAGTTTCAGCTATGATATGATCCAGTGCTGGCACAAAGATCAAGGTGGATATAGCAATTACGCTATGCTATACATACATAAATATGAATGGAGTGTAACTGGTTTTTTTTATAAATAAAACCAATTCATTTTTTATTGTATATTTTTATTTGATAAATAATATTATAAATGTTTAATAATCAGTTGTACTGGTTGATGCCTGACTGGTCTTATTGGATAGTTCTTGTTTTAATTTTTCTATTTCTAAATTAAATTTTATTGTTTTGGCCTCGTAATATCTCTGAATTGCCAAATTCATTTCACGGCTACCATTCTCAACATAATATCTCTGCTTCTGTCCTGTATTAGTAAAGGAAATATGATTAGTTTAAAGGTATAATTAGATATCAATTTTTAAATGGGCTGAGTAAGGAAATGCATAGGTACCTTTGTAGGTTTGTAATTCTTTAGACATACTTGTCATTCAAAAGTGTCTTGTAAAGGCCCATCTGCTTTTCTCTTTTTAGCTGTAAAATGAAAATATAAATTACTTGATGACCTGACACTGCCCCACCTATATTCTGAACCACCAGCACCTTTCCAGAATATTTACAAAGACAAGCAGTTGGCTGTCAAGTACAATAATTGTGAATTAAAACCAATCAGCACCCTACCTGTACACACAAGATCCAAATGACATACACCCATGCAAAAGAATGAAAAGGTTTTGATACCTTGTGTGCCACAGCCATGCATATTTATTCAATATATTAAATGAAGTTTAATAAATAATAAACTACTGACACACAATAAAATAATGTACCTTCACTTATAGGCGTTGGCATATAAGTAGGTTCTGGTGTAGCAATCTCCAACACTACATCATCTATTGGCTTATGCATAGGGGAAAAAATATCACTACCAACACCACCAAGCACAACTACCTCTTCAGTGAAACCTACTCCATCACCACCAAATGGCACACTGAATCCAGTGCAAGTGGATCCCAACAGACCTGTTACTCTTTCCAAAATTTCATCATGAAATGTGAATATGAAATATGAAATGTGGTTTACCACCACCAGTCTGTAATCAAAAAAAAATTTTATTCATAATCTTGGGTTAGGTTTAACCGGTTTAACGAAACAAAGCAGACAGAGGCATCCAGAAGTTAACTTTTGGATGTAACTGAATATGCTTATAAGACTAAAGAATGGTAGTTTAAAATATAACTGATACCTTTAAATTATTTAGGCGAATTTGTTGGCACCTTTACCGAGCTGCTTTTTTTAAATTGTCCCATTTTGCCTTTAGCTGATCTTTATGCCGCGGAAATTGACCATTTTTTTAATTAAAACTATCTGACAAGGAGTTCCAGGCCTCTTCTTTTAATTTATTTGATGAAGCATTAGTCTCCTTGCTAATAATTATTGGCTTACTTTGAAGCAAGTCTAACAACAGGGATACCTCATCCTTGGTCATCGCCTTCTTTGTCTTCTGTAACACAAAACATTAATCAGAACTCAGCACCTACTACAAAACTTGCCTGATAGGATTACGTCATAAATTTCTACTTACCGAATTCGTATTACTATCCATTTCAATTATTATTCAACAATAATATTCAACTTCAAAATAATTGCAATTTACAAGTTGCCAAACGTTATCATATCATCTTCAGGAACACCCGACTTGGACGTTTCGTTTTGTGCATACTTCAGTTACGCATATAACTAAAATTCTTATTTATTTAAATGATTTCGCTCTTACCAATATTATAAATGTACAAAAAACTTATTTTTCTGGATGAAAGTCTTTTTTAAATATTTATTATACTCAAAATAACAAGATTATTGATTCGGTTTGTTTCAGTTCTAAATATGTTTCATTGTAAAAACGAAACGCAACGAGTGCCGAGAGAGGGCGTCCGTAAGCGGGTAACCAACATCTGTTCGTTGCAGGTAGATGATGCATAAAAATATAGGAATGCCTATTACGGTTCGTTATTCGTACCCCTAAAACGGATGGTTGCTTTGAACATTAACGATTCGCTGATTATAGGAACCGGCCATAAATCAACACTTTTCATCTTCGTCTGCACTTGATCAGACTCGTAGAACTAGTACTTTACTACATCTTTCATCTCTTCCTTCCTCATATCCACGGTTTTTTTTTCGATCAACTATCTCCTTGTGATGTTAAGAAGAGTGTATTGTCTATAAATTCCAACTCTATTGGAAGTGACAGTATTATGCCCGGTTCCTATATTTGTAAAACGACTCGTTTCAATAACGAACCGTAATATTTTCTACCAGACGTAAGCATAAACTGTTCCTATAAAAAACAACTCGTAGGCCAAACTACCGAAAGTTGGTTACTAACGGATGGGAGGATTTCGAACTACTATCCGTAAGCAATCTCTATGGAAATGACAAATATTGTGTTCCTGTTCCTATATAAAAAATTAAATGTCAGAGAACTGTCAAAATTACCATCCGTTAATCGTTTCGCTACCGCTAGGTTTTGGTCGGTTTTACAGTTTACGTCCCGATAAAATTTCAATAACCTTACATTTTATTCGTTTTTTTGACAAAAAAGGACCTTATTAAGTATAGGAAGACGTGATTTGACACACGATTTAACTCGGGTTTAGCTATTTTAAAAGATATTTACAAAATGATTTCGAGTTCAGAAAGTGATTTTGAAATTTTCAACATATTGTCTGGGTTTGAGCCTGATGAAGAAGTACCTCGTCGAATTTACAAACAAAGAGTGGTCTACTTTAATACTTTAGATGCGTACCAGTTTCAGCTATGATATGATCCAGTGCTGGCACAAAGATCAAGGTGGATATAGCAATTACGCTATGCTATACATACATAAATATGAATGGAGTGTAACTGGTTTTTTTATAAATAAAACCAATTCATTTTTTATTGTATATTTTTATTTGATAAATAATATTATAAATGTTTAATAATCAGTTGTACTGGTTGATGCCTGACTGGTCTTATTGGATAGTTCTTGTTTTAATTTTTCTATTTCTAAATTAACTTTTATTGTTTTGGCCTCGTAATATCTCTGAATTGCCAAATTCATTTCACGGCTACCATTCTCAACATAATATCTCTGCTTCTGTCCTGTATTAGTAAAGGAAATATGATTAGTTTAAAGGTATAATTAGATATCAATTTTTAAATGGGCTGAGTAAGGAAATGCATAGGTACCTTTGTAGGTTTGTAATTCTTTAGACATACTTGTCATTCAAAAGTGTCTTGTAAAGTTTACTACATCTTTCATCTCTTCCTTCCTCATATCCACGGTTTTTTTTTCGATCAACTATCTCCTTGTGATGTTAAGAAGAGTGTATTGTCTATAAATTCCAACTCTATTGGAAGTGACAGTATTATGCCCGGTTCCTATATTTGTAAAACGACTCGTTTCAATAACGAACCGTAATATTTTCTACCAGACGTAAGCATAAACTGTTCCTATAAAAAACAACTCGTAGGCCAAACTACCGAAAGTTGGTTACTAACGGATGGGAGGATTTCGAACTACTATCCGTAAGCAATCTCTATGGAAATGACAAATATTGTGTTCCTGTTCCTATATAAAAAATTAACTGTCAGAGAACTGTCAAAATTACCATCCGTTAATCGTTTCGCTACCGCTAGGTTTTGGTCGGTTTTACAGTTTACGTCCCGATAAAATTTCAATAACCTTACATTTTATTCGTTTTTTTGACAAAAAAGGACCTTATTAAGTATAGGAAGACGTGATTTGACACACGATTTAACTCGGGTTTAGCTATTTTAAAAGATATTTACAAAATGATTTCGAGTTCAGAAAGTGATTTTGAAATTTTCAACATATTGTCTGGGTTTGAGCCTGATGAAGAAGTACCTCGTCGAATTTACAAACAAAGAGTGGTCTACTTTAATACTTTAGATGCGTACCAGTTTCAGCTATGATATGATCCAGTGCTGGCACAAAGATCAAGGTGGATATAGCAATTACGCTATGCTATACATACATAAATATGAATGGAGTGTAACTGGTTTTTTTATAAATAAAACCAATTCATTTTTTATTGTATATTTTTATTTGATAAATAATATTATAAATGTTTAATAATCAGTTGTACTGGTTGATGCCTGACTGGTCTTATTGGATAGTTCTTGTTTTAATTTTTCTATTTCTAAATTAACTTTTATTGTTTTGGCCTCGTAATATCTCTGAATTGCCAAATTCATTTCACGGCTACCATTCTCAACATAATATCTCTGCTTCTGTCCTGTATTAGTAAAGGAAATATGATTAGTTTAAAGGTATAATTAGATATCAATTTTTAAATGGGCTGAGTAAGGAAATGCATAGGTACCTTTGTAGGTTTGTAATTCTTTAGACATACTTGTCATTCCATATAGGCATCTGGGTTGTAAAGGCCCATCTGCTTTTCTCTTTTTAGCTGTAAAATGAAAATATAAATTACTTGATGACCTGAGACTGCCCCACCTATATTCTGAACCACCAGCACCTTTCCAGAATATTTACAAAGACAAGCAGTTGGCTGTCAAGTACAATAATTGTGAATTAAAACCAATCAGCACCCTACCTGTACACACAAGATCCAAATGACATACACCCATGCAAAAGAATGAAAAGGTTTTGATACCTTGTGTGCCACAGCCATGCATATTTATTCAATATATTAAATGAAGTTTAATAAATAATAAACTACTGACACACAATAAAATAATGTACCTTCACTTATAGGCGTTGAGATATAAGTAGGTTCTGGTGTAGCAATCTCCAACACTACATCATCTATTGGCTTATGCATAGGGGAAGAAATATCACTACCAACACCACCAAGCACAACTACCTCTTCAGTGAAACCTACTCCATCACCACCAAATGGCACACTGAATCCAGTGCAAGTGGATCCCAACAAACCTGTTACTCTTTCCAAAATTTCATCATGAAATGTGAATATGAAATATGAAATCTGGTTTACCACCACCAGTCTGTAATCAAAAAAAAATTTTATTCATAATCTTGGGTTAGGTTTAACCGGTTTAACGAAACAAAGCAGACAGAGGCATCCAGAAGTTAACTTTTGGATGTAACTGAATATGCTTATAAGACTAAAGAATGGTAGTTTAAAATATAACTGATACCTTTAAATTATTTAGGCGAATTTGTTGGCACCTTTACCGAGCTGCTTTTTTTAAATTGTCCCATTTTGCCTTTAGCTGATCTTTATGCCGCGGAAATTGACCATTTTTTTAATTAAAACTATCTGACAAGGAGTTCCAGGCCTCTTCTTTTAATTTATTTGATGAAGCATTAGTCTCCTTGCTAATAATTATTGGCTTACTTTGAAGCAAGTCTAACAACAGGGATACCTCATCCTTGGTCATCGCCTTCTTTGTCTTCTGTAACACAAAACATTAATCAGAACTCAGCACCTACTACAAAACTTGCCTGATAGGATTACGTCATAAATTTCTACTTACCGAATTCGTATTACTATCCATTTCAATTATTATTCAACAATAATATTCAACTTCAAAATAATTGCAATTTACAAGTTGCCAAACGTTATCATATCATCTTCAGGAACACCCGACTTGGACGTTTCGTTTTGTGCATACTTCAGTTACGCATATAACTAAAATTCTTATTTATTTAAATGATTTCGCTCTTACCAATATTATAAATGTACAAAAAACTTATTTTTCTGGATGAAAGTCTTTTTTAAATATTTATTATACTCAAAATAACAAGATTATTGATTCGGTTTGTTTCAGTTCTAAATATGTTTCATTGTAAAAACGAAACGCAACGAGTGCCGAGAGAGGGCGTCCGTAAGCGGGTAACCAACATCTGTTCGTCGCAGGTAGATGATGCATAAAAATATAGGAATGCATATTACGGTTCGTTATTCGTACCCCTAAAACGGATGGTTGCTTTGAACATTAACGATTCGCTGATTATAGGAACCGGCCATTAGTCGTAATATGATTGTGCCGATCCTGGATGAAATTCTGCCTGTATTGTGTCATATTTTTAACTATTCCCTTACCAGCACTGTGTTCCCGAAGGCGTGGAAAGAGGCACAGATCGTTTCACTACCAAAAAAGACAAATCCTTCCTCTTTTTCTGAGTACCGACCTATATCAATCTTGCCTTTATTATCTTAGGTATTGGAACGATTAGTGTACAATCAGCTAAGCTCTTTCCTCAACCGTAGCTGTCTCTTCGATCCTTTCCAGTCGGGGTTTCGTCCGGGACATAGTACGGCCAGTGCTCTGATCAATGTTACCGACGATATAAGAATTGGTATCGAAAATAGAAATCTTACTGTACTCTCCCTACTCGAGTTCAGTAATGCATTTAATACAGTGGATTTCCATATCCTGCTAGGCATATTGCGCTCTATTAACATATCTCCAATAGTAGTTGACTGGTTTCATAGTTACCTGTTTGGTCGTCGACAGCGTGTACGTTATGATGAATCCTTTTCTGATTGGTGTGATACTTCTGCCGGCGTACCACAGGGTGGCATTCTGTCTCCTTTTCTTTTTGCTATATTTATAAACTCCATCTCGAAAACATTACTTTCGTTCTACCACCTTTATGCAGACGATTTACAAATATACATGCAGGCGCCAGTGGACGAGCTAAGTGAGACGGTATCAATTATTAATGATGATTTGGTCCAAATCTGTGAGTGGAGTAAGCAATATGGGCTGAGCGTTAATCCCTCCAAAACTCTAGTCATTGCTGTTGGGAGCGCTAGAATGGTCGATCGGATCGACTGGGCGTTGCTTCCTAGTATCGTATTTAACGGTACTACATTACCTATATCTACTCGCGTTAAGAACCTTGGAATATAATTGATAATACTAATTTATCCTGGTGGCTACTAATATGTGAGGTAAGTCGCAAACTGTTTGCGTCAATCGGTTCTTTACGTCACGTACGCAACTTCCTACCAATTGCCACCAAAATTGCGCTTGCACAGGCTATCCTGCTTCCTATCCTTGACTACGCTGATGTCAGCTATCTCGATGTCACTGAGCTATATATAAATCTATGCATCAGGTTCATATTTGGCTTGCGTAAATATGACCATGTATCTGAATACCGCGATTTTCTCAAGTGACTCCTCATTCGTCTTCGCCACAATACCCATATTCTCTTAACTCTTTACAATGTATTGTTTAATCCTTGTACCCCAACTTATTTAAATGAACGTTTTACGTTCCTAAATGACACACATGTAAGATCCTTGAGGTCGTTACAATCTCTGGTGTTATCAGTACCAGAGCATACCAGTGCAGTGTTCCCTGCCTGTTACTATCAAGAAGGCACCAACGGTAGCGATCTTCAAGAGTGTCTAGTCACAATATTCGTCGTTGTTGTCACTGGTATTAATTATATTGTTATTTAGTAGTTTTATTGTTTAAGTCGTCAATGTAAATGTAATTCATTCTAGTCTATAATATGGATTTATAATCTAGACTTATAATAAATCTGTAGAAGTGAAAATTCTGTACATTGAAAATATCAAAAAAAACAAATGGCAGGGGGCGTTACTAGACCGACACCGAACCCAAAAATGTGATTAAAAAATGTTTGTCTGTCTCTCTGTCTGTCTGTCAGTTTGTTCAGGCATCACGCAAAAACTACCGGTTCGATTACGATGAAACTTGGTATAATTATTCTTTAATAACCTGGGTACACGAGAATACGTAAAAAAACAGGTTCGATAATCTATATATATAATACGCCGGTGAACCCGCTTCTCCTCCTAAACTAAGAGTCGCACAGTCAAGTGTGGCACACCGTTGGAAAGGTCGTGGTCTCAAGTGGTGCGATAAGATTAGAAATTTGACAAAAAGTTAAATAAAAATAAAATTATTACTTGCGCAGTTTGCGCTAAGGGTTGCTAGTTACTGTTAAACTGTACTACTGCCGGTCATTAAACCTTACCTATTTTGGACCCAGTCCGAGACGCCCAGGACTTTAATTGGCTGTGCCACAGCGGCTGGCACGTAAGATTTTGTCGGGAACGGGAACCAATTTTCTTTTTTTTTCTAAATCACTACCTGCTACTTTTTATTAAATTCGTTCAGCCATTTTGGAAATAACCCATTATATGTGCGCTCGGTGACAGCAATAGGCTTGCCCCCTATACGTGGGACTAAAAATACTGGCAAATTGTGGGTGTGTATACCCTTTCGGGGATATAGACGTGATATGTGTGTGTGTATTTTGGACTTAAATGTGTCAATTCGGACACAATGTTCGAAAATCTTGTGTCCGTGACGTCAGCGACTCTTGTTTTCCATCCAAATAATTACACATATATCTTTATAATAACGAAGTATGCAGATATAGGTGTTCTGCTCAGCGGCTCTATAACAGCCCAAGTCATTCTCATTTGCACGCGGTGCACCTACTGATAGGCGAAAGACTTCGACTAGAATACTCAAAGTGCCACGAAAGGGTAAAGGCTCGTGTGACCAGTGGTTGGCGAGGTATAAGCGTAACGAACGCGTCTGTCTGCCTCTTCTGGGTTTAAAGACGTAATTTTGTGTAGTGTGTTGGACAGAGGTAGGGATATTGTACTCCCGAGGTATATTTTATTTATTGTAACTGTCACCGTAGCATTGTAAAAACCGTACGATAGATCATACTGGCGATTGGAGAAGAGTGTAGTTAACTCAAGCACCTTTAGTTAGCTGAACGGGTTGCCGGGAATAGTTACTCGTATTTGCTTGATAGTATTCTTTAAAAGACAATAAAGACATATTTCACTGAACTATGTACCTCTACATATGACATATACACAGTAGAGCTCGCACGCTACAGCTAGTCTCAAACATAAATACCCAAAATTAGCAAGTACACCTTGTAGATGTACGGTTGGTTGATGGTGCTGTCTAATATGCTATGTATGTATTGTCATCTCTAGTGTAATATTATGTACCTACTTGTATATGTTATAGAATGCTTCCTGTCCATTACTTATGTCTTTACTTATTCAAATTTCTTTGTTTACTTATATTTTTCTTATGATATGTATTAGTATTGTCTCCATAAGATTGTTTTTATGTTTCCTCACTAAATTTACTCAAACACCAATGACTACCTACTTTCACTTCTTATTTCTTACCATTTATGTCCATCCAAAGGTTGCCTGTAAGAGATCGCTTTTAGTGATAAGGCCGCCATTTGTACATTTTCATACGATGTTTCTCATATTTATTTATATTGGTGTAAAACATAGATTTTTCTCTTCTATTCTATGGTTGGTTGATGTACGATTGGATGATCTGTAGATCATCTGATCTAATTTGACCTAAACCTGGAACTTCTGAGGTTGTAGCAGTATCACAATGGTCGTAGGTACCTACGTTCAACCAATTGCAATTGCATTACTTAGGTACCTTCTACATAAATACATAGTAATAATGAACTGCTTCGGTGGCGTGGTCGGTAGTGCATCAACTTTCGAGGCCAGAGTCTCGGGTTCGATTACCGGTCGAGACTAACTTTGTGTGATGACATATACGTTTGTACCGAAGTCTGGATGTTTTCTATGTATGATATGTATGTATTTACATAAATCTATCTTTATCTATACATATAATAAATCTGTAGAAGTGAAAATTCTGTACATTGAAAATATAAAAAAAATAAATGGCAGGGGGTGTTACTAGACCGACACCGAAACCAAAAATGTTATTAAAAATTTTTTTGTCTGTCTGTCTGTCTGTTTGTTCAGGCATCACGCATAAACTACCGGTTCGATTACGATGAAATTTGGTATAATTATTCTTTAATATCCTGGACACCACGCTGGGTACTTTTTATCCCGGAAAAGTATATACAATAAAAAACAAACTTAATTTTGCAGTTCGATCCCTAGACCCGATTACTGTACCAACTGCAAATAATAAGTTTGTCGTAGGTTACGTCACCCGCAGTGGAGTTGATACTAAGAGTGGCTAAGATACTATAATATTTTTACTTAAGATACAATATCGCTCAACAGCTATTCATAATAAATCAGTAACTGGTGATCAAGAAAGCTATAACAGGCAGGCGGAGCTGCGGGCAACAGCTAGTCCATAAATAAATAAAAGAGTAATGAGCTGTATCTAGTACTCATATCACAAGCTCTGCTTAGTTTGAGACTAGATGGCGTTGTGTGAATTGTCCTAACATATTTATTTATTTATAGTAGAGCCCAATAGCTAGAGCAGTCTTTAACTTAGTAACCCGGACATTAGCAACGTACCTATCTATATAGAGATCGTCCGAAACATTTGCACTATCACAAAGGTAAAACAGCATAAGTATACCTACCTACCCACGCAATTTTCCGTTATCAGTAAAGCAATTATTAAGTGTTTGCAACTGCAGTACTTAAATACTTCAAAAATTCAGCAAACTCATGGTAAATAACTACTTTTAACAATCACAAAATAAATATACTCGAACTATTTTCGACTAAAACGTTACTTTTTAGCAAGTAAGCGCAATGCGACAAAACGGTATCGCATTAGCATCATTCACACCTCAATATTATTTTTATTACCTACAGAATATTTCTATTGGACGTACAAAATACGATACTGCTAAGTTATTATTTAATAGTAAAAAATCAGCTGTAATTTCCAATAAAACAAAGTCGGGTAAAATTACGCAACGGATTTTGATGCGGTATTTAATAGTTCAAGTGATTCAAGGGGAAGGTTTTAATATATGATTTGTCAAGCGAGCGAAGCTACGGGTGTCCGTATCGAATTCAAAATGTATAGAACTATATAACACTGCGTCACTGGGAGTCCACCGGGAACATTAAATATAAATTATCGTGTCTGACAAATAGTTACAGCGTGATAATAAGTACACCAATGTGTGTAGTGGTGAGGTGTCAAAAGACAGTTAATCTACACTACCTGATGAGAGAGAACAGAGATATGTTTGTTGGAAATTTTACGTAACCTAACAGTTGCTAGGTAAATAATCTATATATTTAATACGACAATTTGTCTGTCTGTCTGTCCGTCCGTCGCGTTTTTCAATTATAATTAATAATACATATATTTGCATGAAATATTAAAATATTCGTAGAAGTTTAGGGACAGTTTTTTTTTTTTGAGGCGATACTAAGTTCGCCGGGATAACTAGTTTAACTTAATAATAATAACCGCAAAAATACGGTGTAATGAAATTTTTCAATTCCCGTCCCGGGGATGCCCTCCGAAAAATGTCCGCAGGGCCTCTTTGACCCCCTCTGTGCTTTTTAGGTGTCGGTTCAGTTCTATCCTGAGTTCTTAGCGTGAGCGGTGTCATATCTATTCGTTCAATAACAAGCAAGAGAGGAAAACTATTGACTTTATCTGTAACCTACAAAGAGTACTTTTTGTAATCTGTTAGCTGACACTATTAATTTGACATTGTATGTTTAAAAATATGTAAATAACAAATCATACATAAGCACCATTTTCGAAAGCATTTTATATTGAATTTTATGAATAAGTGTAACTAAATGATATGAATTATCATTCAATTAATACTATTTTGATATTAACGTTACTAAGAATTCGTCACCATGTTATTCATGCTGTAGGCTACTTGTAGGTTGAACGTCCAACGGTCCCTTTAAAAGGACAAGAATTCTAAATTAATCGTCAGGTAAGTATGGAACCAACGTACTTTCCAAATGGTGTGACTAATGTTATTTCAATTTTGAAAGCATATACCTAATACTTACAATAAGTATGCATTAGTTTCTTAGGAAGTTAATATTTCTAAAAATAATTTTTGTGGTTACATTATGTATGCATACGTGTATTATCCTTATGGATATGTACAGGTACCTACGTGTGGTTCCTCACCCCGCGATACCATTTCACTTTCATACAGAGTTAACAAAGTTTCGGGTGAAATATCGTGCCTCTGCCTACCCCTTCCGGTAGTACTCATTCCCAATTCGCTTGGAAATACGAGTACAATAACTGGAGGATAAAAGAATAGGTACCTACTTACTATACAAGTAAAATGCCCCTTCCCATACAAAGTAATGTAGCTGCTCTTAAGCAGACTTATATTACGGCTATTTTGATATCAACTACGGATTTTCGATAAGAAAACTATATTCTCCATTGGGCTGTATAACTTTACTATACTGGCCATAAATACTGTTACTTTAAAACATTTGTTTTTTTTTTTTTCAAGTTTTTAATTATTTTGAATTCGGAACACGTATTTTAAAAACTTCTTTCGATTTCGCGCCATTTCACATATTTTTTCGTGTTCATTATCGAATTACCTTACAATATGGAATGGGGTGTTAAAGAAAATAGGATCGCAGTGATCGCCTTGCAAAAAGTGGGTATGGAGCCGTCGCGTCGGTCATATTCCAGACACTTCAAAAACTTGGTATCAGCCGTATGTTCGTATATCGTACTATCAATAGATACAACAACACTTCGTCTTTCGAAGACCAAAAAATCGGGGCGGCCGCGTGCTGTTAGAACTACAAGGACTATTAATGCTGTTAAAGCCAGAATTCGTCGAAACTCCATAAGAAAGCAAAAAATCTTATCGCGAGATATGAAGATTACCACTAGGACTCTGTCGCGTATTATAGAACAAGACCTGAAGCTCGGTGCTTATCGTCGATATACAGGACATGCCCTAAATCAATCTTTACGATTAATTTAGGGCATGTCATGCGCATGTCGCGATACGCAGGTGAAAGGCACAGAAATATCCTCTTTACCGATGAAAAAAAATTCACGATTGAAGAACACTACAATAAGCAAAATGATAATGTGTACACTCACAGTTCTAAGGAAGCTGCTCAAGTGGTCGGAAAGGTACAACGTGGTCATCATCCTGCGTCAGTGATGGTTTGGTAGGGCGTGTCTTATTAGGGAGTCACAAAACTACATTTTTGTGAAAAAGGAGAGATAAACTTCAGCCAAAGTGTATCAAGATACTGTCTTGGATCATGTTGTGAAACCTCTCAGCAATACAGTTTTTAAAAATATACCGTGGACTTTCCAGCAGGACTCTGCTCCTGGTCACAAGCCACGAAATACCCAAGCCTGGCTAGAAACCAACTTTCCGGACTTTATAAAAGCTGAAGACTAGCCCTCATCTAGCCCAGACCTCAACCCTTTAGAGTTTTAGACTACAAATTATGGTCAGTTTTAGAGGACATGGTCTGCTCTTAACGACAAGGCGACATTGAGGCTCTTAAAAAATCTTTGGAGCAAGCAGTGGCAAATTTTCCCTTGGAAACAGTGCGTAAATCCCATAGATAACCTCCTAATGGATTCCGCATGCAGGGCAACAAACGCGCGCCACGCATACTTGATTTCGCTAGCATATAAAGCTATGCCTAAAATCACGACGTCAGTGACAACCAACTTCACGACCTATGACCACGTGCGATTTTATAATTTATAAAAATTGTTTTTGTTAGTATTTTACGTTTTAAATGGAGGAGGAGGAGATTATCTATGATAAATCCATAGATTCGTGGATTACAAACAGATTAAAGGCCTTTTTTTTTTTTTTTTTAATTCCGCGGCCTAGGGCCGCGGCCGCTCTAACGTCCGTTGCCGGGCGTCTCTGGTTACAAGCAGAACGTATTTCCAGTGGCGCCCGGCGGACTTTGACCACCTCTGTGGTCTCTGCGGGGGTCGGGATGAGAATCCCGCGTCGTTGGGGTAGGGTTTTATCCCGCGTCAGTGAGTGAATCTGGTTGCGTGCTATGGGGCAGAGGCCCCGCAGCACGCAACCCTTCTAGCCTGCTTCTGTAAGGACGGTGGGTGGCGATCCCGCCGTCCTCAGGCCCCGATCATGGAGGTCGATGGTCTTGGGCGTAGATGAGTCTGCGGCGCCCTCGCCGCTGACTACGGAACTCGGCGGGAAGGGTACGCTCCCTCTCCCTCTCGGCCGCCTCCTTCGCGAGCATGACGTGCTCGCAGAAGGACACGGCCGCGTTCCACCTACTCGCGCTGGAGACCATGGCTTGGAGCATGGTTTCCAGCGAGAGGATATCCACGCCCAGACCCACTACGAGGTCCCGGCGCTGACTCGCACACGCTGAGCACTCCACCAACGTGTGGAGTGCGGTGTCGTCGCCGGAAACCTCGCAATGTTGACACCGGGGTGTGACCTCACGATGGATGCGAAACAGATAGCTACCGAAGCATCCATGCCCAGTAACGATCTGCGTCGCACGATACGTGAGGTCACCATGCTGCCTCTGCAGCCAATCGTCCATGATCGGTCTCACCGCCGCGATGATGGTGCTACCCCATCTGGGTTGCTCAAGTCGCACCCTCCATGACTCCATGAGATCCTGGTGGAGTTGGGACCGCCGGTCCTCGATTTCTCGAGACGTAGGCCTGTGGTCCCGCTCCAGCGCCTCCTTGCGCCATTGGAACAATGACGCAAGGGCTCTCGCTTCCAGGTCCCATGGAGGGGTCCCGGCTAGGAGACATGCAGCCTCTCCGGAGATCGTGCGGTACCCTCTTATTGTTTTGACGGCCAAGGTCCTCAACGGTCTATTAAGGAGCGTTGAGTTGTTGGCCGTCAACCGCTCCGCCCATACGGGAGCCCCGTATAGGGCCATACTCCGCACGATCCCCAGGTACAGTCTCCTGCAGGAGGCGTTGGGTCCCTTTAGGTTGGGCATGAGTCGCGAAAGCGAGACTGATGCCCCCTTCACGTTAGGGACCAAACTTCGGAAATGTGGTCCGAAGATTAAAGGCCTGTATAAAAGCCAAAGGTGGCCATTTCGAATACAATATATTTTTATTTTTTGGTAAGACTTTAATAAATATGTAGGTATAAGTTTTAATAATATTACATTACTTCATTTAAAAAAAAATGCATTTTCATTTGTAACAAAACTTATGGCTGGACTAGGTATACATTAAGGTAACTAGTGTGTAATTATTTGGGATAGTGGTCAAGTGAAGGTCGCAAGTAGATGGATGGTTATAACTTACGAGTATAATGCCTTTATTTGGCTTTATCGTTCGCAGCTCAGGGATCGTGTCAACCACTCGTGGCGAGTCACTTAGTTGGGAAATGACCCTCATTCAGAGGTTACGTTGTTTGTAGTTTGAATAATATTAACTTTTTTTCAATTATGCGTAACGCATAAATCAATCCTTTTAATATTATACAGGATTTTTCTTAACCGCGGCCAACGCTGCCAAGGGCCGCCCACTCAATCGTTCATTGTCGGGCGTCTCCAGTGCGCCTTCAGGAGAATAACCCAGCAGGGCGAGCATGGCGGTAGGAAGAATTTGTCGATAACCAATGATATGGCAAAAATGTGTTGATTAGGTCACGTCACTGACATTTTCTGCGATATCATTGGTTAGTAGGTGGTAGTACAAACTCTTCCTATCGCCATGCTTGCTCTGCAGGGTGCCGGCGATATAATAGAGAATGCAATTTGGATAAGGCCACTGGGATACACCAGTTTTGTATTGGAAACAAGAAAATTCGGCATACGCATTATGAATGTATATAGGTACCTACAAATTTACGAAAGTTTTGTTTCGTTGGTTGCAGATGTCGCAAATCAAAATAGCACGATAATAGCGGCAGGGATGCAGGCAGGGGTCGCGTGCATCGGGGCTCGGGCGGGATAACGCACCCTGGTGATGTGGGTGCGGGTGGCGAGGGCGCTGCGGGCGCTGCGACGCGCGGCGCTGCTGCTGCCGCTGGCGCTCACCGCGCTGGCGCTGCTACTGCTGCCGCGCCCGCAGTCCCTTGCACCCGCGCCCAGGAGCCCTCCACCACCCGTGCTGAAGGATGATTTACATGTAGATATATTGCAGGTATACTACACGCAACGTTTCATCTTTACATAGTTTAAATTAAGTCACTTCCACTGTCTCTTTGCTGATCTTCAATCAGCAGTTGCACCGCAGATAAGGACGACTACGATATTCAGACATTTTTGTGTTGGTTTATTTCAGAATGAACTGGTTACTTCCGCTGACTACCCGGCACCTGCTGATGGTGGTTTCGATGATGTTTCCCGCCGATATTGGTTCATGCGCGGAGGGGAACAGAGACCCTGGCAGTATGATCCTCACGCTAAACTATTTCCAGAAGACGCTCCTGGAGACGATAGGTACCTTTAAAACTGTGCTGTATTAATAGTTTCAGTATGTTTTAGTTTTAACCAAATATACCTTCTCAGGCGTTTCATGCGTGACTGAGTAATCAATATCAAAATATCGTCACAAACATTATGTTTACAGAGTTGTTCAGCAGTTAATGTATACACTACCACAAGATGAAGACGTGCCAGTGATGAAAATATTGCTCGCCAACGGCTTCGGTGCGTGGGGCGTAGCCGCTGGGAGGACTGAATTCGTCCGGAACAAATGTCCTGTCGATCGTTGCTCTGTTACTGCGGACTTGCGAGAGGCTACAAACGCAGACGCCATCATCTATAAGGATCACCATACCGTTTTAAATATGAAACGATCACCAAAACAGGTCAGTACAATATTAATTAGTAAACGGGTGTAAGAGTGTACCATCAAGAAAGTAGGGTTCCAAGGTAACTTCACCTGCAATTAGTGCACCTGTCAATAAACGAACGAGGTTCGGCAAACATAAAAGTGCCTGACTAGCGGCAATAGACTCGCCGCTGTCGGCCGCTTATATTGCGGGAGTACGAGGTGATGGTTTGAGCTAGAAGTTATGATTCCTTAACGATTTAGTCAACTTAGCTGTCAGCGGCCATGCTCTCAAAGAACTTTACGTGTGCTTATTCCGTATCCAAACATAACCGTAGTATTGATCATGTTTGCAGATCTGGATTCTGTATTACCTGGAGTGTCCGTACCACACGGCGTCGTTGCGGGCATCATCTTTCGATGTATTCAACTGGACATCAACATACAGACGTGACTCTGACATCGTCGCTCCATACGAACGCTGGGTGTACCATGATCCACTGGTAACGGAGAGAGAACTCGATAGGAATTATGCAGCAAATAAAACTAAGAAGGTTTGTAATCAGGGACAGGTTTCTATGTAGTGAACAACTTATCCTATATAGTGAACTAGAATTTGAAAGTTCAACTCTAGAATGTCTTATGTCCTATGAACACGGCCTGTTCATAATACCAATAAATAATTCGAAAAAGAACACAAGGTAGTGGTCTCTAACCGTACGGAAATCCATTATAGAAATAAAAAGTATCTAATTTCATCACCATCAATTTAGTATTTTTTACGTGATGACAATCAACAATCTTTATCGACTTTTAGTTGAGCCCTCCAACTAAGATAATTTCTTGTGGCGGAGATCACCCACATTGGCTGGAGACTTGATATCTTATTTGAGGTCGAGAGGAAATCTTCATCATCTCGGTCGCAAATCAGATAACCTTAACTTTCTAACTCTAGTCTCTTTAAATTTTAATGGTCGGCATTTTCTTTATTCGCAGGTAGCGTGGTTTGTATCGAATTGTCACGCTCGGAACCGCCGACTCCAGTTCGCGCGCCAGCTGAGCAAGTTTATTCAAGTGGATATCTACGGCGCGTGTGGATCCCACCACTGCCCACGAACTGACCCCAACTGCCTCGATATGCTCGATAAAGATTACAAATTCTATCTTGCATTCGAAAACTCAAATTGTCGTGATTACATCACTGAGAAATTCTTTGTCAATGGAATGCAGTACGTAGTTATTCCAATTATTATTTTAGTCTTAGATAAAGTAGGAGGAAATACGAAAGTTTCTCAAATTATCTTCGTTTCTGTTTCAGACACAATATACTACCTATAGTAATGGGTGCCCGTTCCTCGGAGTACGCAGCCGCAGCACCACACAACTCCTACATACACGTAGACGAGTTTGGAAGCGCTGAGGAACTTGCTACATACCTGAAACGTCTTGACGAAGACGATAACTTATACAATTCTTATTTCAAATGGAAGGTAAGAGACCCTTTGTCCCTCCTTAGCATGGTAGATAAGTATTTGTTGTGGTTTCTCCATGCTCTGATCCCCTGAAAATGCAGAAAAGATCCCTCGAAGGTCGAAGAGTCTAAAGGGACACCAGTCTATTCGGCTAATCTCCTAATTTATTATGTACCTCCTAGAGATTTCTAAGGCCCAACTTACATTATTACAGTTGAGTATTGCAGCAAATCTATCCAGCTTCTGCTGGACTATATTTTATATATCATTCACATTAGTCCAGATTCCAGATCCTTAAAACCTTGACGTCAATCAGCGTCACCTTTAGTCGATTACCAATTGCAGAAAATTTCAATAAATATGTTGATTGGTACGTGCTGACTTTTTCTGCAACGTCATTGATTGTTTTTTTGTTTTTTAGTCCGTGGCCCAAGGCCCCGGCCGCCCCAAGGTTGCGGCTGCCCCAACGTCCATTGCCGGGCGTCTCTGGTACGGCCTAGGAGATATTTCCCGTGGCACCAGCTTTGGTTTGGTTATATAAGTTGATCGACCAAGACCATGTCTTAGGGCAGGTTTTAAGTGATAATAAATGTACGTGCAGGGTACAGGGGAGTTCGTTAACACGTACTTCTTCTGTCGCGTGTGTGCTATGGTGCACGCCAACTCGCGCCGACAGCGCAGCGCGCACTACAGCGACGTGCAGGCGTGGTGGCGCGACGGGGCCTGCACGCGCGCCTCCTCCTGGCGCGGGCACGAGCTGCGGGAAACGGAGCCGCCCTACCTCGCCATCAACTGACCACCGGCAGTAGCCGGGGAATAGACTTTAGATAATATTGGGTAGATGATTGACAAATCAATCACCTTCTATTAAATTTCGATTAAACGATTGTCTTGGGTTGGGTTCGAACCGGCGTTCCAGGAGAAACGTTCTGCCAACTAACCAAGATTTCACACATGTAGGACCTCATAATTTGCGATTCATATTGTAAAATATTTGAGGAAAGTTATTAAATTTTATTTGCTTAGAAAACGACAAACCTCGTAGAAATTTGTATGAAATATGACGTCACTTATTTGCAATGTGAAACCAGAAACTATTAATGATACATAATGATTAAAACTAAATAGGTAGTAGGTACAGAATTCATTTTTAAATAAGTAAGTACTCACATAAAATTATTTATTTTAGTTTTATTGTGAGCATCTACCCTTGAAGAAAAACCCATGGTGGAATATACCAGGGTACTACTTAACTAGATTTGTTCAACAGTTTAGTCGTTGATTGTTAACTAAGAATCTCAGGATTAGACAATTGGTTATAAGATCGATGTTACGTTAAGTTTATACTGTGTTGTCCAGTTGTCTTATTTCTGGAGACCAAATTGTTGATTTTGCATGTGGACATTGTGTACATGAAACTGTGTACGATAATTAAGTACCAACTTAAAACATGACTTGAACATTCCCTCAAAACAAGCATTTAGTTTTAGATTAATTGCTTCGTTAAGATAGGTAAGGGTTACGAACCCCTTGCCTCTTCATCCATTTTAGTACCTAGATTATTTTTTATCGTCTCAGAATAGAAAGAACTTACTTACTAGGTCTCACGCAATATAAAACTTTAAGTTCTTTGCCAAAGAAACCACATTCAGAAGGATATTTTTCTCTTATTTTTAGAATCTTGCTTTATCATCTTGCTAAAATTATTTAAGAAGTTCATAATACCTAATCTCCTATGACTATTAAAATATAAGGTACCTACAGTGTTAGGAATGATTGTGAATTTTAGTGTACAAATCTCAAGGTGTTTAGACTGCTAAGTATTAAGAATGTACCTAGGCTACTTATATTAAACCTACTTAACTAAGTACTTATTTGCTAGTTGTCCAAATGGTTATTGTAAAAGAGATCTAAGTAGGAGAAAGCACAAAGTTCTTATATTTTGAGCCGTTTTGAATCTCTTAAAAGTTTAAGTGGCGCCCAACGTCTTATTCATTAAAGTTTAAGTGGCGCCCAACGTGGTATTTGTTACTCTTACTTTGAAGCATTGTTCTTCTTGCGAGAAATCAGTGCTGAGTAAAATGCGCATGTACGCATAAAATAAAAATCAAGCATGAAAACGTTTGCCAAGAAGACAGCTTATAAGCTCGCAAAACCAACGCTTGGGGAATCGATCTCATTAGTCTAATGGCTACATTCATCTTGTAAGGGGAAGACGCGAATCCAGACCCCGCCGGATATTGAAATATTCAACAAGAAAAATATTTTTTTGTATTTTAAAGCAATGAGTTTGCTTAAACTATTCTTAAAATATTAAGAAAGAAATTATAAATAGATCACAAAAACTGATGTCATCAGCGGGACTCGAACCCACGGCCTTTCCCTAACAGGGGGAGTGCTCTGACCAACTGAGCTACGATGATCACTACTATATACTATACTATAATATCATATTCATAATTTCTACATCGCGCTATTAAGGTTAGCGTTGGATCCACCTACCGCAGTTCTACCGAACTAACGGTACCGAAATAAAGGTACCTAACACGACACTTGACGTACAAAATACCAAGAACATTTTCGTAGCTGTTTTTTAAGTAAGTATATTCAACTGCGTGGTGGTATAAACTCATACTTATAATTAAAAAAATAGTTACAGTACTTTTACCTACTTATATATTTGATTTATAACCGAAATTTATGATTCAATGTATATTCTATTAACTATAACCAATTAGTTATGTTTCTTATTCTGCTGTATTCTTTACTATTTTTTTTATTGTAAACGGTATTATATTTTGTGAAAGTTCAATCAAAAGTTAATGATTTTTTAAATTTCTTTACCTACTATTGTAAATAAATATCTAAGTAAATATAAATGATATATGTACCTAAATATCTGATGGTAATAATCATGTTGTGTACTTAATGCAAAATTTATTTATGTATATAAGTTTCCTGCCTAGGTATAATGTACCTACTGTAACTTACAACTTATTTAATTTCCAAACTTAAAGTGAGTCTAGTCATGGATCCAAGCACAAAATACTAAAAAAATCTTGCAAATTTACGCACAAAATGCACAAAATTGTAAAGAGCTTTTTTAAAACTTGTCAAATCATGAAATCAGTAGGTATGTAGATAATTATTTGTTGCATTTATGTAATTTTATCAGATTATAATTTATTATAGGGTTATTACAGGGGTAGGTAGGTACTTAGCTACATTCCTGAAGTTCCTTTTTGTTGTTACGTCCAATGTGTACTGAAAAATGTTTCTATACATATTTATTGTAAAACCTTTCTACTTATTCTAAATCCAGTGTACTCTTATATTACCTACTTAATTCTAGCTTTGTCTATTTTCTTCTCAGACTTCAATAATTTATTTTTTTTGGAGAATTATGCCCAAATGTAACTATACATTAGAATGAACTTAATATTATAAGGTACCTACCTAATTCAAACCGAAAGTTCGTGACACCAATTAAATTATATAATAATATTGAGGAAACCAGTATATCACTAAAAAGGTCATGGCAGAACTCCTCCCCTAAACTAGGCAGGAAACCTGTCTGTATCTTGGGAGAGGCTCCCATACATAACAAGTCTCATAGGCACAGCAGTTACAAAAAATCTGGTTCTTGCGGTGGGCGATCAGTGTACTTAAGTAAAACAAAATATATTATGTGCATATGTGTGTGTGTTTATGTGTATGAATGTGGGTGTTTCGGGTGTTTCTTATCTCCATCACTGTGCAGTGGTCAGAATTAAGAAATATAGGTAGAAAATTCCACCTTAATAATTGTATAGGTACGTACCTAATATTATAAAGAGGAAAGATTTGATTGTTTGTTTGTTTCAATTGAATAGACTGCGTAACTACTAAATTGATTTTGAAATGTGTCCCCGTGGCCGAAGGAATTAGGAACGAGAAAACTAAAACCCCCGGAACCACGGTTAACAGCCAGTAAATAAATTAATAAGATATAACTACATTCTTGTTTATCAGTGCAACATAAAAAGGCAAGATATTTTAATTAAGTAGAGTTTTGACATGCCTTTCCGACAGTGACGATATAGATAAAATGCTTCTTCAATTCAGTACAATAAGTCATGGACATGGCGACTAGTGATCATCTTACCAATGAAAATAAATGATAATTCAATTACTTCCTTTGTTGTTTTATTCGCTTGATAATATCTATCTCAAATATTGGATTAGGCCTAAAGCCTATTGAGTAGGTTGTTACCAGTGCCGTTGAATCAACAGGCATATGACAAGGAACTAAATATAATTTGTCATATAGCGCACTATAATGGCTATAACGTAGGTATGGTGTACTCAATGTTAAATAAGAAACGTAGAAATATTAGCTTTCGTTTATTGCATCCATCTCAGGAGCCACCTAGGAAGTACACTGCGTGTTTACCGTTCGTGAGTTCCGTTTCGCTGAGTGTGGCTAAGATCATGAGGGAAAACAATATATTTACAGCTTTTAGAACCCAGAACACCTTGAGGGAGTTGTGTAATGGCAAAGATTTAGTTTCTGTTTCACACAAGTCAGGAGTTTATCTGTTGAGCTGCGATGGTTGTGATATGCAGTATGTAGGGCAGACTGGCAGGTCCTTTGAAGTCAGATACAGAGAGCATTTATCGGCCTTCCGCAACGGTTGTCCTGAAAGATCCCACTTCGCGAAGCATCTCCTTAATACGGGTCATTCCTTGAACAATAATAACACCTTTAAAGTTTTACGTTTATGTGAGAAAGGGTTCAAGCTATGTGTCTGGGAGAGGTTAGAAATAGTTAGGAGGGATGAGGACACCTTACTCAACGAACAGACTGATTTTCATACATCTCCTTTGCTTAATTTGTTTGTGAACGGACAGACACTGTAGTTGTTTGTTGGTTTGTGTGTGTCACTCTGCATTTTCTATGTAATAAAGAGTAGTGTTTTTATCTTTTTGAATACCTATTTTGAATTTTGTTAGCACAACTTAAGAGTCCTCCTATTAAATTTTACCGTTTTCGCTGATTTTACAGACGTGTTTTTACACTGAAAATACTGTATTTTTATAAGTTTTAATGCACAACATGAAATATCATTTCAATAATGATCTAATAAGTGAGCTACTTTCTTATTTTTGTCATTAAATTTTGATTAATCGACCTAAAACAATCGGTAGTTTTTCGTATCTTTTGCTGGAAGAGGTCTAGAATATCACAAATTCACTAATCGTTTTGACGTCTAAAAAGTATTACAAAAATACAGTGTATTCTTCTAAAAGTCATCTATCAAATGTATGGATTACTTTTTATCACTTTCATAAAAAAAAATTGAGTAAACAAATATTTAAGTTAGTCAAATTTTAGAGAAAATGGGCAATGAATTGGTTCTTATTTCGGCTACATAAAACTCTCGTTCATAAAATTAAAACAACATAAATAAACCTTGGTTCAAAATCAATCCATTTCCAAAAAAAAAGAAAGCTAAATAATAAAAAATAGGCTGTAAATAATCTTTTAAAAACCCTAAATTTCGCCTCAAGTAAACAGTCCGCGCCAAGCGCTTACAGGGAGAGGACGTGTCGCTCTGCGCGCCAAAATTCGACGCCGTCTACAGACGAATATAGCGTGGTGTGAGATTTTGATACTTTGGTAATATTAGTTATTATTTTGTGATGATTAGGCTGCTTTTTAAATACAACAAGTGATTATGTAGAATGTATTTATCATTGTTTTTGTTAAAAAAAGCTGTTATATTTTATAAAGCTGGATTACTCACTCACTCACTGACACAATTTTATTGTTCTCCTTGATGGTGGAGGGGAAGGTACCTATGTTTTTTTTGTAGAAATGTAAAGGGGGTTCGGGGACTAGGGAAAATTCCGAGTTTTTGAGATTTGCCCTCCAGTCCCCCAAGGGGGGCTCCCGAGTAGAGTCAAAATGAGTAATAATTTTATAGAGGTAGTTTTTTATTTTATTTTTTGGTATTGGGTTCGCCAATTTGACGCCACCCGCCTGGTAGTAAGTCGTGACGACGTCAAGCGATTGTGGGTCACTCACAGCACACTATACTATAGAGAGTGGCCCTCAACTTGACGACCTACTGAACCCAGGATTATATGTGGGAGGAAACACGTGCACAGGCAGGGCGTTCCAGGCCAGTATCGTTCGGCACAGAAACGAACGTTTAAAACGTTCGGTTCTCGCGAACATGTACCTACTGTGTGGGAGTGGCAGCTCTGCCCGGCACGCGTTGTTCGGGATCGGAAGGAAGATGGGATCAGATTGAAGAGCTCTTCAGAATGCTCGCCGTGGTAAATACGGTAGAATGCGGCCAAGGAAGCTATTGTTCGGCGCTGAACTAACGGCTCAAAGCTTCCCGTTACCTCCGGACAATCTATAATACGGATAGCTCGACGCTGCATAGCGTCGAGAGCGTCCAGCAAATACTTCGCGGAGCCGTCCCGGAAGTGAGAGCAGTATTCGACGCAGGGTCCAATCTGCGTCTTGTACAGCAGACACCTCTGATGCAGTGTAAAGAATCGCTTTACCTTATTCAGTATTCCTAGTTTCCACGAAGCTAGCCCTATACATCTTTCGATGTAGTTTTTATTATTGAGCTCTTGACGAACGTCTATGTCAAGGATCTCAAGGTTGCCCTTCATTGGTAATAATGCATTCTGAAGAAAGGGTAGGGGAAGGAAAGGGGATTTCTTCACTGTAAATGCACACGCCTGCAATGTGCTGTCATCTGCATAACAATGAATGTTCCCGAGGGATAGCATATCATTGATTTGCAGAAGGAAGAGTTGGTGACAGCACGGACCCCTGCGGCACCCCGGTATTGTTCCTCGATACATATATACATAACCGGGGCAACACAGGTAAGGCGTGTTGTCAGGGCGGCGTATTTGTGTCTCCGTGAGAAACGTGACAGCGGGCCGAGCCGTCTCAAGGTATGGTGGACGGCATCGAGGTTCGCATGGAGTCCACGGATGTTGGTGAACTCCACCTCGAAAAGTGAAGCTGTGGGGTTTCCTGGGGCCGCTGTGGAACGTTTACTTATTTCTGTTGCACTGCCATTATAAATTTGAAGAAGAAGCGTGAAGACAGGGCGACATTTGGTACAGCAGTAATAAGTGACAAAGCGCAGGGGCTAACTTCGTCTGGAACCGTGTGGTTAGGTTGGAGCCGACCCGCCGGATGGAAGGGCTACCAAACCCCCCTGGTGCAAGGCCGCCGCTATCCCACACCGGTTACCACCCGGATCGGCGATCCCACATCAGGATTATGCGCGAGAACATGTGGGGCAGCCTCCTGGTGTGGTTGGTCCCAGGCGGGCCGCGGGCCCCATGACTGTGTTGCGGGCGGCCGCGGCAACGCCGTTGCTAAGGGTCTCCCTGGCCAGCGAATCGACCCACACTAGACTCCGCTTTGCCCCCACTGGTTCCATGCCTGCTGCACCATACATGGCCCCGGGCCCGGCGGTGCAGCTGTTGAACCCCTTACGCAACCAGCCTGGGCTGGGTTACTTGTGGGGCTTTAGCACAGTTGCACGGTGGCACCCCCCGGACCAACACCCGGTACCCACGTAGGGACCGAAGCCACTTCATAGGTACCGTAAATTAACGAGCCTCGTCCGTTGATCAGCAGGTGCGCCACTAGCAGATGAGTTCGCTGGGGCCCTAAATATGTTGGTAGAGCCCCTTTGTATAGAGGAGGTCAAATGATTTTGATTAGGAAAAAAAGAGTGCAACGACAGAGGAAAGGTAGAGGAGTTTTGATTACGGGATCATACGAGTATAGAGGGTCTTTTCTTGAATTTAAGGAGAGAGAAAAAACAGCCCCCCTCCTAGCCCTCTTTTCACCTCCCCCACACAAGACACTATTATTATAAAATGAAAAAAAAAAGATCAAAACCATGTAATCGCCGTACCTACTGGCTGACCGCCATCGGTAACTCCGGACTCACGCACAAAATGTGTCAAATACCTAATTCCGCCCGTTTCGATTCTGCATACGGACTCTTAATGTTTCTACCCACGTTAGTTATTGTGACAAATCCTACATCGCGCTAGCGTAAATATACACATTCATACTTAAAAAGCAAATATGTTCTGGCTTCATATTTTGCTGTTCTCTCTGAGCCATTGAGATCTCTTGAGAATGCCTCGTTTAGAGGTGAAACAATTGTCGACGTTTTATTGTCTTTTGTTTTTGCGAAAATAATGCTATTATATTTTGAAACGTTTTAACATCCTACTTACCATTACAATATCTATCTATTTATCTATTACGTTCGACCATCCTCGATTTCACAAGATATCTTTA
This sequence comes from Nudaria mundana, assembly GCA_963556515.1. Lineage (NCBI taxonomy): Eukaryota > Metazoa > Arthropoda > Insecta > Lepidoptera > Erebidae > Nudaria > Nudaria mundana. The sequence continues at coordinate 10,283,342 of OY748306.1, read as the reverse complement.
GTATCCCTATCTAATGTTCCACACAAGTGGTAAACACCCCAATAAAGAATGTGACTTTGGTCTTTCGTTGATATGATAGGGTAGGCTGAGGGTGGGCTCTATTTTTTTTTTAATCTGCGTCGGCCCTTACTAGGTAAGTGAGTAGGCCACATTACAAGACTTGTAACCCTTTGAAAGCACAAAACGTCTGGACAGTTAGCATCTTACACTACTGTACCTAGTCATAATTTGCTATCAGTATCTTCCCTAATTGCCGAGTCACACCCAGGGTTCTCTTAGGTGACCAAGTAATTATCAAAACTAGTTATACCGACGAACTTTGTATCGCCTAAAATAAAAATAAAAAATATTTTTTTAATATTTCATGCAAATGTATGTAAATTGAAAAACGCGACGGACGGACGGACAGACAGACAAATTGTCGTAATAATTATATAGATTAAGTACTTATTAGACACGACCAATGTTTAAAATAAAACTTTATTTGTACATAGGCCACACTATAAGTTTTGCGTAACTTAAAAAAAAACATGTTAAAACCAAAATATTATGTTTATTGCTTTTTAAAATACTCTCCTTTACATTTCAAACAATTTTTCATGCGATCGAACCATTTTTAAAACAGGAGGACCACAAATCTGTAGGCATGTTTTCTACGTGCTGATTGAACGCTATCACTGCCTCTTCGGAGTTGGTAAAAGTGAAACCTCTCATCAAATCTTTGATGTTGGGGAAAATACAAAAATCACAGCGTGCTAGGTCGGGGCTATGCGCAGGCTATGGGTGACGAGTTGTACTTTTTCGGAAGCTAAAAATGACTTTGTTTTGTTGGCCGTGTGTGAAGAAGCGTTGTCATGATGTAGGAGAACGCGGCTTTTGGGTCGTCTTTCGCGAACTTTTTCTAACACCCTGGGTAAACAAATGGTAGAATACCACTCGGCATTAACACTCTTTTGATCTTCAAGTGGACTTGTACAGATGGGACCCGTAGCTGAGAAAAAAACGCGATCATTTTTTTACCAACGTTTCTCGCCTGCCTCACTTTTGTTGGCTTTTTCTCATTTTCAAACACCCATTCACAAGATTGCTGTTTTTTTCGGGTTCAAAACAATAAATCCACGTTTCGTCTCCTGTAACAATGTCATAAACAGCATTAGAATGTCTGTGGTCGTACTTCAGTAGCATCTGTGAGCACCATTCCACGCGAGCCCGCTTCTGCTCCGCTGTCAGTTCATGAGGGATCCAACGACAACAAAGTTTCCGAACTTTCAATTCCTCGTGTAAAATTTTCTCGGGATGACTCATACCAATCCCCAATAGTTAATAATTAATTAATTATTAGTAATTATAGGTAAGTAGGTTACTATGTAATTATTTTATTCATCGGATTTTTCGCAAACCATCCTTTCTCTCATCTTTGTTTTTTTTTCTCCCCACCTTTGTTTTATCTATTACTCAGTTATTTATATATTGTACACTACCCACATTATATCGTATATATCTCTCTCCATCCAAAGGTTGCCTGGAAGAGATCGCTTATTAGCGATAAGGCCGCCCTTTGTACATTAGTTTTAAGGCATATATGTTATAGTTACTATTTATTGCTTGTGTACGATGTACAATAAAGAGTACTTATCTTAATAGTCCTCGAATTGTCTCATAGGTAATCCGCGAGTTTTCTTCAATTAACCGTTGACGGCAGTTGAAGGCCGCCCTTCACGAAATTCGTCATGTAAAGAAACTCGATATCTCTCAAATTCAGCAAACCATCGCCTCACGGTGCTCAAACAAGGTGCTTCTCTCCCATTTTGAAGACGAGCGGCACAGTCTTGCGGAGAGAGAGAACTTTTAAAATCATAAATCATCGCTCTAAAATCTTTTCGACCATTTTCGTTGCATACGTAGAACTTTGATGTGTGATAAAAAACAATTGACAAATGATTTCCCGCCAAATGTTTTTTTTTTATTACTAAGAAGGTTCAACGTTTAAAAAAATATAACATTCGATATTCAAATAGTTCCGATTAGCTAGAAGTGCAAAACTTTTAGTGTGCCCCATGCAAAGCCCCATGTACACCAATATAAAATGCACAACAAACATAAACAGGTTTTAATATGTACAAATGGCGGCCTTATCCCTAAAAAGTGATTTCTTACAGGCAACCTTTGGATGGACAAAGTAGAAGGAACAGAATTTAAGAAAGAGGGGGTAGGCATTGGTGAAGAAATAAGAAATATAAATAAAAAAGAAAACAGTTTCTTGACATACATACCTACTATTACCTACATAGATGCTCGGACTGCAGAGATTGTATTTAGTAGTAGGTGGGTAGGTATGTAAAATCTGTTCTAGCTTTTGGAATACATACTGGTTTGTATTACAGAGTAACGGTAATAGGCTTGCCCCCTATTAGGTACGCGAACCAACAAAATTACTGGTGTAGACGTGTGTATAATGCACCTTGCCTATCCCTTTGGGGATATAGGTGTGATGATTCGTAGGTATACATAGAATCACACCTTTCCCGGGGATCTCAGTGGACGGAGCTGGGGCGTAGCTACCGCCGTATTAGCCGTATCAAAGGTACGGGGCCCCTGGGCTACATCGATATCGATAGTAGCGGACGCCCACTTGATAAATTATGTACTAAAAACCTTCCTCGACAAGTACTCTTTCCATTGGTGAAAACCGCATCATAATCCGTTGTGTAGTTTTAAAGATCTAAGTATACCTACATACCGGTCAAGTGATGATTATGAAGTCGCCAAATTGACGTCTTCTCTTCTTTCTTGATAAGAGATCCCAAGATTATATCTTGGGATTTTGAAGGCAAGAGTAAATAGGCATTATTTGAGTTTGCGTGCTTCATCTTAGACCGCATCGTTACTTAACATCAGGTAAGATTGCGGTCAAACGCACTCAAATTTATTAATTTAAAAAAAACTAGCTGATCACTGTCCTGTGGAAACATTACGAAGATAAAAGGTATCCTATTAGTATTATTATACAATATGAATCACAAAACCTAGTCTTGGGCTGGACTCGAATATAAGAAAAAGTTTTTTCTTTACTTTTTACTTCATCTACATCGTTTACTTCATCTACATCGTTTACTTCACTGCTTATAAAATATATTAAAAGGTATAATGTAGCTACATATCAGTGAAAGAATTTTCAAATTGGGTCAGTAGCTGCGGAGCATACTGCATGCATTTTGCACACTCACGACAACAATGTTTCCAATGCAAGCAACTTGTACGCAACGGTAACGTCATATTTGTAGTATGCAACACTTGCACAATGGAGTACCGCACATTGGCGAAAATTAGAAACTAATCTTGATGTTCTCTAATAGGTTCTTGGTGGCTAGTTCTCATTTTAATTTTAACTCATTTCTGGGGGCCATTATCGCTCGCGTCCGTAGGCTTTGCCCTCGAGTCCCTGCACGTGGCCCCCGGGTGGTGCTAAAGAGCGACACTCTTTCCGGTGGTAGGCTTCGGCCGTGGCTGGTCACCACCCTCTGGGTTGAAGTCAGAGTGCCAAGCGTTCGCGCGTTCCACCCTGTGAGCCCTGAGCAGCCCTCTAAGAGTGGGTCTATGTGGTTGCACCCTCTGCTGTACCGTAGACGTGACTTGCAGTATTGCCGCACGCGGTGCTTAGTTTGGAGGGCAGCGGGATCCGGAGAAACGGTTTTCCGCAGGCCGCCCGCCGATAGTTGGGATAGCCCAATTGTTGACTAGCCATCCGCGAAAGGCTCGCGCATAATCCCGGAATTGCTCCTGTTGGGCCGGTTGGCAACCGGATGAGAGGCCTCACCAGGCAATTCTGGGGGGGTCCGGGCGTCCCCGCGGTCTCCAAGCTAGGTTTCCTCACCGTGCGGCAGTGCTGTAACTTTCGTTGGGGTCCGGTTGGTGCCTCACATAACTGCCACTCTTTACCTATTTCCTCCCTTCATCTTGAAAATATTATACAGAAACGATATAAGAAAATGAGGTTTCAGTCAGCAGTGGATGCACGGCCTCTCACCAAAAGTGCACCTCACTAACATGCCCTGGAGCACAACTTCCGTTCAAAAGCAGGGGTTTGTTTCTATGTGCGTGATGACATCTGCGCCAGTGGCGTGTCTCCGTAACTTAGAAGATCCCTCATCTTCTTCAATCTGGATGCTTGTAGACACCGGCATCGAAAAAATTGTTTACAGAAAAAAATTGTTCTACAGATCGCACAGCGGAGATCAGGAGACAACTAGGCTATTTGACCATCTGAGTGAGGTCGCCGATGTAGCTCAACAGAGGTATCCGACCGCACAAATCGTTTTTCTGGGGGACTTCAAAGCCCACCACGAGCAGTGGCTGTTCCCTTACCAGAAAACAGACCATGCTGGTAGAGAGGCCTCCAAGTTTGCTTTGTCTATGAACCTTTCCCAGCTGGTTGACCAGGCAACTCGAATACCTGACATTGAGAGCCACACGGCCAATTGTCTGGACCTTCTGCTGACGACTGAACCAGACCGGTATCAAGTGTCAGTTTCAGCCCCCCTTGGCAGTTCTGACCACTGTCTGGTTAAGTCCTTATTTTTGTGTCCTCCACCTGACTCCAGCCCTAAAGGCACTAGGCGGGTGTGGCGATACAAGTTAGCGGATTGGGATGAGATGCGACATTTCCTTGCATCTTACCGTCTTAGTCTGCTTTTCTTCTGGCGATCCGTCGAGCTGCGCGTCTGCTGTTGCCAAGGTTATCGGTCAGGCGATGGAGTGCTTTATTCTGTTTTCTGACCGGCCACCTGGCATCAGAGCTCAGCCTTGGTTTGGCTCTGACTGTTTAAAAGCTGAGACAGACAAACAGTCGGCTTATGAAGCTTGGGTTGATGCCAGAAATCGCAAAGCTCCGGACATGCGTAAAAAGAAGAAAGCCTTTAACAAGGCAGCCAAGTCCTGCAAAAGGGTCCTGATGAAGGCGCGCTTCAATCACGTTGGCCGCGTAGGAGCCAGACTCTCGTCTTACCCATCTGGGAGTAAGAAGTTTTGGTCTCTAGCCAAATGTGTTGAGGCGAACTTTTGTCGATCCTCACTCCCTCCTTTGCAGAAACCTGATGGAACTCTGGCACACACAGCTGTAGAAAAGGCTTATCTGTTTGCCTCTCTGTTTGCTGAAAATTCACGGCTAGATGCTGGTACTAAAACACCACCTCAACTCTGGCATTTAGCAATCACAAGGAGGTCCTTGTGATTGCAAAATGCCAGAAATCCGTATTCATCAAAAGGAGGTTCTCAAAATACTACGCGCTCTAGATGTGAACAAAACCAGTGGTCCCGACGGTATTCCTGCCATTGTTCTGAGGAACTGCGCAGCCGAGTTGTCTCCTGTCCTGACACGCCTATTCCATATGTCTTTTCGGGCTGGTAAAGTTCCGAAAGCTTGGAAGGTAGCTAACGTACAGTCAGTACCAAAAATGGGTAGTCGTGCAGACCCTGTGTACTACCGCCTAATTGCAATCACCTCCATTCTCTGCAAGGCGATGGAGCGTGTAATAAACAATCGCTTACTGGCATAACTCGAAGACAATGACCTCCTAAGTAATCGGCAATACGGGTTTCGCCAACGCCGTTCTACTGGAGATCTAGTGTATGTCACGCACCTCTGGGGTGAGGCTCTTGAAAGATATGGTGAGGCACTTGCTGTGTCACTTGACATTTCGAAGGCTTTCGACAGGGTCTGGTACGAAGCCCTTATAGCCTAGCTTCCTGCTTACGGAGTTCCGGCTAGTCTTTGTGCTTGGATTTCAGATTTCCTAAGGGAACGATCTATTCGAGTGGTTCTTGACGGCTGCTGGTCTGATCTATTAGCAATTAACGCTGGGGTAACTCAGGGATCTATTCTCTCTGCAACGTTATTCCTGCTACATATAAACGACCTGCTCACACCCGGTATGTTTGGGTATGCGGACGATAGCACGGTTGCAGAGAGATATTTCTCCAGCGCAAAGGCCAAAAAACCGGAAATCGACAATCTTAGAGTGGCAATGGTTGAACGCACTGACTTAACCCTTCGGCCTTCAGACAGTGTCTGACTGGGGGGGCGATGCTAACCTTGTCACATTCAACACCACGAAAACCCAGGCATGTCTTTTCTCCGCCAAAAAGAGCCCATTCACCAAGGCTCCAACTTTCCGGGATGTCCCTGTATCTGTGACTCAGCATCTTCAGCTCCTTGGTGTGGACCTATCATCCAACCTGAATTTTGGAAGCTACATAGAATCCAGGGCTAAAACAGCTTCGAAAAAACTAGGCATCCTCTCTAAGGTGCGTAAATATTTTACCTCGAGACAACTGCTGAGTCTTTGCTCAGCACAGGTTCGCTCCTGCATGGAGTACTGCTCGCACCTTTGGGATGGATCCGCCCGCTACCAAATGCTACCTGGAAACTGACTAAACCTGGAAGCTATTGACTGACGCGCCAGAAAACTTATAAGCGATGAGGCGCTCACAAGCAACCGACTTCAGAGCCTCGACCATCGCCGTCTGGTTGCGAGTCTATGTGTCTTCTACAGGTTACATTTCGGAGAGTGTGTGCAGGAATTGCATGAATTAATTCCACCAGCACCCTTCCATCATCGGACATCAAGGTGTGGTCTGAGATTCCATCCGTATGTGGTCAATATTCCACCTCTTCATACCTCTCGATTCGCTTCTTCTTTCATCATGCAAATCGCTACGGTATGGAATTCCCTACCAGCATCATTGTTCCTCGATACATATAATCTTGGGATTTTGAAGGCAAGAGTAAATAGGCATTATTTGAGTTTGCGTGCTTCATCTTAGACCGCATCATTACTTAACATCAGGTAAGATTGCGGTCAAACGCACTCAAATTTATTAATTAAAAAAAACCTAGCTGACCACCGTCCTCTGGAAACATTACCAAGATAAAAGGTATTCTGTTAGTATAATTATACAATTTGAATCATAAAACCTAGTCTTGGGCTGGACTCGAATATAAGAAAAAGTTAGCATACTTCACTGCTTGCGATTGCAATAAATATATTAAAAGGTATAATGTAGCTACATATCAGTGAAAGAATTTTCAAATTGGGTCAGTAGCTGCGGAACACATTCATTCAAACAAACAAAAATAAATAAGTTAAAATAAAAGTTCTAGCAGAAACTCAAAGAATAATTTATTTTTTATATTATATCTGTCTATTCAATCGTTGATAACAAACAGTGTAGGTATAAGTCTGTATAAGTATATAAGTGTTTAGGTTTTAGAATTCCATTTCCAGATTTTCATCTCTCCCTGTAGTGTTTGGAAAAGTTTGTATGGCAATTTGAGAATGAAGAAACTTTTCCATGAAATCTATTCTATAACCACACCATGTACCTATAGCATGTGTATGTTAAATTATGATTTAATTGAACTAATGTATTTTTTTAAAACTGCAATATTTTTATGATTAGTCTCAATCTGTAGTTGGACATTAACACATTCAACAACATAGTTAATAGCATTCTGAAATACACTCTGTGCTTTATGCATGTTTTGTGGTACCAAAACTCCAAACCAGCGAAGGGGATTCACTGTGTTCTCTGAATCATTTTCTATCAGTTTCAATTGTCTTACACCATCCTCCTCAGTACTTTCACATATAGTAGATGCTGAAAAATCAGAGCTACACTCTGTAGGAAGCCTCGCAGTACTGACTGAACTTTGCCCCATGATATATCGTGATTTTGCTAAGTGTAAACTACCATTGTTGATACTGGATTCTATGTTCAATTCACAACGCATTTTTTCTTCCATCAGATGCAACTGTTTCAAAACGATTTTGTCCAATATTTGACAAGCTACTTCTGCGGAAGGTAAATCTGTAAACAAGGCTAGTTATTTATACTTTATATAAGTACTAAAGTGCTACATTAATACTAATTTTTATATATTAATTCAACGCAAAATAAAATACTAATTAGTAGGTATCACTATTACCTTTTTCAATTTTGGACATGATTAAAATCTAAACTTGAAGATTCTAGAAAAACTTTTACTTCGTAGCTAGCTTGTAGCTAGACGTTGGTTGTAAATTAAGCAGATTATAATATTATGTTCAATTCTATTCTTTAGTACTCTGGAAATAGGACTCAAACAAATCAATCAATATCAAAATTCAAATCCCAAATTGCAACACTATACTATAAGGTAAATTAGATCAGCTGATTCATCTGTTTGTTTATGAATTAACCAAAAGTTAAAAAATTGGCAACATTGGTCTTGTCTCGGCGTCCGTAAAGTAGTGTTCATATTATCAGTTGCGTCCGAAAGTCGCCGATTGGCCGAATTAACTTCCCGGGATTGATGAAGTTATGAACAAGGCTTGTTCTATAAAACCTCTATGGTACAGAACTACAGGCAAGTCCATTAGGTACCTATACAGTAGTTTCTGTGTTTACAAGTTCTTGCGCATTTTATTATTGTTCCAATGCGGGATCATTCCCTATGCGCACTAAACGAAGTAACGTCTGATTACTTTTTATCATAAAGCTGGGCACTGACGATGAAACCAATTGGTTTTCGCAACCATCATTTGTCAGGAAAGATGGTTGCACCTCAACTGAATGGTAATGCATCCAAACATAGTACCATTGACCAACCGTTTGGAACACATGGACATAGATAATACACATTGTGCATAGCTTCACCATAGAGTAAAAAGGATAGTTCCCTGATATTTCTTTCACTTTAAACTCCGAATGAAATAAATTTCATGCCTATATCCTCGCAGGGGTAGGCAGAGGTGCATAACACACCCACAATTTGCCAGTATTTTTAGTCCTACGTAATAGGTGGCAAGCTTATTGCCGTCACCGGGCACACATATAATGGGTTATGTCCAAAACAGCCGAATGAATTTCTAAAAAGTCTCGATGTCTCGGACTTATGTCTCAAATGTATTAAATAAATTTACAAAGTTATGTGTGCATCTCAAATTATATCTCAACTACATAGTATAGTTATCTGTAGATCTCTCCTCAATATATGATTTTTGATAAATTTCTAAATTATTTTCTTTTAACTCTACATTCAAACCAATAAATTTCTCCACCTTATCCATTTTTTCTCAATTTAAATTCTTGTTCTAATAAAGAAATAATTTTATCCAATTCCATACTATTTTCACCCATAAGGACTCCATCATCCACATAGATTGCCAAATAAATGTTCTTTTCTTTACACACAAACAAACATGGATCTAATTTTAACTGTATAAAGCCTAATTTCTTTAAATATCCAGTCAACCTTATATTCCACATAAGCGGTGCTTGCTTTAAACCATATAGACATTTCTTAAGTTTTAAAATTTTTCCTTGATATTTTATTCCATTATACCCTTTTGGTATTTCCATACAAATGTCTTCTTCTAAATCTCCATATAAAAATGCTGTTTTCACATCAAATTGTTTAATTTTATAACCTCTTTGTGCCGCTATTGCTAGAATCAATCGAACACTAGTTGTATTAACTACCGGACTGTATGTTTCTTTATAATCCACATTATATTTTTATAAATAATTTAAATTTTGAAAGTGATTTTATAAAGTGTAGTGGCAGGTTATGTAATGATACTCATCATAAATTGTTAATAGATGATATGTACACAAAAATAGTATCATGCTTGCAGTCGGCTGCTGTGTCCAATCAGAGTAGGTCTAGTGCGGCCAAAGGTCACAAACGTGTGGCAGGGTGGAACAGACACGTTGCCGAGGCTCATAGGGAGGCAAGGGCTAGGTTCTTTGTTTGGGATTGGTACGGCCGGCCTTCCTCAGGCCAGGCTTATGAAGACATGGTTGCTTCGAGAAAAGTCTTTAAAGGCAAATTAAAGTGGTGTCAAAACCACAAAGACCAAATAAAAATGGACTGTCTGGCATCACACTATTCCAGTAAAGATTTTAAGAGCTTTTAGAAGTCGACCAATAAATTAAACACTACGCAGAGCCTTGCTGTGAGTGTCGGCGGCGTGACTGATCCTCACTTAATCACGGAGTCATTTAAGGCGCACTTTATGGTCCAATCATCGTTGGGACCAGCGCAGTACATGCTCGATGCTGGGGCACATGGCCCGGTATCCACACTCGTCACCGCCAAACAGATACGTCACATACTTAATAGTATGAAAAGAGGCAAATCACCCGGGTACGATGGTCTGAGCATCGAGCACTTGCGGCACGCTGGTTGTCACATGCCAAGAGTGCTGGCACTATTTTTTAATATTTGTGTGGAACACTCACATTTGCCTCGGGATATGACGCGAACGGTGGTGGTGCCAGTGGTCAAAAATAAGACAGGGGACGTATCAGATCTGTCCAATTATAGGCCTATCTCGCTGGCAACCATAGTAGCAAAAGTATTTGACAGCGTGCTTAATTTACACCTGGATGAAAACGTTAAACCTCATGATGCCCAGTTCGGATTTAGGCGAGGCGTATCTACTGGAAGCGCCATCGCATGCCTTAAGCACGCTGTCAGGTACTATGCTGACAGAAAGACGCCGGTATATGCGGCTTTTCTGGACCTTTCTAAAGCGTTCGACTTAGTATCCTATGATATCCTGTGGGATAAACTACATGCAACCGGGATCCCCTGGTAACTGTTAAACATTTTTCGCCACTGGTACCAACATCAAGAAAATGTCATTCGTTGGGAACTGAGGTGTCGTCGCCTTACACCATGGAATGCGGTGTGCGGCAAGGCGGGTTAACCTCCCCAAAACAATTTAATTTGTACATAAATGCTCTGATAGAGGAGCTCAGCAGCACGCGCGCAGGTTGCTTTATTGATGGAATCGCCTTTAATAATATCAGCTACGCAGACGACATGGTGCTGTTGGCCCCCTCTATCAGTGCTTTACGAAAACTGTTAGAGGTTTGTGAAAGGTATGCCAACCAACATGGGCTGGTATATAATACCAAAAAGTCCGAATTCATGGTTTTTGAGGCCGTCGGCCGCAAGTGTCCAGACTTGGTACCAGAGGTCACTATATATGGGATGCCACTTCGTCGAGTCGACCACTTCAAATATCTTGGACACTATGTTGCGCGCGACCTCAAGGACGATGAAGATATCGAGCGAGAACGCAGAGCATTGGCGGTAAGGGCGAACATGCTGGCCCGTAGGTTTGCTCGATGTACAGATTCGGTTAAAATCATGCTGTTTAAGGCTTATTGCACGTCCCTGTACTCGAGTGCACTATGGGTCAGTTATACGCAACGCGCCATCAATGCCCTGCGCATACAATATCATAACGCTTTCAGAGCACTGTTGCGGCTGCCGCGCTTCTGTAGTGCGTCGGCCATGTTCGCTCAGGCCCACACAGACAGCTTTAGTGCTGTTTGGCGCAAGAAAATGACGTCGATGATGTATGGAATGCGCGGCAGTGGCAATAGTATGCTATTGAGTATCGTTAGTAGGAACCACGACAGCCATATCCTGAGGCACGTTGTGACTATGACAAAGTCATTTGTAGAATACAAGTACTAACATAGTTATTAAGTAAATGTTACTAACCAAATGGATTTTAATTATCTGAATAAATAAATAAACAAACATTATATATATATTGCTGTAGAAAACCCCTAGCAACTAATCTGGCCTTATATCTGCCACCAGGTTTAATCGTAAAAATCCACTTGCTTGATATGATCTTTCTGTTTTTCGCTTTCTCTCTGTCAACAATTTCCCATGTTTTGTTCTTCTCCAACGAGTCTTTTTCTTCATTTATTGCCTTTATCCACAAATCTCTCTCACTACACTTCTCTACTTCTTCAAAAGTTAAAAACGAGCTCTCCAAATCATAATCCTTTAATCTCTCTGGTAATCTTCTACCTCTCTTAGGCCAAATTCTTAAATTCAAAATCTAAATAATTTCTTCATCAGATCTTAATTCATCTACATCTTCAAACACTTCATCTTCAATAACTACTCTTCTATCTCAATTGTCAGCAACCCCGACATCACTATCACCAGTATCCACAACTTCAACGCTACTATCATTATTCAAAACTACTTCACCATTACATAAAACTTCTTCTTCACCATTATTTAAAACTTCTTCTTCATCATTATTTAAAACTTCTTCATCATTATTAATCAACCCTCCTCTTCTTCTAACTTCACTGGGTCCAAGCGTCTCTTCCAGTTCGCTTGGGCGGGCTAGGTATTCGTAGAGTCACAGATGTCAGTCTGCCAGCATTTCTGTTGTCGGTCCATAGCACCGAAGAATTAGTCAGGAAAATTTTGTCAAATACACTGATTGATTCCGAGGTGCGATGCAAGACCGATGCCATAAATGCTTGGAGGATGTCTTGCCCTGACGCTGACCTGCCCTCACGCCTAGGCTCACAGCGACTGTGGGATTCACCGCTCTGTAAATTGAGAATTAATACACTAATTGACACTTCTGTCAATATTTCAGAGCGTGCACGCCTACTAGCTGTTGGAGAATGGGAGTCAGGGTTATGGATCCAGGCGCTCCCATCGCCCAACATCGGTACAATGTTGGACGACACAGCACGGACTTATTGAGCTCTACATTAATACCACGAACTAACTTTTTGGTATCACTAACTGGTGTATGAGCTAAAGCTCTGTGCCAGAAATTGTTACCAAATTTCTCACTAGAGTGGACCGACCTTGTATTCTGCAAAGTGTACCTTGACAGCCACAGCACCACGTAATACAGTCCGTCGTCCCTGCGCTCTCCAGTCAAAAGACAGGCACCATCATCAGCATACAGTTCGCAGCTATTAATGTTTATGTGTTTTTCCTAAGCAGTTCTTAGTTAAATGTGTATCCACCTTACAATGTATACAACAATATTTGGAACTGCACTCTCTGTTCATATGGCCGTATTTTAGGCATTTGTAACATTGTATTCTATTGTTGTCAAAATGTCTTCCATCATTACTTGTAGATGGCTGGTTATAATTTTTACAAAATTTAGCTATTTGCCCTTTATGGCCGCATCTAAAACATTCACAACAAACGTATTAAAATTTTGATCTATTCTTGTTTCTTTCTTATCTTCTATTTTTTCCTGTATTTGTTTTTCTAGAATTCATTCATTCACCGAGCCTTTTCCCAACTCAGTTGAGGTAGGCTTTCCAGTCTAACTGCGATTCGGCTGAACTTCGACATTTTCCGTGAAGCAACTGCCATCTGACCTTCACAACCCATGGGCGATATCGAAGTCCTGTAGTTATACCGGTCAGATTTTTGATTTAGGGCTCCAACTATCATGTCTTAAGAAATGGTCACCCATTTGTTTTTCTAGAATAATTACTAGAAATTAAATTTTCTAAAATTCCTCTAATAATGTTGTCGTTTGCACCAACTTGCTTCCCAGCAAAATTTTGTCTAATTTTGTAAAAATATCTAAAGTTAGTTGCAATTAATGATATAATTTACATTATTTATCTTCCATAGAAGTAATTATCAAATATTTCGCCATAGCATCTTTGACGATAAATTTTTTGTCTTTTTCAGTCTTTGTCTAGTACTGAATTTAAATCCTTTGCACTTAACATAATTTTCTTTTTCCATAACGTGTATCCATTTTCGATCTTCAATTTTTCTATTTCGTCTGACATTATGACCTGTTGAGATTTTTCATTTCTTGGAATCCGGTACTATTAATAAAACTACTCACTTGCATATTACTTTATATTTTTACCACTTCATTTCGCATTCATACACAGTTTAAATATAAACACAAATCACAAACGTATTAGCATATTATAAAATACTACATCAAAATACTTTCATCTTTCAGCTGTAAATACTAAACACGAATCAGACATCTAGCATGTAATTTTTATTTATTACAAATTCAAATTCAAACTTAGAACAGAACCAAAAAACCATAAACCCACCTTAAACAAAATTCATTCTTAACACTCGGTCGGAACATCTTATATATAATTGTATTGTAATTCTTATTGTAAATACAATTTTGGAAATCCAAAATGTTTCAACAACCATCAAAAATGGGATATTGGCCTGTCAATTTTGATAAATGATGGTTGCGAAAACCAAATGGTTTCATCGTGAATGGGAACTTTAATCATCTCACACATGAACATAATAAACAACCATGGAGCAAAAAGTAAAAAACCAAATCGAATGAACGAACTAAACTTTCCTAAACTATTTTAATCTGTGAAACTATTCAAAAAAATTAAGCAGGCTGGCTGGCCGGCAGGCGCCATCTTAACTTTTAATTTTCTGCATCACTCACTCACTGCATGTGAAAATAATTTTATTGACTAATACATACATATTGCTTCCGTTTTAAATTGAAAATTTATGCCAAGCTACTAATTTATTTTTAGAAACGTTCTTAAAATAAGTTGCGATGTCGGACAAGAGGCGTTTACTGAACGATCTGAGAGTTATTGACTTACGTGCAGAGTTAGAGAAGCGAAATCTTGATAAAAGCGGCGTCCGCGGCGTGCTCATTCAACGTTTAACGCAGGTTAACATGACGTGTACTTTAAATATATAAAATATTGTTTCGATTAGGTATGTTGATTACACGTACTGAAATCTACTTTATAATTTTCAGCATTTAGAAGAAGAAGGCCTCGATCCAGCTTCCTTTAAATTTGAAATAGTCGCTTCAGAACCGAAAACACCAGGTAAAAGAACAAGACGGTCAGACAGCACAACGGGGCAAGAATCTGAAGAGGCCCCAGCTATGGAGGACATGATAGTTCAGGATGATGCTGGTGAAGACGAAGAATCCGAACAAACTGAGAAAAAAGATAAAATTACTATTAAAACTCCATCAGAGGTTAATATGGATATAGATGGAGGTGCAAAAGGCAACAGGAAAAGAGATATAAAAGATGAGACAGAAGCAGCTGAGGCCAAGAAACCTTGTCTTGACAAAGAAATTGTAAATGAAGATGATCCTAAGATTGAAAATAATCCTGATGCAGATGATAGTATAAATTTGGATATTGGCGATGATGAATTGCTCAATGAGGAGGTATGTTTCTATTTCTTCAGTGTTTCAGTTAAACTGCCTTCAGTTATATCAAAAGTTTCTAACGGCTTCATGATGGAAATTGACTAAGATTAGCTGTTATTTAATCATATTGAGTTGTTTTTTGTTTATAAAATAATTGATAATTGATGTATTTTTTGCATTTTATTCAAATAATTGTCAAAATAGCTAACAGTACTGCATCAACTTGTAAAATGAATTAAATACAAATACAGCTTCCCCTGTATATCGAAAACTAATCACTGGAACACTGCCAAGTTTGAATTCCAGCATTATACAATATTTTTGGCTAACAAGCAATGTTCTTTTTTGCAGGGTGACAGCAATACTAAAGTTAACTCACAAGGTAAGCTTTGAAATATTATTTATTTTTAGATTATTATTATTATTATTTCCCTGACTACCTTCAACTTACTGTGAATTTGACACTTGAAGCATCTTTCACAAATGAAATTTCATCATGACAAATTATGTGTACAAAATAATTGTGATCACTGACACATTATATATTGTTATGTGACTTGTATATCTTTGTCTTATCAATGGTAACTCTAAAGGTGTTATTGATGCAGTAAGATATCCCTTCGAGAGCAGGTGATGGTGTTCTATTAACATTATAAGATGAGCCAATGATCATCATAGCAGTTTATGATTGGTTAATGTACAAATCATGATGTTGGTATTGTTTCTATTCATAACCAACAAGTGGAGAAATAAATAATCAAGATGGAAAAACAGACTATGCAGAACCTCAAAAGAAAAAAAAATTACAGAAAAAGAACAGCAGATGTCATTAATTTGGAGGATCACCCAGCTAGCAAAATGGTGGCTTCCTTTGATGTTAAGTTGTATCAATCACAGGGCATTACCGGTCACTACAGTACCCCCAATGTACTAGTTATGTTTACTTTACATCGGACATAGCTACTGTGCTACGCCTATCCAGACGATGGTGCTAATGTCGAATCAAGTTTTCAGGTCAGGAATATTTGTGTAAACAACATGCAAAATCAAACACTCACAAGAAATCTGGCAACACATCGAGGCGAAACTGTGAAGAGGCAGAGTGGGCCGCTCCCGAGTATCGGCGAGCGACCTGCGCTGACTCAGCTGATAAAACGACTGACGTAGATGAAGCGGCCGGTGACGACGACGACACGGGCGAGCCGACGAGCGACGTATCGGCGCCGACCGCTCCTGCTGCCAACGGAGACGACGAGCCAGCTGACACGGAACAAGTAAACTCCGAAGCTCCCGCCACTAGGTTGGTGACCGTCGAATGGCGACGACGACGTCCGCGCATCTATTCTACGATTATTTCGACATTCGATAATCTATTTCGTAGTCACTACAAAGTTTTGCACCAACTGATTTGGACTATTGGCGACGTTTCGGATTCACCGTCGCCGAGTGCCGGTGGTGACCACACACACCACACACATGAACATCAATTCCTGATTGTCAGCGATCAACTACACAAGGACAACTGATGGCCCTTTGCAGTACTTGCTGTTAGAAGAAATCTGCATGTCAAACACTGGATTACGAGGCAGCATGGGTCTTCAGCTCAGTTACACTGAATCATCCTTCTTGCAGCCCTGAAATGTGGTGGAGTACTGGTGCAAAACTTTGTAGATGACGAGTGTTACATCTACATAGCTAAAATTCAAAGTAAAATCGTCAGAACGCATATTATTAAAGTTTATTGATCGTGATAAAAATTTCTTCTAATATTGTACTTTAGACATGGGTTCATGATTTTATATTCCTATTTGAGTATTAACCAATTATATTTATTTTACAGCAATGAGGGGGAGAAAACTGACAAGGAAATTAAAGGTGTGTATTTTAGTATTAAAAATAAAAAGTAAAGTGCATAATGAATAAGTGTATAATAAAGCTCAATAAACTCAAAGCATTTTCGCTACATAATATTAAAAATGCATTTAATAAAAAGTTGTACATATATCAGTTAGCGAGCCCTAGGTATATTCTCTACATTATAGTTGTTGCATTTAAATTTCCTTTTATATTTATTTTCTTCTAAACTTACTCTAGATGACAAAGAAAAGGAAGGTAATAGTGATAAAAAGGAAAAGAAGGATGAGAACAAAGAAGGTGGTGCCAGAAACCTCTGGGTCAGCGGGTTGTCTGGTGACACTCGTGCTAAGGACTTGAAGCAATTGTGTAGTAAACATGGAAAGGTAAGTCTGTTAAGAGTTATTTCAGTATTTAGGGCTCCCGTCAATGTATGTTAAGGTGCCATTCCAATAATGTTCAGTTAATTTTATCAGCTTGTACATCAGTTATTTCAGCCATTGAATATCTCTTGTCATTGTTTCTATATTCATGTTTCTTTAATTCTTATTTTATTTTATTGACTACATACATATATGATATAGCAATTCGACATACAATGAAATAACTTGATGGGTTAAGGTTGATTAACACATTTCAGTGAAGCCTCAGTTTCAACTGGCACATTTCAGTATTAGTGCAAAATATTCAACATTTTCTATGAACATGTCAGTGTCAGTGATGACGAAGTTGTATGTGACACTGACATGTGGGTTCATAGAAAAGGTTCATAGAAAATGTATGAAAGAATATTTTGCACTGATAAATCACTGATACTGAACTGTCTCAGAGGCTTCATGAATATGTGTGAATCGACCTTTATCTCACATTGATGTTGGCTAATATTTCGTAGTGTGGTGACCACAGAGAATACACTGTTTTTTATTGGTGTCAATGAGAAGTTGAAATATTTGCCCCCATAATTTCTGGGCTGCAACACTTCTAAGTAAAGGTGCTTTTCCATTATGCAAATTGAACAAACCTGTATACAAGTTGCAAATGTGATGTCATACGAGAATTTGATGCAAGACTTACCTAGTGGAATTGCACCCTATACTTCAAATGTATATTCTCTCAACAGGCTCACTGTAAAAGTAATTAATATTCGTATCTCTCTGTTTGCAGGTGATAGGCGCTAAAGTAGTGACCAACGCCAGAACCCCTGGGTCCCGTTGTTATGGTTACGTAACCATGGCCGGAGCTCAGGATGCCGAAAATTGTATCAAGAATTTACACAGAACTGGTTGGCTATATAACTTCTTACTTATAATGATTCTTCTCTATAATGGGAGTATTTTGTTTAATACATTTGTTTTACTTTTCTAGAATTGCATGGACGTATGATATCAGTGGAAAAGGCCAAGTCAGAGTCGGAATCATCATCACGTAGACAACCTCCGGCACGTTCTGAACGACGGCCAAGTAAGGAACTAAAGGAGGAACCGAAAGAGGGTGAGGTAAGGGAGAAGAAAATTATTTCATTATTGCAACAATTATCAGGGGCATTTCACGTTTTCACTTTTTAGTTTCCAAAAACACACTTAAAAAGCTTATTAAAGCAAGTAATAAATTATTTTAATCCATAATTTAAAGACTGGTAATTGGCTTTGAAGTACTGCATACCCACCGGTTGGTTAAAACTTCAAACATCAAACTTGCCGTAATTCCTTAATCAGTCATTAAATTCCAAATATATTTGGTATCAAGGACATGTATCGGCAGAACTTACTGAAATCGGAAACATCATGTATTTTTACCTCTCCGTTTAGCGTGGAATGACCCATCGATCAAATAATTTACCATGTTCAAGTGTTGACAAGACCCCTCCGTGCGTCGAAGAGCACGTTCTCTCGTTGGTCCCGGTCGACATACGAACATGTATAGCAGTCGTTACAAGTATTTGGAGCCCTAAAACAAAATCCGATGACCTTTGATATCGCCCATGGTTTGTGGACTTGTGGAGGTCAGATGGCAGTCGCTTCACGGAAAATATTCAAGTTCAGCCGAATCGCAGTTAGACTGGAAAGCTGACCTCAACTGGGTTGGGAAATGGTTTGGTAGATGATGACTATGATGAGTGTTGCCACAAGAAAAAAGTATAAATAGGTAACAGAGTTAAGTTTATGTGGCATGTTGTTAATGTCAAATTGTCTTTCAGGAAGTCAAAGAAGGTGCCGAGAATTCCACTGAACCGAAAAAGGATGGTGAAGTATCAGGGCCTGAGAGTACCAGGTCTACATCGCGCACGCGCGAGAAATCTAATCGTTCTGACAAGGTACGCCATGGATATGTGTATTTATCACGCAGCCAAGGTGCTGAAATAAATTATGATTTTTTTTGTCGCGTCTAACCCATGTGGGGTATTATTAGATAGATCTATCTAAAAGATTGGCCGTTCACTAAGATGAGTTTGTGATTTAAGAACCCATTTGTGATATATTCAACTTTAAATATTTTACCTCGAGATAACTGCTGAGTCTTTACTCAGCACAGGTTCGCTCTGTATGGAGTACTGCTCGCACCTTTGGGATGGATCCGCCCGAAAAGAAACCAAGAGTAATGTGTTTATTTGTTTATGTTCTATTGAGTAAATTATCTGTTTTTCTCGGTCTCGGAGAGAGATCTGAGAGTTATTATCTCAGAAAGTTGTAAATTCGGTGAATTTACAGCCTTCCCCCGCTGTACATGCATAACTGCACTCTTATCAACACCGAACTCCATCTTAATGGCATTACTAAAAACTTCTGTAGTTTTTAGTAATGTCACTAAATCTTGGTGCTGTTCAACTCAGTTTTTTTGTTTCAACACACATCCTCCATTCTTCTCATTTCACACCGTTACTACGTAGACAGTCACTAGTGATGTAAAAACAGTTATATTCATATGAGATGTATGTATGTTTGTTATTTTATATGTGTGTATTATGTTACAGGACCGGGCCAGACGTAGCACTAGAAGTCGAGAAAGGAGGAGATCACCCAGGGGAGATGTTTTGTCATTCTCCAAAATTTGGGTAAGTAACTGTAGTTGACTTAGCATCGACCTATATACACGTGTTATTATAACTATGATTGCAAAATTACCAACACTTGTAGTGCTACTGTGCAATTTTACTCCACAGATAGACATAATGCCATAGTAGGTACACAATGACATAGACTAGTGATAAAATATGGCTAATATGATAAATAATTAATTGTTAAACACTAGACAACTCTTAATATAATATGTGAAATCGCACAGGATTTAGAAAATAACAAACATATTGGTATAATATAAATATATATTTAGACAAAGCACCCATACCATCTGCTTATAGTTACTAATAATAATACAAATAAAAGTGTATATATACGACACGAGATATACACGAATTTTTTTTAACATTTTTTATTACGTTTTGCTGACCTTACTTTAGTTGCCATTACAGTTAATAAAAATAAGTTATCCTATCTATAAGCCGCGCAAGATGACAATGGGATTGGCGGCCATGTTAGTGACGTCATAGTGACGTAGCTTAACCTACAATACAGTTTCGTTTAGTACTTTTCAGCGATTGATGACGTCACGTAGCGGTTATTGTGACCAGGTTCTATCCCACTCACATTGTGCGCGGCAAGGTGTTTGTACTGAGATAGTTGTGTGTGTGTGTGTACAGAAGGAGCGCGACGTGGCGCGTGCGCGCGAGCGGTCTCGCGCCGCCCGCGAGGAGGAGCGGCGGCGGCGCGCGGCCGAGGACGCGCTGCGGGAGCGCGAGCGCCGCCAGCGCCAGGAGAAGCACCGCCTCGCGCTCGAGCGGGAGAAGCTGCGCGCCGAGAGGTACCTAACCACGTCTATATTATACGCGGTTTTTGTGTCTTACTTAACAACATTCGGGATAATATTTAAATATCGGAATTAAATATAATTAAGGAATTAATAATTTTGTACATTCTAAACTATAAGTTTGAGATACGGGATCTAGACTGATAAATTTACCTACGTCTAAATACATACCTGGAGTTCGTTTTTCGACGTCGCCATCGCCAGGTCGTCGTCGAGTAGGTTTGCTGCCGTCATCCAATCCACGGCTGAAGAATCTGCGCCACCTTATATTATACCGTGTAGACATAAGCGCTTATGAAGCCCACATTTTCTCTCGACTTTGCCAATTCTTTAACCCCCACACAATAGGTGGTGAGCCTATTCCCGTTTTTGTGGAGTAAATTTACAAAATTTTATTACTTTCTTAAAGGTTTTACTTTCCTGACTGGACATATAGATAACGTTTTTTTTTTGTTACAGAGAAAAAATAGAACGTGAAAAGAACGAGCTTCTACGTTTAGAGCGAGAACGTCACAGACTGGAGCGGGAAAAGTTAGAATTGGAGAGATTGGAACTGAAACGTGCTCAGTTAAGGTATGATCCATTTAGGAAAGTATATTTAGGATGTTGCCGTAACGTCTATTGTTCATGATTATATTAGAGGTTGCACACTTACTCAAGCCAAACGAGTCTAACAAAAGTATTTTAGAATTTGTTTTGTTTGGGGTGTTCTTCTCAGATAAGTGTGTGTTCACCATAAAGGTTTAATACCTTTATGGTGAACACATGAATGCCCAAAAATGTTTAATACCTTATCGTTCCCGACGTTTTAAGTTTGATTGCAACAACCGAAACGTCGAGATATAAGTCATGATGCTCATCAATATGATGGACCAATTTAAGAGCAAGGATTATAATTAACATTTCATCTATATGAGAAGACTAAAGGTCGATTCACACATATCAGTGAAGCCTCAGTTTCATTGTCTATGAACATATCAGTGTCAGTGATGACAGAGTCATATTTGACACTGACAGGTGGGAACGCGTTCGTAGAAAATGTGTGAAAGAATATTTTGCTCAGATAAATCACTGATACTGAACTGTGCCGGAGGCTTCATCGATAAATCAATGTTTTAGAGGGACTTTTGGGGTATAGTTTTCAAGTGTTGTAATAATTACTAAGTGACAATAATATAATATCAATTTTGCATTATTGATACAGATTGGAAGAGGAGCGTCGTAAACGCGGCTACGAGGGTAGCTCGTACCGCAAGGCCGGCAGCCCGCCTCCTGAGCCGGGATACGATCGGGACCAGAGGCATAAGCGGCCACCACCGCCACCCATGGTATGTATATGTCACCGTAGAATGGTGAAAACCATAAGATTGTAATCAGACTAGAAAAATTGATGGATTGTAATTACTGACGATTGGAAAAGAGTGGCCCTGAGTTTTTATTGTCAGGTTTTTCTCTTACATGCTCTACCTCTAGGTCATTACTGCGGTTCCGCCCGCGTGGTCTAGTTTTCTCGTTATGGATTCCCACGAGAACACATTCCCGGGATAAAAATCAGCATATAACACTCAGGGATGTGTAGCTACATGTTATGGAAAGAGTTGTCTAAATCGGTTCAGTAGTTTCAGAACCTTTGTCAATTCAATTCAATTCTTTTTTATGGCCTATGCTTATAGCAATTTGCTAACGTCCAGTCTTCGTAAATCAAGTACATAAATCAACAAATAAAAACGTAAAAAAAAATTAAATGTGAATGTGATATGAAAATGGCGGACGAGAGCTACCCAGAACCTTTTTCAATGCAAACAAACTGTCTAATGCTGTAACACAAAATGTCAAATCTGCACAATCAAATGACAAATCACTCATTTGATCATTAGTTTTTTTAATATTGATAGTTATTGTAATAATAAATGTTGTGTTTATATAACAGTCGTCAAGCCGTAGTCAGTTCGAGGCGCCTCCACCGCCACGCTTCGAGATGTCGGCTAACTACGACCGCGGGGCGGACAAGCGGGATCGGGACCGGGATTACAAACGGGAATACCCTAGACATGTTTCTTGTAAGTTATCATTTATTATCTATAGTTATAATAAATCTGTATAAGTGAAAGTTCTGTACATTGAAAATATCAAAAAAAGAAATGGCACATGCCATTTCTTTTTTTGATATTTTCAATGTCAGTCAAAATTGACATAAAATAAAAATTTTATGAAAATTTTAAATTTTCCTTAAATTTGCCGTATATCATTACTTCTCAGAATTTGATCCTTAACAGCAACACTATCGTATGGTGTAATAATAAAGGTGTGATTTTTTTCTAAATCAATGGGTTCGATTCCCAGCTAGGATTATAGGTTTTTAAAAAATCTAATGATGAGGTTTTAAGTTTCATCAAAATCGGGCTCGTGACTCCTTTGAGCATTTCTCGCTATTCCTTATAGTTCCGGATTTGGCCATCCAAGCCCACTTGAAAAATTCACCTGTATACAATAAAAACAAACTTAATTTTGCGGTTCGATCCCTAGACCCGATTACTGTACCAACCGCAAATAATAAGTTTATCGTAGGTTACGTCACCCGCAGTGGAGTTCACTAAGGGGCGCTGCACACGGCTAAGATACTATAATATTTTACCTTTAGATACAATATCGCTCAACAGCTATACATAATAAATCAGTAACTGGTGATCAAGAAAGCTATAACACGCAGGCGGAGCTGCGGGCAACAGCTAGTTACTTAAATAAAATATTTAAAAAAACAGCCTGTTTCTTGGCTGTTTTTTTTTTACATAATGGTCTTATGTACATAAATGTCTAATTGTCTACTATATTTTGGCTCAACACAATATGCCTTTGACATTTACTTATTCAATATGTAAACAAAGGCTGGGTAGTTCAAAAATATTTATTATTATATTAAGAATTACAATATACATAATAGTAGATGAAAATACTATTTACACTTACTAAAAATTATACTATACACATTAAAAACTACACTATATACAGGCGTCAAAGAACTCCGCCTCATCGCCGACTGGCAATGTTCCCAGAAGGCTGGCAACATTGCCACATTGTATGGCAATGCTTATTCTTTGAGCTAAAAAGTAACCTGGTCTTGAGAAAAGATCATGAGTTTCGAGATGTTTTCAAAGAGTCCGCGAGCGCTCGGACCCCAAGGTCCCAGCGTCTCTACCCCAAATGGCTCAAATATGTAAACAAAGAACTTACGCATACATTTTTTTACGCACCATTTTTATATGACGCGCGAATTAAGTTATTGTTCTGCTATAAGTTATATGATATTATATTATAGCGTTGTCTAAACAGAGGGCTTAAGATTCTGGACACCTTGAATATGAATAATTAAGTTATCCTAACTGTACTAACTTACAACATAATAAAGGGTATATATAAAAATAGGAAGTATAAATTGTAATAATAATGATTGTTACAGCTGGCAATATGAAGTACACAAGCAATGGCGGCGCTACTGACGACTCGAGGCAGCCAATGGCTCCCGGAGCCAGGCCTAAGGAACCCAGGTAATTTGGCCTAAACTAATTTGTGTCTAAGGTACATTCATTGGTAGAAGAACAAAATTCAGGTAATATAGGATAGGATATTCAAAACTCCGACCGCAGTTTCGACACTTGTACGTCACGACACACAATTTCATACATTTTCTTCTTTTTAAAAACGTGGCTCCAACGATGTTCATCGATGATTTCGCCAATGTCAAGGTAATGCCTGATTATTCCTGCACAGAAGAACTAGTTCGCGGTGCAAGGAAACGTTCGGTATTGCAATTGAGCCTTTGGGCCTGAATTTTTTACCAGCGCATCACACATGTCAGTGTCACTGCGGACTGAATCGACACTGACATTTCGGGACGCGTTCATAGACTTTGACGTTGAACTGAGGTATCACTGAATCTTCACTAACATTTGTGAAACGACCTTAACGCGACGAGATCATGGTAGGATGGTATATCACTCGCGCATGTTTGTTACAGCCGTACGTACGAGGCCCGGGACGCGCGCCCGTACCGCCCGTCCCCGCCGGGCAAGCCGGAGCCGCGCAACTGGAACGCGTCCAGCCGTTACCCTGATGCTGCGGCGCCCGCTAAAAGTGCTGGTCGGTATGCCTGACTTGTTCATTATTTGTATCTCTTCCAAAGTTACACCACTTTTTTTTTTGCCCTTAATTTGTTCAAACTACTCTGTGTAAATAAGTACAATCCCTATTTTTACGTGGGACCGACAGACGCGATGTATGTCTCTCTAGCACTTGCAATACTAGCTCAAGCGACTGCGCCGGTCGCACGGTGTCATTGCGCTTCAGGTTATAATATGAAAATTGGCTCCTATTTAAAATGTATCCCGATATCATCGTGTAGTATGTTATGTGGTTGTTGACAGGCGGTAGCGCTCCCGGCGGAGGGTCCGGCGCCGGCGAGGCGTGGACGGGCGGCGGCGAGGCGCGCTACGGCTACGAGCAGCGGTACGCGCCGCAGTACCAGCCGCCGCCGCCCGGCGCCGCCTACCCCGACCGGTACGCGCCGGCACGAGACTACCCGCGCAAGTACTAGCACTAGCGCCGCTACAGGTGACGAGACTATACTCTGTACATACTAGGCGAGGCGCGCTACGTGTGTGTAGGTCGCCTAAGTGGTTCAAGCATTCGCTTTGCTAGGGAAAGATCTCTGGTTCGATCCCGGACGTGATCAGGGCCGGCGGCGGCAGGGAGTGTTGGGACGCTTGTGAATTGGCGGCTGGGGGAGGTACAGTGGTGGGCCACACGAAGCTTACCTCCCCACTGTGGGGGTAAATGCATTCCACCATGTACAAAAATAAAACAAATAAAGTTGAGATGAAAGTCAGTCGATTATAAAAGATAATTGATTAAAAATAGCCATGAACACTTTTCGATAGGCAAGTTTGTTATTGAATAATATTTGATAAAAAGAAATGGTCTCATCTGGTATTGCGGCGCATCTCCCATAGCAACTACGTACGCGGTGCTACGGGGGGCATCAGATACTACAGCATGCTACGCTCTATGCTCACTCACTCAGCTGCACAACGCGCCCAAGCATGGGCATTAATATAGCTTCTTATTCTTGTACAATGAATCTTATAATATTAAGGGCCCAGACCGCGCACGGATAAAGTCGATTTTGAGCGACAGCAGCGCTATTGTTGCCCGAATCATCCGACGGGCGGGTGAATGACCCAGAGAGCGCGATTTTGAAAATGTTTTGCGACAAACGTTCCACGTTGAGTTATTGTTATTGAAGTTGAATATTTACAGCATAACAAAAATGTTGAATTATTGGAAATAAACGACTGCCTATTTGTAAAATATTCCAAGAGTAGTTTTCGTTATAAAATGATCCTAATTACTAGATAAATAAAAAAGAGTAGTTTGAGACACAATTTTTATGATTTTCTATTTATAATAAACAATCAAGAGCAGGTCCGGACTGACCTTTTTGTATTCTACTTACCTAAAATTCCAACTACGAGTACCTATGTATTTATTTGTAATTTTACTACCAAAGTTTATTCTTATTTCGTAAAATTTTCATTCAATAAAATAATTGCAAATTCAGTAGGAAGTACGGTCGAAATAACATCACGCCTTTCCTCGCTAGTGTTTATATCTACGCAAGGAAATGTGCCTATTGCGTAAACTCAAATACTTTTTGCTTACGATCACCTCGCAATCTAAAAAATCTTCTAGGGTTGTACAAAAAATTGTCAATAAATGAAACACAAGTATAAAAATGGTTCATATAATTAAAAGTAAACAAAATATGAGTCGCCACCTAAAAAGCGTGCTAGGGTTGTACAAAAATTAGTTATAAACAAACATGAAATTTATAAATTATTCATATACTTTATTAAACGAAAGTAAACAATAACAAAATATGAGTTTAAGAGTTTCTAATGTTTTTTTCATTTTAATGATTACTGATCAAATTCTGATTTCTACTAATTTGATGATAAAATCAATTGCTATTGCAAAACCTATCAGAATGAAAATGTTACCAGCTGCCCGATTCACGTAATAAAAACCGTAGCGTAGTGACTTAAAAATGTCACTTCGCACACTTTTTAACCGACTTAAAAAAAGAAGAAGATTCTCAATTCGCTGTATTTTTTGAACCGATTTTGATGATTTTTTTTTTATTTGAAAGCTGGTGATCCCGTGTTGTGGTTTACACCAGGTAACTCTTCAAAATCGTATAGGAATTGTATAGAAATTGAGCTATTGGAAGATTTATGACAATCCAAGACTAGATAAGTAAGTGCGATAAAAACAGAAAACCAAAAGGCGATTTCTAAGTTTCTAAGTTAAAACGACTTTTGAACTGGCGTGTTTACGTGAATCGACCGGCTGGGTAGTTAAGTTACCTCAGTCTCTTTCAAAATCACTAGACGTTCTTCTCTTTCAAAACACGTAAAGCTCTTTCTTTCCCCTCTTTCATAGCCTCTATGACATTGGGCGGGTCACGAATAGGCATGCTTCGTGACTGCCGAGGATCAACTAATTCTGGAAGGAGGCAATCGTAATAAAATCTAACTAATTTCATCTCCATTTTCTCCTTCCAAAATTTGTCGTCCTTTTCTATACTATAAACTTTCATAGGTACAGTAGCACCAAACCAGATGCCAAGCATGCAAACGTTTCTTTTAGTTATATGTAGCTGTCCCTGAATTTGGAAATACTAGTAATGATTTTTATTTATGACATAACCCTTGGAAGCCTTGTCCTTAACCCAAAAGGTATGTTTGGCCATTGCTTCATCAAGAGTCATGCCAGCTAAAGAATGTGGGCACTTAATTTCAATTAAACCGTTTGCATAAATGCCATCTGGTGTAGTACCAAGAAATTCATATTGATCGTCGACGAACAAACCGCAACCTTGTATACTAATATTCTCTTGAATTTCTAACTGTCTAATTGCAGTTTCTTCGTTTTCGATACCGTACCGTACAGCAGGCAAACTGGAGATATTACTACCATAAACGATTTTACAAACAAGAGCAGCACAACTTGTGCTCTCTCGTTTTTTACAAACTTCCCCGAACGATGATGAGGTTAGTAATTTTCTCCTTGTACTCATCCACTCAGCACTACTTCTTTGCAAATGGGTCGACCTTTCAAGCTCCTCTCTTTCAGCACAAGACAACTTTAAATCAACTAAAAAAGATGACTTGGCTTTCTCATATAATTCTTTCGATACAGCGCTGTGGCTTTTTTTCAATCTTAATTTAGGTTTAGCAATTAAACGGTTTCTACGATTACTATTTTCCACTTTCGCGATCAAAGGATTAGGACTAGATTTAAATATGACTTCATGAGTTTTACTATGAATCGATCCCGTATTAAAAGACACAACAGCAGCTGCGCATCGGCCCGCATAAGAACCACGGGAAGAATAATTTACACGCTTACCCCCAACTAATTTGGCAATTACTCCGTTAAAACTTTCAACTATATTACTTGTGCAATTATGAATTAAACTTCTAGAATGATATGACAGTCTTTTACTTAAAATTTCTACCGCGTCCATTAATCCGCATCCAACAATTGCTGGAAGTAACCCAACAGGTTCTATTCGACGAGTGTCAGGTCTACAAAAATACTCCTTGCAATGTTGGTGATTACCAAATACGTGTTGTGGACCATTTAGAATATCTTCACTAAGATTTTTTATTTTTTCTTCGAGTGACTGATTTTGATCCCCCCAATATTTAATCGCGCATTTTACACCCGTTCTTAAACGCAAATACCTTTCTTTTAGGAATTTCCGCAACTCGCAAGGATACTTAGTGTCTTTCGACAATTTCTCCAAGCTATTGCAGTAGTTTCGTAAAAGATGATTTTTGCATTCAATTTTCTCTACTATTAAATTATCGTACGGACGCGAATCTAATATTTTTTTATAAGTACTGGAATCGCCGTCTGCTACAAATTTATTATAAATTACGCCGTGATCAACAAAGGAACGTTTAAACCCCTCAACTATTATGGTCGATTCCATCCCGGTAGATGATCCTGAATAATTCTTGAAACAATGGTGTTCCGGGGGCTGACTGTTGTTCTTTGCGGCTCGTGCACAGACTACGCAGTATTTATTTTTAACTCCAAAAAACAATACTTTATTAGTTTTAATGCCAATTATCGCAGCTGCGCCGGATAAGGCGGAAAAATTCTTACCATAAGATCTCTTGCTCCAACAACCGTCAACAGCAACAGATATTAATGGTGTACCATTTTTATCAACACTACCTATAGACATTGCTTACTCCGCTTCTTCCTTGACAGCTTCTGCCATGGAATGTGCTGCTGTCTTTTCCCACCAATCGCAAACCGTATTATTAATTTCATTGTACAATGAAGGTGACATGATTGGTAGGGCTACTGCGGCACTTAATGTTTTTAACTGAGAGTAGCTCCCACCAGATGATATGATACCAGACACAATTTGATGATTCACTTCCATGCTATCTTCTTTCTTTTCAACCAAACACACAGTAAATTTCATATTACACATACTACATTTTATGATGAGTTTTGAGTCCAGACCAACTTTTACTTCACCTATTATACTGAGGTAACTTAACTTACAATCCATTGGACCGTGGTCCCCTATGGCCTGAAGAGCTTTAAAAAAAAAAGAAATATCCACTACTCTACGCCCAACTTCCACTTCATCCACCTTTCCCTCTTGACGGTTGTCAATAACTAGTTCCTGTAAAGAAAGATAATGGCTTGATTTTTATTATAAAAAATAATTCAAAAGGTATGGGCCAAATTTCTTCAAACAGCTAAGAACTCCCTTAGAATACATCTTTGAAACACAGAACACTAGATCAAAATCTTAAACGTTTTTATCAGTCTTCGTCAATTATGAAAGTGAATAAATAAACATAATAAAAAACTGGTTGCTTGTAAAGTCGGTTTAGGACGATAATTTTATCGGATAACGTCATAATATTATTCTCCATCGCTTGTACTGCGCTCTCGCTTGACCCTAGCGTGACATAATGTGACACTTTTTTGTGCGTGTTGCCGGTGTTCATCGATTTATAAGACGTTATCACGTCATAAATTTAATAAATCCGACTATATGCATAAAAACTCAAAAGGTAAAAAGAAAACAAGTCTACGGTCTTGAATTATGTTACATAAAAATAAATAAGAACACTATTGTAATAAATCGAATTCAACAGTTGAGACCCATTGAAATCATCACAGGGTCGAAGATATTCCTGACTAGCTAAATATTTCTTTAGAAATAGGCCCCGACTGCTAAATACGCTATATTACAATGGTGTTGTTATTTATTTTTATTACACATTTTCATTTTTTAATCTGTCGGGTTTTAACATTTTTATTGTTTATTTATTTATATTCATAACTGACGAAGACAAATATAAAAGTGCAAAAGAATTCATACAATATTATGTTCGTGATGAACAGAAATTATAAATTTCCTTTACGCTATACGTATTGGTTTTTTATGGCGTCACTTATTCTATGTCACTCGGGCTTAGAAGACAATTCTAATGATACTAAAAACATTAAAATCGGTTCAATAATTTTGAACTTATCGTGCCACAAAGATATATTACTTAGTATACATACATACATACGTACACCAGTCGCGTAAAAGATAATATTTTACAAAAAAAATTCTTGATTTTGGTAAAATACGAGATTTGAACGTGAATTTTCTTTTGAGAAAGTAATTGAGAAGTATGTGTTTGTCTCACAATGAAAATAATAAATATTGCAAAAAAAAACTGTAGGTACTGAGATTTTGTCTTCGCCCATCACTAGCTAGTTTGTTTATTTATGTAACAAGTCTACAAGAATTACGTATAACAACTTACCTCTATACAGCGCGTAGCAGTGTTGCTCGGAGTCTCGGCCTGAAGGTTTTCTTCATTTTCAGTACTGGAAATATTATTCATCAATATCCACTTTTTATTTATTTTGTAATTTTTGTACAACCCTACGCCAGGCACGGCGCGCGCACGCCCGTGCAATTTCTGATAGGAAACATACCTACTTCCACTTCCACATATTTAGACATGATGAACATGAAAACTAATAATACTGTAACTAATAATAGTGTAAGCAAACTCATTGCTTTGAAATACATAAATATATGAAAACTAATACTATATTATGTAATAAAATTTATTATTATGAAAATTGTTCCTATAGAAATTGACTTTATTACTTATATAGATATTGAAATTACGTAATTATTACCTACTGGACATTGTAATTTTTCTTCTTAGACTGACATACCTAATTGTGTACCTATCTAATTACATGTCAAATCAATATTTACATGCTGTTGTAGGTATATGTCTGAATCAGGCGATCTAAATCATTGTACCTATTTGCTTTGTAATGTACCTACCCTGTTCAAAATGCAAATAGATTATATTATTATTACTACTAAGACATGATAAGCATACACACAAATAAAAGTAATAAAACTAGGATTTTTACTTGACACTAACACAAATCTAGTAAATTTTTTCTAGGTATTTAGGACAAGACGTAGTCAAGTAGGCAGGTAAATAAATAAGTAGGGAGGAACTTACATTTCATTCCGAGATCTTTTGGCTTTCACGTTTTTATAATGCGTACTAAATTTTCTTTTCGCTGGCATGGCACTCAGCAAATTATCCTGCGAAAAGAGACCCTCGATTACCAATTACGTTTATGATACCTATTGCCTTTATCATGTTGAAAAATCTATGTATGTCGTGCAGAGAACTATATACCCCGCCAGTTCATATCTCGAGAAAATAAGGTGGGCAGGGCTTTGATTGTTTCAAGCCTGAATTGATACCTACTTTACAAGGTTCATAAAATGACCTACGC
Organism: Nudaria mundana; assembly: GCA_963556515.1. Taxonomy (NCBI): domain Eukaryota; kingdom Metazoa; phylum Arthropoda; class Insecta; order Lepidoptera; family Erebidae; genus Nudaria; species Nudaria mundana. Next base: position 10,251,687 of record OY748306.1, on the reverse strand, counting down.
AACAAAGTAAATAATTTTGTATTTCTTACGATTTATATCTAGTTCCATCATGGTTTTCTTTCAGACTTTCATTATATCGGTACTTTCTATTTACTGAAAGTAAATTAGTTATAAAAATATTGTACTTACAGTTTTTCACAAAAAAACAAATTCACAACACGTAATTTTGCTGTAGCATCCGACACGCGTGGAGTCACTTTGAAATTCTATGGCGCACTGGCGATTAGTTGCGACGATCGTTCTATCGGGACGCGTTTGAATTTGCATACATTTTTCTATGGAGAATTTACGTAAAACATATCTAGATTTTAGGGCTTTAAAAGGGGAAGTCTTTGTTTGTAAAGGTACAAAAAAAGTACATGGTTATATTTATTGGCTTTTTCAGTGTTCAAAAAGTGTTTCTTTTTATCAATTTGTGTTGATTTATTGGGTTAAATCTGAAAAATACGAAGGCAGGTTTTCGATTTTTTTCTCAATTTTGTGCGTTTGTTGACGTTTATTATATAACAACTACAGGGTTTTAAGAGTTAAAATTAGCACTAACATCATTTTTGGTCTTTCATTTTAATATATACAAATTATCGTTGTTATTAATCATATGTAAATAGGTTAAATATGAAAAATCGTAACACTCTTTTCGGTGATTTTCACGATCTGGGCCCTTAAACCATTTATACAGTCCACAATTCTCATTTCATGGAGTAACCATAACGGCCGCTCCATGTTACCTGGGGTGAAGGTCGATGTTCTCTACATTAACTACTATATCTATAGTATCTGAGAAAATTTAAGACCCATTAACCTTTTTTATTTTATTGTTACAGGTCGACTGATCATCAATAAATATGGTTTAAGTTTAGGTATGTTTGTGTGTTATAAGCAATTTTTGTTATAATTAGGTTCTTGGTTACCTACATGTTCAGCATACCAAGCAGGCATTTTGTTTTACACTTACATAATTTAGACTACTGTTACTACTGCGTGTCATATTACTTTGAGTTATAGAATTTGTGACTGGAATAGTTTTCTAATGTGAACGTGATTCAGAAATTTAGCAATGATTTACACAATCGAGGAAGAATTTTGTGGTTTGTATATCAAGTATCATTTTCAGTTATCATTCTAAAATAATGCCTAATTTTTTTCTTTTCAAGACTTCAGTAATGTAACTGGTTTAAAGCTTAACTTGATGAATGAAGAAATAGACACAATGTTTGGTTGAATTTATCATGTTCCTAACAGAATTAAAATATCTGTTGTACATTTAAACATTCTTATTGTTTGTACAAAGCTATGATTGATGTCTATCTATTTTACTGATTATTATTGTGTATAATATAGAGTATGATATATATTATTAAGAAACATAATAAAGAATTCCAAAGCTATATTTTGCATTTTTTGTTGAAAAATAAAAGACTAGTTATATCTTATCTATATATTTCTACACCTAGATCTTTAGTTACATAATAAGTTTTGTTTACATTCACGAGATTGTTAGATTAGGTTACAAAAATAACTAATATTTGCAACCACTGTTTTGTTCCAATTGGTATTTATTCCATTGAATACAAGTATAAGAAACACATTTCTTAACACTTATATAAAGGTTTTTATAAAGCAATGAGTATACTAACTTTGTATTTTACAAAAGAAATCACAAACACGGAAGTATCTTGGCCTGATACTAAAACAAACTTAGTAAATTAAAACAAAGCATCTAATACATATTTGTAACACATAAAAATTAACCAACCTTGTCAAAGTTTGTGCAATTAACAAATTATTGATGTTCTTAAAAAATAAAATCATGCAGTTTCAAAAGCAAGCTATGTACTATGTGCCTTTGTTCTGAAAATAATGTATCTTTTGCATTCTATCACACTCCTGCACCTCCTGCATATTTGCACTGTAAAAGCACCACCACCCCTCTAATCTATAATATTAAGTAAATCACACTTGTGCTTGCAAAAAGTTTACATTTTCCACAAACAATCTGGTTTGTGCTGGCACATAATTTTCGTAAGGGATGTGTGAATGACTCCATGTGTTCAGATCATTGTTTGGAGGTTCTATATTCTTGACGTCGAGTGATTTTAGAGCTTCTATAGCATCCTGCTGACCTTGCACTGCAGCAAGTCTTAACAATCTGGTTGCTGTTTCATGGTCACTTTTGAGTCCTCCACGACCTTGCCCATAGAATACTCCTAAGTTGTACAAAGCACCAGGGTGTTTTAATGCTGCAGCTGATTTGTATAACTCCATGGCCTGTGAAACAGAATTTTATTGAAAGTTGCAAACAACATTCCTGGGATATGGAAAATTTTTACTTTCTGGGAAAAAAAGAAGTAAGCTTGTATCTTTTTATAAATGATGATCTGGCTAACACAGTAGTCCAAGGGTTACTGTAGGTACTATGTACTATTTTACCAATTACATAATATTAGGCAGAATATTGAAACCTACCATTTTTTCATTGATAGTAACTCCTAAGCCATTCTCATAACACAGGCCTAAGTTATACATAGCTGGTGCATGATTGCGATTTGCAGCAGATCTGTAACAACAACAATAAGATTGAAGTTTACAAATGTCCTAATATTTGATACTAAAATATTATTGATCATAACAGTGGTCATATCAGATTCCAGAACTTGTTAAATACTAATTACCTCAATAAACTTAGTCCGTCCTGATACTGTCCATTTTCTATGGCAGCAAGTCCAAGTTTGTTTTCAATAGAGTTCAATACATCTCCTAAGTCATCACTGGTACCATCTTGACTTGAAGTACTACCAGATGGTGTGGGGTTTGAATTTCCACATCCACTATCTACATCATTTGATACTAAATGTACAATAGGGGCAAAATCAGACACAACAGTGCTGATTATAGGTGCAGATGTTAAATACAAGTTGTCCTTTTCTGTCCTCTTTAAATATGGCTGTATAGATGAAACTATGTCATTTACTGTAAGACAGTTTTTCTGATGAACTCTCAAATGGTTCTTTAATTTCAAATGAATAATCTGACTAGCATACCATCCAAGCACAAGTGCACCACTCTGAAAAAACAACAGATAAAGTTATCAAAACTGTATCTGTGCAAGTGAGTGTCAACTTTAGATATAAATAAACCTGATAATGCAAACATACCCATGTCATGGCATCTATCCAACTTCTGTTGAGATGTCCAAAGCTCCATTTTTTACTTTTGGTGCCACTGTCGTCAAACCCAGAGCAATTTCTTGAAAACCATTTACAACAAGGTTGCTTAGTTTTCTCATCATTGAAAGTTCCTGGTCCTGGAGCATTGTTTACAACAGTGGTGCTGCGTCTATCAAAATGGCCTGCACTTCGCTCGAAAGTGTCCCTGATACGACGCGTAACATATTTCCACATGTTTATTGGCACATGTAAGTTCTAACCAAACTAAATAATTTCCATGATAAAAAGATTCTTCAAAATCTTGCACATAAACACCAGAACTTTGTTTGGGAAAAAATAAACTGAAAGGTAGGTAAATCTAATTCTCAATAATAGAGAGAGAGCGAGGCGAGCCGAGCCGATTGATAATAATGATAATTTGAATAGACGTCAAGTGACATTAATGACAACATGACAGTAATGACACTCCAACCATCTAGGCATCAACCACATTTTTTCGCTCCGGTACATAAGGTCCATAGTATCATTACGTCAAGAGTATCAAAATGTCCATAGTATCATAACGTCTACAGTATAATTTCGTCCATAGTATCATAACGTCTACAGTATAATTTCGTCCATAGTATCATAACGTCTACAGTATAATTTCGTCCATAGTATCATAACGTCTATAGTATAATTTCGTCCATAGTATCATAACGTCTAGTTTTTCGTAGTTTGAGTAAAAACTTTTTACACACTTTACTGGCCATTTCAGTTTTGATAAAAAATATAAAGAATTGTTGATAGAACTGGTCCATGGCTGTATAACCATATTCAATTTTCTAAAAAAAATAGTGTACATAAGACTCATTTTTTAATAATCATTATGATATAATAAGAATAAGCGATTTTTTTCTTTCACTTTAATGTAAACTACATTTATTTACGTAATAAAAAAAAATCCTTAAATTATGAAAAGTGTATTCATTTTGAATAATTAGCCTACATAATAATATACCATTAAATAAATAATTATCAGTATAATATTATATATCTATGAACATAAATTTATAGAAATACACAATAAACTACAAAAAAATGGAGGAAGAAAAAAATAAACCCTTAGATAAAGTAAAACTGATTCTGCCTGTTTTTTGGTATTTTCTGGTTCTCATACACATTAGACGAAATGATACTGTAGACATAAGGATATATAGACATAATGATACTGTAGACCATTTGCAGAATTAGACAAAATAATATTAGACGAAATGATACTCTAGACAATTTGTCACTATGGACTTTTTAATACTTTGGACACATCGTACCCGAAGGCATTTTTTTTCTAATTTCGTTTGTCACGAGCCTATCATAGACCATGGCAGGCTCGTGTCATGGACCCATGTCCATGGATGCATTTAAAGCCCAGCAGCACGAGCATGGCAGTATCGACATTGTCGATCCACTTATTTACACCAATGATATCGCAGAAAATGACAAATAATGCGTTAAGTAGCGACATTTTCTGCGATATCACTGGTTATCGAAAAACTCTTCCCATGGCATGGCATGCTGATAGGGAGTAAATGCGAAGACAATAGACTTGTAAACTCAGACTTTAAACTTCAATGATATTTTCGGTACTGAAGTCTGAATGGACTCTCATTGTGTGGTACGCTGGGTACCGACCAAATTTTCTTTTTGAAAATACTTTATATCATTATGATGTACCCAAAAACTACTATTTAGTACCCCAAAAACATTCAATTGTATCTCAGCAACAGATAGCTAAATGTTACGATAAACTGGTCGGTACAGAACGTGCCTACTCGTCTCGTACGGACCATCAATAAAAACAAGTGATTGGTGTAAAAAATGAAAAGAAATTATTGGTACCCATTAAGTACCTACCTCTCTGAATACTAATTACAATATTGAAATCATGCTTAAATCAATAAGGATTCACTGTTTAAAAATTGCCGGTGCTCAACAACTACGTTCCACACCGACATTTTTCCGTTTTTATATTTGCTATAATTATATACCTACCTAATAAGTGTATTAATGCTACAAATTCTAATTTCATCAAAATCCATTAATTTGTTTTATGCGATAGATTTATACTTGCTTACGGGCCCTACCAAACGGACGAGGCTCTGGCAAATAACTCAAACCCCGTAACGGGAGTAGGCTCGACACTTATTACGTGGATAAAGACCTTCGGGGATAAAGACTTGATTTGTGTCTGTTTGTCTGGGTTTTTTTATACAAGCTTGAATTTCATGGAATATCTGACTATTACATAATGGGTACCGACGATTCTTCTCACTTGTTTAAATTGATGGTCCGTACGCGAAGAGTACGTTCTGTACCGGCCAACTTCATCACACTTAGCTATCTGTCGTTGAGGTACAATTAAATGTTTCGGGGTACTAAATAGTAGCTTTTGGGTACATCATAATGGTATAATGTATTTCCAAAAAGAAAATTTGGTCGGTACGAAACGTTTCACACCTCTTATTGGTAGAGCCGAAAATCTCTGGAAAGTCTATGCGTGGAGATCAGCTTATTGTGAAGCGGCTCACTCACTTCACTGCGCCAACATGTTCAGTGGTCAGTGGTCAGTCGGTCCGTCTGTAGTCATGCCAAACCAAAATAATTAAAAAAAAAAACAAAACAAAGTTTCAAAGTTCCTTGGCAGTGGACTCTAGCCTATCCAATGGGCAAATATTTAAAAAAAACACAAGGTTAAAAAAAAAAAATAACAAACCAACCATTACCAAAGAGCAGAGTATAAAACAACGTCTTGTATGTAACAAGCCGCGGGCTTGTAACAAAACGTAGTAACCAGTAGTAACTATTTATTAATCTGTGCCGCGGGTGCGCGATCTCATTTTATTTAAATTAGGTGTCTATTTTTTTATGTGGATGTAATCATCAACATAAATAGATAGAATAGAAGATAAATATTTAATACACTAAGCTACTGTGATCAATCATCATGTGTGGACGTACCGCTTTGTAGGAAAACTTTCATTACCATGTTAGAATACAGTAAATGGAACCAAATGATGATGGACAAAATATTACAGGTCTCTCCAGCAAGAACAGGTTCAATACGCCTGCAGTTATAAACCAAAACATTCAAATAAGTATGTAAAACCACAATGGTTACCAGAGCATAATGTGGGAAAGGATTATACTCCATCATACAACATAGCTCCCACTGACATCACACCAGTTTTGGTTTCATCCAGCAGATTCACAAATGTAGCTGAAACTAGTAGAGTCCTCAAACCTATGATGTGGGGCACAATACCACCTTGGCATGAGGTAAAAAATTATTAATGTACAGAAAACAGGCTTTTACCACTATTAATTACTTCCTTACTTTACAGGGAGATTACAAGGCACATAATTTAAGTACAAATAATTGTCGTTTAGAAAACATAAGAAGTTCAAAGCTGTATAACCCAATATTACAAAATGGGGGTAGATGTGTAATTGTCGCAGAAGGCTTCTATGAATGGCAAACTACTAATAAACTATCCAAAGTCAAACAACCCTACTATATGTATTCCACACAGGCGGATAGTATCAAGGTACTGTGATTTGTAGAGATCTGTGAATTCACTATATGGGCCATAGTGTGATAAAGTGGGGAACACATCGCAGGCGACTGAAAGTTTAAGGTGGACCTTGCGACTAGTCAGCACTCTCCTTCACCATGTGATGTGTTTCCCCTCTACCTAGCCAAATTTGATAAGATCCTAACAGTGCCACTTTGAATATAGTAGAATGTTACTAGGACTGTATTATTTTCTCCATCTTCTCCATCCATTGCACCCGACATGCACCAGTACAACTACAAGAAAACAAAGGACACTCCTGTTATTATGCTCTGTTGTAATGTATCTATATCTGAAATTCCCGCACTGTTGCTTTTGGCTGCTTTTCGTGCAATTAGTACTATTTCTTTATCTTTGAATAACGTCTAGCCATCGCAGGGTATAAGTATAGATACGTTTTACAGAAACAACACTCGCAACAATGCTCATAATTAAATATGAAGTTGCTTAAAATTAAAACCTGCACCAAGGCACACAGGAATCACCGGTCACCCGATACTTACTCACGTCACGGGCATGGCATACGGTATGCCATGCCCATGGCTATAGACTAAAATAATAATATAGGTATAGGCCTATCTCTACTAACTGGAAACTTGTCTATTGACAGTTGTCCCAACCCTATTTTTCTAGAAAACTAAAAATATGTTAAGTTGATAGATAGTTATATAATATAAATACATATAAACATATACTTTTCGAATTATAGGCAATTTTTTTTAAAAATAGGTACTATTATTCTATATTCAAAAATCCATAAAATACCTGTATTAGCGTGACAGGCCAATGTAAGAAAGAAAGAGGCTATCGGCAAGCAGTAGGTTAGTGCAGACTATAAAGAATATTAATAAAATACACGGACGTCAAAAAAACAGTCCTGTCACATCGAACAGTCCTCTGTCACATTGAACAGTCCTCTGTCACATCGAACAGTCCTCACTCATCTGTTATAAATTTCCAGAGGACTGTTATTTTTACGTAAAAAAAATGTCATACCACGTATCAGTTTAAATATTACTTCATAACTCAGAAACAGCTATAAATTATCACACGGCAATTTTTTTGTTAAATAAATATAACAATAACACATAAAACACCGTAAAATAGACTTACCAGAGGAATGTTCACTCAACACTACGAGACGTGGCTCCCACACAGACGTGGAGTTGTCACTGCGCAAAATGGCGGCGACTTGTTTAGCATAGTGACCGAGTAAACTTCACACTGTTAACGTTCCGTTTCACGCGAAATGTAACCACAATAGTGTTTAAGATTTTTGTGGAGCGATATTCAAATTGTGACAGAGGACTGTTCAAAAATTTATGGACAAAATTCGAACACTAGTTTTTAATACTAAAAAAATCTCTAAAATTATAATTTTTTTTTGTTCACATGCCTTCAAAATATTTTTTTGTTTATAGGGTTATAAGATTTTACATTTTTAAATACAACTAATGACAACCGAACCGAATCATACTCGATCCGGAATTAGGACATAACAGAGGACTGTTTTTAGTGGCTTTTAGACCGAATTTATAGAAAGATTATGATTCTAAATATTGATTAAGCTTGGCTCCTTAAATAACAGGTTATATATTATGTGTTTTAATAAATAAAACTATGCATTAATATAGCCAAAGTAAAAAGAATTGCTTGGACCATGATTTTCCTGTTAGTAGAGAAAGGCCCATATAGACTAAAATAAAGTTATAGTATGTACCTATAATAAGACTTGAATGTCTTGTTATGTACTTAATATTAGTTAATATTGGAATTTCATACTATTAGAAAAGAGAGGCTGTGAGTTTTATTGCCAGGTTCTTGCTCAGATACTACCTATTGTTTTGCGATCCTGGCAGTAAGACGCAATTTAGACTTTAATTATAACCTTTATATCTGACTGACTTTCAAAAGTGTTACCTTGTAACCCACTTGAATAAACATATTTTTCATTTTCAGTTGTGTCTTGAATGTTCCATTTGTATGTCCCTGCCTACCCCGTTCGGGGAAACAGTCGAGATTGTACCTATTTATGTAGTAATAAAAGGCAACAGGTTTAGTTTTCTTTGAAACAAGATATTAATGGCTCAATACAAGGGAGTAAATTTCCATTATTTTTGCTATTTCTAGGTTGACGAACCAGACACATGGGACAATAGTTTTGATGCGGAACATGGTTGGGGAGGTATAAACCTCCTTTATATGGCCGGCTTATACAATGTTTGGCAGAATGAAGAAACCATAATATATTCATATTCTGTTATTACTATGGAGTCAAATACCACTCTAGATTGGCTACACCATAGAATGCCAGCTATTTTAAATACCCAGGAACAAATTGATGTGAGTAAATTTTCAATGAATCATAAAATTCATAAGTACCTTGCTAGTTAGTATGCTAAACTTGCTTTAAATATTTCACACTAAAATCCAAAATGAAATTCATGTTTTTACTGCATTCAATATTAATATTAGTCATTACACGAAAGAGTTGCATTTTTGCAACACAACCTACTCAAACAACAAAGCTAGAAACAAAAAGTAGATATGTAATATGAATAATGCAAGATACTAAATAACATTTTATTATTTCAGGCATGGCTTGATGTCAGCAATGTGGGATCAGATATGGCGTTAAAATATCTTAAACCAGTCCAAACACTATCATGGCATATAGTATCAACTGCTGTAAATAATTCCAGGAACAAATCTACCAATTGTAACAAAAGAATTGCAGAAGAAAAGACTAAATCAACACAGAAAACTTTAAACTCGTGGTTCACTAAAGTTGAAAAGAGAAAATCAATAGCTGAAAATGGCAATACATCTAAAAAGTTGAAGCAATAAATCAGATTTGAAATGAAATAAAATGTTTATTTCTTTCTTTTGATTCTTTTAATAATGAATAGTAGAGTAACTATTGCAACATATTCGGAATATGCAGATATTTTGTAATTATTGTGTGATTAAGTCACATCGAGAAATTCAATAAAATTTTGCATGATTCTCTGTTGCAAAAAGTATGCATTCTTCCTATTCACAGTAACATGACTAATAGACTATCATTTAGTCAAAACAATCACTCAGGAGTCAGGAATTTCACAAGTTTAGTTATTTAACAATTTACATCACTCATAGTAACTAATAAATTATCAACTAGTTAAAAGTTCTCAATCCGAAATTCTTGGAAATCTGCCTCACAGCGAATAGTCTTGTGACTTTTTAAGAAGTCACTCACAAAGCTGGCTACTTCATATTCCTCTGAAAAAAATCATAATTATATGAATTTTGAGTACCATAAAAATATTTTATTTTCTGTAAAATGGGCCCTCAAATGAAATAAAACAAAAACTTAGCAATTTCTGTCTTTGTAGCATGAAACAAAATTCAATTTAGCTCCGCTCTGTTAGATCCAAATAACATTTAATAATCTATTAAAACACATTTGAGTTTCTGTAATATATAGACTCACGTTTAGTCTACCGATTCCACGTCGGGCGCCACTGGAAATATCTTCTGGTGTGCACCAGAGACGCCCGCAGCAATGGACATGGGAGCGGCCGCGGTCTCGCGGAATTAAGTTTTATCATTACAAACACACTACTGGGATAAAAGTAGCCAAACTCACAGGGATAATATAGTACATATTATATACATAGTACATATTATATATATTATATACTACATATTAGTAATATATATTTTTTTAAATTGGTTCAGTAGTTAGAGACTGTACAATGCAAACAATTCTTTCCTCTTTATAATATTGGTATAGATTAGATAAACTATAGGTACAGCAAAGTGGCTAGGTCGATGTGTACTAGGCCCATAACCTATTAAAACACGTTGAGTTTCCATAATAGACGGACATATATTCTACAATCTACATTATATACATTAATAGCGTTATTAGTGTTAATTTTTTCAAATATGTATAAATACAAAAGAAATATACTGACCTGGATATTTACTGCACTGGTATATAAGTCTGATCAAGTGTTTAGCCAAACTTTTGAACACTCCTTTACCCTTAATATATCCTTTAAAGTAGTAAGGTGTCAGAATCCTCACCACCCAGGGTGCTATACGCTCCTTACAGCTGACAATAAATTCAGGGGTCTCTTCTAAAGGTGAAAGTACACCTTCGTCATCACTATCATAGCCAAAATAAATTACAAACTTCTCTTTAATCTGAAACATTTCAATAATAAGTTGAAAGGAATTAAAATAATAAGGTTCGGAATTAAAATAATGAGATTCGGGAAAAATGTTGTTTGTTACTCAATTCTGTGTTTAAACTGTTGAACAGATATGGATGAAAAATAGCATATTATTAGACCATTTACTAAATGACATGTAGGATACTTTGTTACTCACACAAAAGTTATGGTTTATTAAGAGTTAATGGGAATTGGGCTTGCTAATTTGTTTTACAATAATTCTAACCTTCTCAAGGCCTTTCCTATTGTTATCTCCAATTTGGTCAAGAAGTTCGTACAGCTTTTGTTTTAAATAGTACTCCTCACACACCCACTTACTTGAACCACTTTTTTTAGGTTGTGGATTGTCTGTCTTTGGATTTGAACCGAGTGCTTCATTAGCAACCATTAACCCAGCCAATGAAGCTAGCCTCTCATCAAGAGATTTAATTTGAGCAGCATGATTTTCAATGACTGCTTCTTGAGTAGCATTAATTTTCTTGGTCTCCATTATTACATTTGTAACTTTCTTTGAGTTATCATCAAGTGTGTCTAATCTGTCACAAAGACCCCCTTCAAATATATCATCATCATTTTGATCACTCTGAAATAACTTTTCTAATTGCATCATCAATTCATCTGGATCTGATTCAACTGACGGTCTGTGGTTTAGTGCTGGTGATGAGACTTTAGCTGGCAGTACTTCCATTTGTTGTACTGATGCTATATGGTTGGTTAAATCATTGGTTGATGAATTTACATTTGAAATAGGTATATTAAAGCTCTCATATGAACTTTTGAAACTATTATCATTTATTACTACTCGGTTTTCATTGAAAATTTCTTTGGGTGAGTTGGATAGTGTATTCCTTTTTTTTATCTTCCGTTGTCCACATTGACAGTTATTTTCTTTCAAAAAACTCTGGGTGGTTTGTATTTTTTTATCATTTGTTGGGGGTTTGCTTAAATATTCATACAACTTCCTGTTTAATTTTCCTTTTTTTGTGTCATTTTTTAACTCGTTAACCTTTAAAATAAAGTTAAAGATTATCATTAAGTTAAAAGTCTATGTAGGTATAGTATCAAAAGAATTGACTGATTAATTACCACTGATATAATGTTTTTTCTATATAGGTGAACCATCATGCAAGCTTGGGCAGCGTTAATTTCAATATTTTTAGCACATCTCCAGATAGCACTTGGTAAATATATATTTTTGTTAAGAAGCTTCTGATGTGTTTCGTAATTTACACACAAAAGTTTGATTACATATTCCATGTAGTGTTTACGAACCTAGAACCAATTAACATAATGAATAAGTATTCTTCATAGAATTAACCTGCTTATTTTATCCAACATGTTCCAAACATTTATTCATTCAATCAAACGTTACCTTAGAAAGAAGTAAATGTGATTCCAATTCAATATCTGGTAAAGCCATGAGTGTTTCATCGTTCTCTCGTAACAATCGGTCAAGTATATCCTGATCTATTATATCAGATGTCATTGCTACAGGTTTTGGTTACTACTATTATCTTGTATTTTTTTATGATTAGGACAATATGTTTATATATTACTACATACAGTTGCCGGGTAATCTTATTTTTAATCCTTCAAAATTCAATGATTCAAATGGCAGGCATCAATCTTGTTTTGACTGTCAGTTTCACAACATGGATTATTGGTGGGCACTGACGATGAAACCATTTGGTTTTCGCAACCATCATTATTGTCAGAAATTATGGTTGCACCTCAACCGAATGGTACCTAATGTAGTGATGCCCGATACGTATCGATATTTTGGTGTATCGAAACAACACCATGCGATATTTCGATATTTTGTATCGATACACATCAATACGATATGTGGCGACATCGTATCGCTTCTCGGGTATATAGCATCAAAAATATCGTATGACTTAACTCTTTAAAAGTAATACATAGTTGTTCAATCAAATGTTTAAACAGAGATAAGCCCTGATAAGCTGAATAAGTACATTTTGAGACTTAAATCTTTGTTAGCTATTTCTACCATATTAGACCCAAGATTTAAAAATATACTTTGCTGATGCTCTGTCATGTGCCAAGGCAATAAGCGATATAACCGATATATTAAAAGCACTGTTCAATCCAGTTCGACATCAACAACTATTGTAAATATTGGAGAAACGGGTATTTCGTCAAACGAAGGCATATGGCAGTTTCACCACCAATTGGTGACTGAATGTTACCAAAGGTTACCTACACAACAAGGGATGGATGATATATTGAAACAATATCTCCGAGAACCGTTGTTAGATCGAAAATCAGATCCTTTTATAGATATAGATCTTACAAATTTAGCATTAAAGTATTTGTCAGTAGTTGCAACATCAGTGCCGTCAGAGCGATTGTTTTCTTCAGCTAATAATACGCTTACAGAAAATCGCAATACGTTGGATCCGCAACGATTATCAAAATTATTATTCCTTAAAAGTTTAGATGAAAAATTTTGGCAATTATAATTTTATGCTATAGATATACTATAACATTACAATTGCCAAAATTTTGCGCATCTTACCTATTGTGATTTTCTGTATAGGTAACTGAACAAAAAACAAAAAACTAGTGTGACGAATATTAAAATTATATTTATACTGTAAATAAATTAGAGTTTCAATTTTCGATACGATATTAACAATATCGATACAAGGCCATACGATAATATCGTGTATAATTACTATCAGTTACGATACATTACGATGCGAAATATCGATACAAAGTCAAATATCGGGCATCGCTAACCTAATGCATCCAAACATGGTACCATTGACGATACTACCATTTAGAACACATGGCCACAGATAATACACATAGTGCATGGCTGCACCATAGAGTAAAAAGGAAAGTTCCTCGAAATTTGGTTCACTTTAAACTCCGAATTAAATACATTTCATGCCTATGTCCCCGCTGGGGTAGGCAGAGGTGCATTACATACCCCCAATTTGGCAGTATTTTTAGTCCCACGTAATATGGGGCAAGCCTATTGCCGTCACCGGGCACACATATAATGGGTTATGTCCAAAACGGCCGAATTAATTTATAAAAAGTCTCGGCGGCACGGACTTATATCCGAAATGCATTAAACAAAATTACAAAGTTATCTGTGATTCTCAAAATATATTATCTCAACTACATAGTAAATAAATGCAAGCAGCAAAAAATAATGGATGTGGCAATGCGGATGTAAATTCAGGTGAGCTTGCAAGTGCATCAAGTGGTCTTGTACGGTGCCCACATTGTCCCCAAGCCCGTTTTTTTAAAGGTGAACGCGGATATAAGTACATTTTGGAAAAATTCATAAAGTTCATAGTTCATAAAAATTCTATTCCGGTTTTAAAAAGAATCCCCCGAGGTGCGAGTGATATAGTTTTTCGAAACAGTGGAAGGATGGAGAAATACCAATATAAATTAATAAAAATAGAGCATGAAATATGTACAACTTTTATATCGATCAGACTTGACAACAGCAATTTTTCAGACATATATTTTCGAATACAAAAATATAAAACAGAATACAAAAGAGGTTTGAATATGTTTGAGTTTGAATACCAAACTCAAACTCTAATACTTTCCCTTATTCAAAGCTTCTGCATCCCGAGGGCTAAAGAAAGCGTGCAAAATCTTGGACGAGGCAACCCTTTCGTTAGGATGTCAGCCAGTTGATCCGTAGTGGAAATTCTCTTAACCTCTATTGCACCTTCAGCAACTTGCTCTCGAACATAAAAATGTCGTATACGAATATGCTTTGTCCGCTTGTGAAATTCCGGATTGTGTGCCAAACGAACAGCAGCTTCGTTGTCAACAAACAGGACAGGAGTATTCTTGAGCTTAGTCAGCTCTTCCATTATCCTAGTTAGCCAAACTAGTTCTCTTGCAGCTTCACTAGCTGCTACTAGCTCTGCTTCGGTAGTAGAAATAGCAACGGATGATTGTCGTTGACTGAGCCAGGATATCACGCCTCCTGCATAGCGGCAGGCCACGCCTGTAGTAGATCGGCTTGTCTCTCGATCTCCTCCATGGTCCGCATCACTATATCCCTCGAGTATTCCAGGTTTATGGCGGTCATATTTGACTCCATAGGAATTCGTGCCTTTGACGTAACGAAGAATCCTTTTTACGCCAAGCCAGTCTTCTTTAGAAGAGCACTCTAGTTTTCGGGAAGCAACACCCACTGCATATGCAATGTCCGGACGTGTTCCGACCATAAGATACGCTAAAGCGCCAACAGCTTCTCTATACGGATGTTTTTCGTTCTTCTCAGTTTCGACTTTCCCTGATTGAGAAGTTTCTATGGGTGTTGTCACAGGATTGCAATCCGCCATCCCAAAACGGTCCAGGACTTTTCTTGCGTAGGTTTCCTGATTTATGAAGACAGAGCCATCCTCTCCTCTTACGATTTGTAGGCCAAGATAATACGACGCGGGCTTCGTCGTAATCTGCAATCGTTTTCGTAAATCGTTCAGAAAAGAATTTGCTAATTCTTTATCAGTTGCCGCTACTAATCCATCATCTACGTATAATGTGATTAATAACTTCTTGCCGTTTATTTCCTTGGTATATAGACATGAATCAGCCTCACATTGCTTAAAGCCCATCTCTAGTAAAATTGCTGCGAAACATGAGTTCCAACATCTCGGAGCTTGCTTTAAACCATATAAGCTTCGATTCAGTCTCCAGACTTTAGACGTTCCGTCGCTAAAGCCTTCAGGTTGCTGCATATAAATTTCCTCTTCAAGCTTTCCGTTGAGGAACGCTGTAGCAACGTCAAACTGAATTAAATGCATGTTTTCCTTAGCGCTGACGCTCAATAGTGCTCTGACGGTTGCTAGACGCGTTACAGGACTGAAAGTTTGGTCGTAATCAACCCCTTTTCTTTGTTTAAATCCATTTACTACGAGCCGTGCTTTGTACTTGTCTATTGAACCGTCTGGGTTTCTTTTTGTTCGTAGAACCCATTTGCAAGGTAGCGCTCTTCTTCCCTTCGGTAGATCACATGCCGTCCACACATTTAGATCATTTAAGGACTTCATTTCACTATGCATTGCTATGCGCCATACTTCACAATCGTTCCGATTCATCGCATCAGCAAAATTCGATGGGTACGTCTCTGTTATGCATACGTAGTCGTCGTATTTGTCAGGCCGTCGTATTTCGTCGCGATTGCGTAAACTGTAACGTGGTGATTCAGCATCATAGAACTCGTCTCCTTCTGGATTTTCATGATGTGGTTCTGGTTCATGGACGTGGTCTTCTTGGACTGCTTCGAGTTCCAAATTATCTCCCTCAAGTCCACGTTCATGATGAGAGTCTGAGAGCCGATCATCTTCACGGTCTCCTTCATGTACGATATGATCTGGATCATGATGAACTTCTACATGTTCAGCCGGTTCCTCATTCCTGATGGCGTAGTCCATCGGCAGTCGCAGTGAGTACTCCCTCGTATTTGCGTCTTGTTGCCCACAGTCAGGGTGACCATCACTATTTGGGAGCGGCTTCTCATCAAAAATGACATCACGGGAGCGGACGAGTCTATTCCTTTCCCCATCGGTAATCCAGATGCGGTAGCCATCTTCATCGTAACCAACAAGTCTTCCTTTGATGGCCTTTTTGTTCATCTTCTTCCGTTTCTGCTTTGGAACGTGGACGTAGGCGTTGCATCCTATAATTCGAAGATGCTTGATAGCCGGTTTCTTCCCAGTCCAAAGTTCATACGGTGACTTGTTTTTCTTGCTAGTTGGACCAGTTCTATTGAGAATGTACGCGGCCGTGTTGATAAGTTCTGCCCAGAGTTCTTGTGGCATCGCTTCGTGCGCATACATCATAGATCTCGCTGTTTCAACCAAGGTTCTATTTTCTCGCTCGCTGACACCATTTTGTTCCGGTGTGTACGGCATTATCAGTCGTTGTTGAATTCCATAATAGACTAGTAATTCTCGAACGGACTTGTTGTCAAATTCTCCACCGTTGTCGCTTAATAGGCATTTTATGGTATGTCCTTCGGTTTTCGTCTGAGCTAACATTAAGGCGAGCTTATCCTTAACCTCTGACTTGTGTTTCAGGAAGTATACCATACGGTAGCCGGTGTAGTCGTCTTTGAACAACACGTAGTACTGGAATTTTGAATGACTTGGTTGAAATGGTCCACAAACGTCTGTATGTACGAGCTCCCCAAGCGCGGTAGCTCGAGTTCTTGTACCGAATTTCATTCTATGTGCTTTACCGAAAATGCAACCTTCGCATAGCTCCTTATCAAGAGGTAAGTCTATGTCCAGTTCTCGCTTAACTGCAACTTTTACATGACTCTTGTTTTGATGAGCTAATCTCTCGTGATACAGTTGCATAGTATTGGATGTCACATAGATTGCTGCAGGATTCTCTGGTCGCACGACTTTGATATCCAGTCTGTACAGTCCACCATCTTTCTGTCGTCTTCCGAATAAACAGGCTTCTCCATTGACTAAGACTGTGCATTCTGTTGTCGTTGATGTAAATTGACTGTTAGGAATCTTGTCGTGTACTGCTAGTACAGAGAATAAATTTTTCGTGATGGCTGGGACGTACCAAACGTCTTGCAGGGTTACTCGTTGTAGCTTCCCTCTTTCATTTGCCTCGAGAATTACTGAACCTTTGCCTTCAGCGCGAATAGAATTGCCATTGGCCGTTGTTACAGTACGTATCTCGTCAAAACGTTGGAAGGTTTGGTATATATCAGCCCGGTTTGTCACATGGCTCGTGGCGCCGTTATCCACGTACCAGTTTTCTGTGTCAGGATCGATGGTAAATATTTCTGTGCTCTCTATGGACATAAGGATCATGTTTGCCGATTTAGAGGAAGTAGGCGTTGCTTGCGAATTGCTGCTCTTCGGAGGCTTCCCGTCTTTGATCCACTTCTGACAGTTTCTCACTCGATGGCCTATAACTTGGCAGTAATTGCATTTCAACTTCCTATCCTTCTTCTCCGCATTAGACATGGTGCCGGAATTTGAAACAACAAGGGCTTCCTGTTGAAGTACGTTGTTACTCTGCAGTGCTCGTTCAAATGCACATAAATGGCTTGTGAGGCTCTCGATAGTTCGCTCAGATTTCGGTTGTAAAAGCCAGCTGCTTCTGAATGAAAAGTAAGTCTCGTCGAGTGTATCCAGAATCTTGCATAAAAGCAGCAGTTCTGGTAGCTCGCTGGTTTGATTCTTACTTAACTCCTGATTAAGCTGCGTCCAAATGTTCTTTAGTTTTGACATGTGTGTGGCTATGTCGTCAGCCAAATCTTTTCTAAAGCCAAAGAAGCTCATGCATAGATTGTAAGACTTATCTTCGTCTGTACCGTCGAATAGTCTATGCAACTCAAGCCATACGTCTCTTGCATTCGTGTATCTCATTACCTTTCTTAGTGTCTCTTCTTGCATATTGGTTGTTATTATGAGAAGAGCAGTTGCGTCTGCCTTTACAAAACTCACTACGTTGCTTTTGTAAGTAGCAACTGCTGACTCTTCAGCGCCAGGAACGGGTTCGATGGGTTTCATGAACGAGCCTTCTACTACTTCCAGCGCGTGCGGGATGGTGCGTAGCAGACTTACGGCTTTGTATTTCCATGTGTCCCAATTAGTTTTTCCTTGGAGCAAACCAATTTGTAATTTCGTGATATTCTCCATATCGTCGTCGTGGGGTGGGACCGATAACCTGATATAGTTTTTCGAAACAGTGGAAGGATGGAGAAATACCAATATAAATTAATAAAAATAGAGCATGAAATATGTACAACTTTTATATCGATCAGACTTGACAACAGCAATTTTTCAGACATATATTTTCGAATACAAAAATATAAAACAGAATACAAAAGAGGTTTGAATATGTTTGAGTTTGAATACCAAACTCAAACTCTAATAGCGAGACCCTCTGTGGCTCAATGTTTAGCCTCCTGCATTGGTCAAGTAGTCCGGGAAAATACCTTTAGCGCTTGGGAACAAATGTTAACCTTCCTTTATAGAATCCTAGATGTAAAGAAAAGGCCGTTGACATCTTTGACGGTCCAAATCAAAGAAAATTGTACAAACAGTTTTAACATTTTAAATTCAAATTCAATCCACATTTCGGCCCCTGATTATTCTCAGGCCAAGAAATTAAAACTTGTAGAGAATACAGTAAGGGAAGGCGACATCAGTGGGGCGGCAAGGCTACTTTTTAGTAGCGACGTGCTGGCTCCTTATTCTGTAGAAACTTTGACGGGCTTGCAGAGTAAGCACCCACCATCCGCAGCTGACCTCTCTTTCCCTGATCCTCCGAACAACGATACAGAAAATCTTGAGACTACTGCCAAGGATGTGCGCACAGCTGTTGACTCCTTTCGTTTTGGATCAGCTGGTGGACTTGACGGTCTGACACCACAGCACCTTAAGGATCTGTTGTGTCCGAGCGCTGGGGAAGCTGGTAATGCACTTCTGAGGGAGCTAACAGCTCTAGTCAACCTCATGCTCTCAGAAAATGTGGACAGTGGCATCACAGATATTTTGTATGGGGCCAATTTATGTGCCCTTAACAAGAAGGATGGTGGCATTCGTCCCATTGCCGTAGGTAGCACTTTGCGGCGTTTGGCAGCCAAAATTTGTTGTCGTTTTTATAGTACGGAGCTTACTACCAAATTTCAGCCCTTTCAATTAGGTTTTGGTTCAAAAGGTTCGGTCGCCTGTTCGGTGTAAATTGAGAATTAATACACTAATTGACACTTCTGTCAATATTTCAGAGCGTGCACGCCTACTAGCTGTTGGAGAATGGGAGTCAGGGTTATGGATCCAGGCGCTCCCATCGCCCAACATCGGTACAATGTTGGACGACACTACCTTCCGCATTGCCACTTGCCTTCGGCTGGGTACACCTTGTGTATCCCCGCATCATTACACCTGTGGAGTAGCCGTCGATAATCTGGGACACCATGGCCTTTCTTGTAGCAGAAGCGCAGGTCGTATACCTCGGCACGCTATTCTAAACGACATAATTCGTAGGGCTCTTTCCACCGCAGGTCTTCCGGCCGTACGCGAACCAAATGGCAAATTAGCACGAAGCGATGGAAGAAGACCGGACGGTATGTCGTTGCTACCGTGGAAGATGGGAAGGCCTTTGGTGTGGGACGCTACATGCGTTGACACCTTAGCACCTTCACACCTTCCAAGCACATCCGGATGTGCCGGCGCTGCTGCTGCATCGGCTGAAGGCTTTAAACGGCGTAAATATGCTAACCTGCAGCCGGTGATTACATATTTGAGCCGTTTGGGGTTGAGACACTGGGGTCATGGGGTCCGAGTGCTCGCCGCCTTTATAGAGACATTGCTAAACGTCTAATCGATGCTTCTCAGGACCAGAAGGCTGGCTATTTTCTGGCCCAAAGAATAAGTATCGCCATCCAACGTGGCAACACAGCCAGCATTCTGGGAACCTTCCCAGTCGGCAATGACGCGGAGGATTTTTTAAACGATATTTTGTAATGTAAATATTTTTAGTCTATAATTATGTTTATTTTGTATATTGTAATTCTTATTGTAAATAAATGTATACTTCCTATGATTATCTACAACATAGTATAGTTATCTGTGGATCTCAATCTATTTGGAAATCCAAAATGTTTCGAAAACCATAAAAATGGGATATTGGCCTGTCAATTTTGACAAATGAGCATTTGACTCGGTACCTACATCAACCGACTTTGACAATTTGGTTTTTTTTGCTGTGCTCGTCTCGTTCGCTTTTCAGTAACTTTCTATTGTCTATGCACTGCCGTGACAGCGATATCTACTATGGCTTGTTATTGCCATTTGTGTTTGTGTCTGTGTCTATGGACAGTGGAGTGGAGTCACTTTTGGCAGCAGTCAAGTCAACCCGGTGTGTGAATTATTATCATTAGGTATTGTTTTTCTATTTGTTAAAACAAAACAATGGCAGATTCTACTGTATTAGATGTCACCAAAATGAAAGTTATTGATTTACGCAAAGAACTTAAATCTCGTGGGCTATCCTATGTCGGTGACAAGGCGGAATTAGTTTCTCGACTTCAATCTGCCATCTCTCAAGATGAGCACGGCGATATCACATTAGATTCTGACGAGATGGACTCTGATGGCGTGCTGGAGGACGAAGATGATAAAAGTCACGAGGATATATTAGATGATCCGGCAGTGGATACATTGAATGAAGAATTAGCGCTTTCAGATCAACCACCCACAACTAAAACCGCTACTGAGCCCAAACCACAGAGAACTTTGAAACGTAAAATTACTGCTACTAATTTAGAGACATCTAAGGAAACTTCTGAGCAGAAACCCCAGGAAGAAAAGGAAGTTGCTGCCAAGAAAATTATATTACATAGATCTCCATCAATTACATCTGCTCCTACAGAGAAAGCAGAGGAAACTGAGAAACCTGTTCAAGAAGAATCAAAAGCTCCTTCCACCAACAAAGTTAGAATAACCGCTGACGTTGATACTAAATCAAAGTTGGAACTTAGAGCAAAGAGATTTGGTTTACCAGTTAAAATGAGCGAGAATGAGAGGAAAGAGGCTAGAAAGCAGAGGTTTGGACAAAGTAATTCCAGCGTAACTAAAACTGTAATATCTTCATCTGGTTCATTGACAGAGAATATGGAGAAGCTTCGGAAACGTGCCGAAAGATTCGGACAATCTGTATCTAAGATAATGACTGATATTGAAAAGAAAGAACAACTAGAAAAAAGAAAAGCTAAATTTGGGACTGTAGCTTAAGCTTGTTAATCAAGTTTGGTTGTAAATAATTTCTCTTTACAACATCTCAGTTATAAAGTTAACCAATGACGAATTGCTACTTTTGCTAATATACATTAAGCATGCACTAAATTATAAGATTTGACTGTAAAAGTTTATGTAATACTTGATGAGTATAAGGGTAAATAAAACATTTCACTTGAATGTTGATTTTATTTATAAAATAGCATATTATTAGCTTTCAACAAAAGTTTACAGAGGAAACGTGGCAGAGCTGTTAAAGTGTTTTGGTGCGCATCAGTTTTGTACGAGTGAAGTGCCAAACAGAATTCATGAATAGAATATCTACTCACCATAAAATTCATTATTGGATCTTTACATTAAATGCAAAGCATACCTGCATCTTTAGTTGATGTGACATTCCAAGTAATGACTGATTTTTCTGTGATATCTTATGTCAATCAACTATAACCAATGTGCTCTTAGACATACATCACACCTGTATCCCCGAAGGGGGAGGCAGAGGTGCATTACACACCCACACTATACCACTAAATTGATTACTCCCATGTAATTTAAGACTAGTACCATTCCTGGGGTTTATAGAAGAACCACTCTTCCAACAGGCAGAACAGCTATGTAACCACTAAATAGAATCTCTGCAGTCCGCTGCTTATTGCTGAACATAATTAGCAAAAGGGGGGTTCCAGAGAGGAAACCAGTGCATTTTGGTCATCACAAGATATTGAAGTAGAATTTTGCTCTGAATTGAAATCTTGTGGAATGTGTATTCTAAAATCCATATATGGTTCTTTATATAACTTAGCCCATCTTATTGCTATATCTTTACTTACTGTTTTTCTAAATGCCATACAATGCATGTATCGTAATTTCTCATACTTAATCCTATTGAACCCTAAAAGGGCTAAAGTATAACGCCAACATTTCATTATTTTACAATTCGCTCCTACATGTTTTGAATCTGGTGTAGTTATTATTAATAACCCACCAGACTTTAATAACCTATAAGCCTTCTCACAGGCTACTATTCTTAGTT
This sequence comes from Nudaria mundana, assembly GCA_963556515.1. Taxonomy (NCBI): domain Eukaryota; kingdom Metazoa; phylum Arthropoda; class Insecta; order Lepidoptera; family Erebidae; genus Nudaria; species Nudaria mundana. The sequence continues at coordinate 10,228,884 of OY748306.1, read as the reverse complement.
CTGATGATGGTATATATTCTAAGAGGAAACAAAATGTCACAACGTCACATGAACTCTCTCGAAGTTGTTTCACAGTTGAACCTACATTGCTGACATGATCTTGACTAATATCTACATTCAAAAAGTCACATTGTAGTACAGAGGCATTTGCTGGAAATAAATCTATAGCTATTACATCAAAAATATTGTACTCTTTAAAGGGATTGTAACAACTACCAACATCAATTAATTTTAGTGGTGTGCAAAATGTTTCTTCTGTGTTCATAACAATGTCTATTTTTTCTGCAATTAATTCTTCTTTTTCTCTCGACTTCAAGTAACCCTTGTGAATAAAATATTCATAGCAAAAATCAACAACCCATTTAATTCGAGATGTGGCTTCATTACTTTCATTGTTACAACTATTTTCCCAGTGTGTAGTTGCTAATTTCTCCATACATTGAGAATAACATAGTAATGTGTTCTGATCCCCACAGTGAATTTTCCACGCAGATTCGGCTCCTAGTTTCATTGTTGATTTCCGTAATGATAGATGAACATCCTTTATGTATTGCGAAAGCTGTTTATGTTCTTCGCTTGCCATCACGTACACCTCCTACTTAAAAATTGAATACACAAATGAAAATAAAATCATCACCTCTGCCATGTTTTTTGACAGCAATAATGACAGGCAAGGCAGGGCCCAGGGCAGGCAGACAATGACAGACATCAATGAGTAATGAATGAATGACACATTTTTTTTGTCCAGCATATGCTATGGTCTTTGACTATACCGCCTACTTAAGATCATGAGTGATGACCCAGGCGACCGATGTCTATACTACGTATATATAGAGCGCTAATAACCAGTCGGAACCACTAACAACCACTCTGCCCGTCAGAATAGTCACAGTCGAGGATGATATAACGTCATTATAGCCTTTCCAGTTTAAATTGTCGTGTGGCAAAAAATAGAACTAATTATTGTTTGTAGTTTCAATACGTACCATGTGACAGAGAACAATAAAGTTATTTTTTATTTTATTTTACTGAGATCTTTTTTTTTATTGTAGGTTCATTATACTGGACACAACACAACACTTTACAGAGCTCTAACATAATTCGTATACTTCTAGAATTAGTAAGTGTGTTGAATGTTGACTTCACTTCGAGAAGGAGGAGGAGGAAGGAGAAAGATTTTGTAGTCAAAATAGAGGCAATTATATGGGCAAATTACAGTCAAACATTGAGTTTGTTAACAATAAGATGTTAGAGTGTATATAAATGATGTTGCATAGAGCGGACAGAGGTATTGAAAATATCAACTTTGTTACAAATATCGGTATAGGCAGAACACATACGGTATAACGGCGAGTGTTGGGCATAATTTGTTCGACAGAAAGGCAAGTAATGTTTTTTTTGTTGTGTGAACGGCTTGTTGAGGTGTTTCAATGTAATGTGGCGCCCTTGGAACGCAAACATATTTATACCGGGCAACTTATATCCGAGCAGTAGTAGTCGCCAAGAAGAAAACGGGTAACCTCTATCTATAGATGGTTGCTCAGAGGTAATGCCACTTACAGAATACAGAGTGACGCGAATGGGTTGCTAGCTTGAAGCACTAGCTTCTTGTTGCTAGGTCTGTCTGGGGGTGTTTAGGCCGCCTACAGACACACAGAGTGCATGGCAATATCGGTAGTATAGACGCACTACCGCATGGGTATATCGCATTGCACCCTATATGAACATACAACTTGTACACCTGCTTGCTGCATGGGCGACCTATTACCCATTGTCCCACCAACATATCCCACTGGTGGGTCTACGGGTATTTTTTTCCCCGTAGACCACCTTTTAACTGTAACAATTCACAGTGGTACTACGGGTGATTACTCAAAATATATCTTTCCCCGTAGAGCCACTGCACTAGAAATTATGACAAATGCATCTTTACATTTTACCCACATTTCGACGGTAATTTTACTGATCCCACGTAATAGGTGGTTAACTTTTGTTTATGAGAAATATAAAAAAGAATTGACCATCATGACGTGACGGTAGTTAAGTGTCAGTACAATTATTTTCACTTTGGCGCTCGGCAATCTTCTTCAATCATTGGGATATCAACGCGAGAGTAAATGTGTTTTAATCAGAGATTTGGGGTGGCGCTCGCTTCGCTCCCTTAATAGATCAACAGAGCGTGGGAAAGAGAGTCCGGAGAAGTCATCAGCATTCGAACATTGCCTATGAGTAATAAAGATAGACGATGACGTACTTATATCTATGTGTGTCAGTGTCAGTGCCAAAAAAAATCCGTAGTTTTCCAAATAACAAAAAGATCATTTATCTTGTAAACTGGCGAATATTATATTTCTAAAATATAAGTGATTCCTTGTGTTATTTACAATAAAACTGTATTTAAGAGCCATGGTGTCTTGTTGTTTAAGTAATTGTAATGTGACTAAAGTCGACCATCTAAATAATTACACGTTTCACAGGTAAATACAAAATAGAAGAAAGTCTTTTTACGATAGGGCTTGACCACCTGATGACGTCACGATTATCGATGTATCGATAAACCATGGCAAAATGAAGTACAATGTTATACTTATTTTTTTCTGTTGCATTATGTAGAAAATATAATATTATTTGATTTTAAATAAAATAGTCTTAATGTTTAACGACTTATTATATTAGCATTAAAGCATGTTGTCATTCTTTCTCTAATGTGTAGCTAATTTGTCCATGAGTCAATCAAAAATGGAACTGGAACACTTTCAGTGGGAATTGGGAAGAAAAAACGGTTGGTGCCGTGCAAATCTGCTATGTAATCTGAACTGTTTCATGATTATGAATGTCATATAATATCCTAAATGCTGAACTAACTTAAAGAAACATAGTTTTGTCATGGCCGTTCGTCCGTCTGTTTCATTCTCGGCTTTCCTCCTAAACGGTTAAAGGTAGAAAAATTAAACTTTGCATAAATATGTATATTTATAACGGTGACCAAGGGCTACAATAAAATAATGAAAATTTTTTTTTGAGTTGCCTCCCCTACACAGATGAAAATGATTTTTTTCTACCGTCAACCCCATCGTGTATAAATAAATAAGTCTTTTAAAAATATTTAGAAGTTGCAAAGACAAATTTTTGGTTTTAAGAATCCGTTTTCGAGACATTCAACTTTAAAAGCCCATATTTTCGTTAAAATAAAGCTTCCTTAAGCAAAGTTTAATCTAAAAGCTAAACGGCTGGCTCATGTAATTAAACTTTCAAGAAAAACTATAACAGATCAGATAACTTTGTTGGTTCAGGAGTTATAGGCTAATAACATGACTACGGAACCCTATTCTTTGCGTGACCCACGCACTTGGACGGTTTTTTTTTAACTAATGCCATAAGTGAAAAGTATAACGGATTAGTGAGATTATATTGTATTACTTAGAAATAACACTCAATTTTTATCGATCGATTACTCGCTACCTGCGGCGAATTAAAGAAAATAATGACCTCGGAGCGGAAAAAAACCGGTGACGTATCTAGATGAAACGTGGATACATTCCCACTATACAGTGAGACAATGCTGGCAAAATAGCAGCGATGCTAGTATAAATAAAATTTTTAATCCCGGTCAACGCTGGATTCTCGTCCATGCGGGTGGTGAAAACGGTTTTATCCCTGGGGCTGAGCTACTTTATAAGTGCAAAAGTAAGACAGGTGATTACCATGATGGGATGGATACCAAAAATTTTGTCAAGTGGCTCAACGAGAGATTGTTGCCGAACTTGCCTCCAAACGGCATAGTTGTCATCGATAACGCGCCGTACCACTCAACGCAGTCGGAAAAAAATCCTTGCCAGTCATCACTGAAAAGTTAGATGCAAAGCTGGTTAACTAAAAATAATATAAATTTTGATTCAAGAATGACCAAACCCGAACTGTACCACCTGATAAAACTAAATGAACCAGAAAAAAAATGTGGTAGATGAATAATAATTCATCTACCACATTTTCGTGGCCATGTTCTCTTAATAAAGAGAACATGGCCACGATGTCGTACGTCTGCCACCCTACCATTGTGATTTAAATCCCATGGAATATATCTGGAATTTGATTAAACAAAGGGTGGCAGACAAAAATATCGATCAGTCAGAAAGACAAATAGAGCACTTGACAAGAGATGCGATTCAGTCAATAACTACTGCAGACTGGAAAAAAGAGGTGAACCATGTTCAGAGACTAGAGGTAGAATACTGGACTAAAGATAGACTCCAAGAAACAAATGAAAGAGAATTAATTATTTCACTTGGAGGTGAAGAAAGCTCGGACAGCGAATCCGAGAATGACGAAAGTGACAACTCTATTATGTCTGGCATAGAAGAGTTAGGTGACGACTAATAAATAAATAATAAATGTGTATAACCTTAGTTTTTTGTTTTATTTCTCTATCTCTGCCACACTTTTGACAGCCTCCGTGGCGTGGCGTGGCAGTAGTGCACGCGACTGCCACGCAGGTGGCGCGGGTTCGATTCCCGCTCAGTGCAAACATTTATATGCATGAATATGTCTTATTTGCATTGGTCTGGGTATTTCCGTGCCTCGGGGAGCACGTTAAGCCGTCGCGGTCCCGGTTGCCTTACGAACATCTATGGTAGTCGTTACGGGTAGTTGGAGCCCTCAAAAGTTCAACATACGTACAATCACGCCTTTATCCCCGGAGGATTTCGCAAGTGCAGAGGTGAATTACTATACTACTTCGATATCGCCAATTGGTTGTGGAGGTCAGACGGCAGTCAAAGCCTCCCAATATTTGAAGAGGCCTGTGTCCAGCGGTAGACTGCGATAGGCCTAACCAGCCTATCGCGGTTCAACGCTGGGCGTGGGCCTCCCCAAATATTATAATATATGCCTGTATAATAATCAACTGATTGAATGATTGATCACTCGAGTTTTATTACAATGACGATATTCAATGGCTACGGCTGTCACTGCCAAATGCATACAAATCAAAGACAATTTAGCACGTCCGGATGTGCCAGCGCTGCTGCTGCATCGGCTGAAGGCCTTAAAAGGCGTAAATATGCTAACCTAGCAGGTGATTACATATTTGAGCCGTTTGGGGTTGAGACACTGGGGTCTTGGGGTCCGAGTGCTCACCGCCTTTATAGAGACATTGCTAAACGCCTAATCGATGCTTCTCAGGACCAGAAGGATGGCTATTTTATGGCCCAAAGAATAAGTATCGCCATCCAACGTGGCAACACAGCCAGCATTCTGGGAACCTTCCCAGTCGGCAATGACGCGGGGGATTTTTTAAACGAGATTTTATAATGTAAATATTTTTAGTATACAATTATGTACCTATATTGTAATACTTATTGTAAATAAAATCTATTTCTAAACCACCGAAAAAAAAATGGCACGTTTTGAATTTTTTACGCCAAAGAAGTAGTATAGTAGTTTTTTTTGCACTCATTACTTTAAACGTCATACGTTAGAGCTAGGTGCCATGTTAATTCGCACGAGTTGTATCAGATTCCTTCAAAATGGAACTATTGACTACCAGAAAGTGATCAGCCAAATATAGTAGTAATATTTTTATTTTAAGTACTAGCCGAGGGTAATAGTAGGTCGCATAGACAATCTAGGGACCAATGAACGAACTCACGCTCCGTCAGCCATGCCGCGGGGCCCATCAAGGAAATTGCTCTTGCTAGCATACATACGTCACATTAATAATCACAATCACAACCTATGGTGGCAATTTTCACTTTTAAACCGTAGATTGGTCCTTTATTGTAGCAGACTGAGTGTTCACTTTTACATAGTCTGCTATTGTGCACAAGAGTATAATTGTGTTATGTATGAACTTATGACAATGATCCCAGATGTAAAGTATACTCCAAGCAAAGTGTATAGGGATCATAATTCCCTACTAGTCCAGGGTCTTGCTGGGGGTAGTAGAGGTCGTGTCAGATAAAAAGAACACTGACCTGGATCTATAATCTATATGGTGGTAACAGCGAGTAAGAGCGAGAGTACCGATGCGCAAAACACCTCTCCCCTTGATCTATAATCTATATGGTGGTAAGAGCGAGAGTACCGATGCGCAAAACCCCCTTGATCTATAATCTATATATAGTGGTAACAGCGAGTAAGAGCTAGAGTACCGATGCGCAAAACACCTCTCCCCTTGATCTATAATCTATATGGTGGTAAGAGCGAGAGTACCGATGCGCAAAACAACTCTCCCCTTGATCTATAATCTATATATGGTGGTAACAGCGAGTAATAGCGAGAGTACCGATGCGCAAAACACCTCTCCCCTTGATCTATAATCTATATGGTGGTAAGAGCGAGAGTACCGATGCGCAAAACCCCCTTGATCTATAATCTATATATAGTGGTAACAGCGAGTAAGAGCTAGAGTACCGATGCGCAAAACACCTCTCCCCTTGATCTATAATCTATATATAGTGGTAACAGCGAGTAAGAGCTAGAGTACCGATGCGCAAAACACCTCTCCCCTTGATCTATAATCTATATGGTGGTAAGAGCGAGAGTACCGATGCGCAAAACAACTCTCCCCTTGATCTATAATCTATATATGGTGGTAACAGCGAGTAAGAGCGAGAGTACCGATGCGCAAAACACCTCTCCCCTTGATCTATAATCTATATATGGTGGTAACAGCGAGTAAGAGCGAGAGTACCGATGCGCAAAACACCTCTCCCCTTGATCTATAATCTATATATGGTGGTAACAGCGAGTAAGAGCGAGAGTACCGATGCGCAAAACAACTCTCCCCTTGATCTATAATCTATATATGGTGGTAACAGCGAGTAAGAGCGAGAGTACCGATGCGCAAAACACCTCTCCCCTTGATCTATAATCTATATATGGTGGTAACAGCGAGTAAGAGCGAGAGTACCGATGCGCAAAACACCTCTCCCCTTGATCTATTATCTATATGGTGGTAAGAGCGAGAGTACCGATGCGCAAAACAACTCTCCCCTTGATCTATAATCTATATATGGTGGTAACAGCGAGTAAGAGCGAGAGTACCGATGCGCAAAACACCTCTCCCCTTGATCTATAATCTATATATGGTGGTAACAGCGAGTAAGAGCGAGAGTACCGATGCGCAAAACACCTCTCCCCTTGATCTATAATCTATATATGGTGGTAACAGCGAGTAAGAGCGAGAGTACCGATGCGCAAAACAACTCTCCCCTTGATCTATAATCTATATATGGTGGTAACAGCGAGTAAGAGCGAGAGTACCGATGCGCAAAACACCTCTCCCCTTGATCTATAATCTATATATGGTGGTAACAGAGAGTAAGAGCGAGAGTACCGATGCGCAAAACACCTCTCCCCTTGATCTATAATCTATATATGGTGGTAACAGCGAGTAAGAGCGAGAGTACCGATGCGCAAAACACCTCTCCCCTTGATCTATAATCTATATATGGTGGTAACAGCGAGTAAGAGCGAGAGTACCGATGCGCAAAACAACTCTCCCCTTGATCTATAATCTATATATGGTGGTAACAGCGAGTAAGAGCGAGAGTACCGATGCGCAAAACACCTCTCCCCTTGATCTATAATCTATATATGGTGGTAACAGCGAGTAAGAGCGAGAGTACCGATGCGCAAAACACCTCTCCCCTTGATCTATAATCTATATATGGTGGTAACAGCGAGTAAGAGCGAGAGTACCGATGCGCAAAACACCTCTCCCCTTGATCTATAATCTATATATGGTGGTAACAGCGAGTAAGAGCGAGAGTACCGATGCGCAAAACAACTCTCCCCTTGATCTATAATCTATATATGGTGGTAACAGCGAGTAAGAGCGAGAGTACCGATGCGCAAAACAACTCTCCCCTTGATCTATAATCTATATATGGTGGTAACAGCGAGTAAGAGCGAGAGTACCGATGCGCAAAACAACTCTCCCCTTGATCTATAATCTATATATGGTGGTAACAGCGAGTAAGAGCGAGAGTACCGATGCGCAAAACAACTCTCCCCTTGATCTATAATCTATATATGGTGGTAACAGCGAGTAAGAGCGAGAGTACCGATGCGCAAAACAACTCTCCCCTTGATCTATAATCTATATATGGTGGTAACAGCGAGTAAGAGCGAGAGTACCGATGCGCAAAACACCTCTCCCACTCTCACCCAGGGTTCTTCTTACGTGATTCGCATTGGTTAACACGGGCACGAGGAATTCACACCAAATATTACAGGTAGGAAAGTGTGTAACATATATAAAAACATTGGTCCCAACGAAATGTTCTTTATTATATTTATTGCTTATTTATAGTATAGATTGCGTTAGTTTTACTCCACGGAGACAGATCCACAAGGTCATAAGTACAACTCTAATAATATACTCAAGGTCCAATGCACAAAATGAAATACATTCATAATATTATAGAATTTAATTAGGGGTACATACAAACATTTTGTAATGTTGGAGTATAATAATCAAACTAATAAGCACTTTGTTTGAATAGCTAGTGAAAATGTATGGGTAAGTAGTATATTGTATCTCAACTGCTTTATAAAAATATTAAGAGAGGAGTCTGTGTTTACCGTGAAATATGTTAACTTGAATAAATTAAAATAATATCTACACTTAATTCAGGTAAAAACAATATTTCATATAATTTAAATAGTACACTAAACAAAATATTAATAAAATAAACTACATACTGCTCGTTACAATTTTGAGAAATTGGTGATTTAGCGACTCACTGCCATAGATCTAATTTTAATTCAAGTGCGATGCGATACGACTCCTCTCGCACGATCACTCTATAACGACGCCTTACGCATATTTCGTTATTTTTTAATTTAATCGTAGCTAAGTCGATTAAAAAATTCCATCACTATTCTCTACGATTAAGGAAATCACACGGATTTTTCGAAAGCCAACAAAACAAACAAAAGCGTCCACTAATAAAGTGTTAGCGTAAAACAAAGAAACGAGTCCAGGTAACGAGCGGCCCCGGGGCGGGGTCGCTCCCGACTCCTTATGTACACCGGACACTCGCGGGCCGGCGCGCGGCCGGGCCAGGCGCCGGCGGCGGCCCGGGACCCGGCCGGCGCCGGCGCGCCTCTCGCCGCTCCTACCTGCCCTCCGGCAGCTGGCGCGCCGCCGCCACCTGCCGCGCCGCCGCCTCCTGCAAACAAACGGGGACCGTTATTGAGTTCATTGCGATAGTCTTAATCACTCGTACGCAGTAATGGCGTTAGTTGATCGGGGTACAGGAAACCATTCAGTAGGTACCGCAGTTGTCAACATTTGATACACTAGTAGTGGTAGTTGGCCTGGCCTTACTCTACATGTGCACACTCGAGTGGACGGGTGAGGTACGGTACCTTGGTGCGCGGCTGCGGCTTGACGCGCAGCGGCGCGGCGGGAGGCGCGGGCGCGGGCGTGGTGGGGTCGCGCGCGGGCGGTGCGGGCGGGGACGGCGCGGGGCTACAGCGCGGCGCGGGCGGCGCGGGCCGGCCCAAGGACGCCAGCACGAGGCCGCGCAGCAGGCCCGCGCGGCTCTCTACCTCGCTGTCCGTCTGGGAGTCACTCGAGCCTGCACAACACAGAAACGAAACATTCGATAAATGACACTCGCATGCGTGTTAAGTGCCCTGTAAACGGACAATTTTTTTGCAAACTTATTTACGTCTGTGACGAACACTGCTGTAGACGTCCAAATATCATTGAGAAACACCATTCAAACACTACGTCAATCCAATTATTCCTTAAACAAGTCATATACATAGATGTTTGACAAACACTTCAAACACGTAAAATTAGTTAAAACATTTGTTGGTTACAGGGCACTTTAAAGTGAGATGAGAAAGTAGATAATTTAGTATAAAAGTAATGCGTGGGATAGTGCGTGTTCGTGTAGGTTACCGAGGAAGCCGGCGAGCAGGAACTGCGAGTCGGCGTGGTCGGGCGGCGGCTGCGGCTGCGCGGCGGCGGGCTGCGGCGGGTTGGGGGGCGGCGCCGAGCCAGCGCCCGCGCCCGCCCCGCGCCGCGGCAGGCGCTCCAGCTGCTGCCGCGCCGCCTACAACATATACACACGTTGTATAACAACCTGCTCCTGGCAATAACGAACAACTAAATATGTATTAGCGAATTTAGTCCCGCTGTTCACGCGTGATACCGTGACCGAAGGAAATAGGGCTTCAAAACCGGCATTGAAACTTGTAGATCGATGACAAAAGTTGAGTGTGAGGTAAGTATGTGTAAGTGTTATGTGATTTGTACTCACGCTGGCCTGCTGCCGCTCCAGCTGCAGCTGCATCTGTAGCTGCTGCAGCTGGCTGGGCGTGCCGGGCTGGCCGGCGCCGCGCCGCACGCCCGACAGCTGCGACAGGAGCTCGGCGATGGGGTCCACCACGGCGTCGCGCGACGACGGCGACAGCGACGATATGCCGCCGCCCGTGCTACACACATCATCACATTATTTAATTAATCGAAACTTCATTTTTTTTCAGCAAAAACCTTATTCACACACGTCAAACGTCCACGCAAAGACAATAGACTTGCGAACTCACTGGTGGATTTGGAAATCTGCCAATGAGAGTTGATAAGTCTATTGTCTATGTGTGGACGTTCGCCTAGTGTGAACAAAGCTTGTTTTTTTTAAAACAACATTTTTAGAATTCCTTTTTTTGTTGTTATCAGCGTGAATGAAGTAGCAGGAAAATGGATATTACAATATAAAGTCTACTAATATTATGAATGTAACGAAATTTTTTGGAGGTTTAGATGTTTGTTATACAATGACATAAATTGTTGAACAGATTTGAGTGAAAATTAGAAGAAGACTATTTGCTACATTAACACAACACTTTTACTTTCGGAGCCGCGTACATCAGCAAGACATACATACTCTATAATTATTTTTGTAAAGAGCTTTAGATGACCTTGAAATCACTGTCAGTGAATATACCTATTGTACAACTTTCTCGACAAAATCTAGCACTTGAATCGTTAAGGATGGCCTTGTAGTAATTGTTTCAAGTGCCAGATTTTATCACAGGGCCAAGAATGTGATATACCGACATAATATAGATGTGAGAAAGCGAAAGTTACAATTTAGTAATACATGTTCTAACAATCTAATCGGAATCGGACATTTTTATATTGGTCAATCAAGGCTAAAAATTAGGATATTTAAAGTACAGTTTCAACTGACGCATTTAATTACAACGCGTTGCAAATAAAAACGGGTTCTAACAGAGTAACATATAAGATGACGTGTGACAGGGATGTGTGGCGGAGGAAGACGTATTGCGCCAATCCCAAATAATTGGGATAAGGGCAGGTAGATGATGTTGATATAAGATTACAAGTGTATTACCTAAACTGCATGTTGGTACGCCTCGCACGACTGACGCCGCGACCCGAATGCGGCATACGTCTGACGCCGCCATGTCGAATACCACTCGGTTCGTCGTGAGTTTCAGTTAAGGAATTAATTTATCATTAATATTAGCAATACATACAACAGTTATTTTAATAATATAATTTATATTAATGACTTTGCGAAAATTTATCAACAGTCCCATAAATGTGGGTAGTTAAAACTCACTGTCAACCTGCGACTGCAGTTGGTGCCAATCGAAACGTCGGGTAACAAAGGTATAGTACAATTCACGTAAGAAGAACGCTTGGCGAGAGTGGGAGCTGTGTTTGTGCATCCGTATTCTCGCTCTTACTAGCTGTTACCACCATATAGATCGATAAAACACCTAATGCGCAGCTTTCTTTTTATCAGACGCAACCTATACCGTACTTTTAACACTCTGTACAATTACATCCGTTTTAGATGCTATACTAAACTCTGATAACAATGCTGATTTAGCATCAGTACAGTACTTTTCACGTAATAAAAACACTTTTTTTTTTGAATCCGCGGCCCTAGGTCGCGGCCGCACCTGCGTCCATTGCCGAGCGCCTCCGCCACTGCGTGGTGGTCGGGTGTTACCGCGCATCCCTGGGGTCGGGTTTTTATCCCGCGTCGGTGAGTGAAGGCGTGCGTGGGATGCAGCCCCATATCACGCAGCCCTTCTAGCCTGCTTCTGTAAGGACGGTGGGTTGCTAATCCATCGTCCTCAGGCCCCGATCATGGAGGTCGATGGTTAATAAAAACACTGGAAGAGAGTAGAGGGGTGTGTTCGGTATTCTCGCTTTTAGTACCTTATAGATCGATAAATCGCGGACTGCGCAGCGGTCAGCGCTTTTTTATGTGACGCGACCTGTATCAGAGATTAGGGCGCATCTTTTAGCAATAATTGTATTCAGATGAGTGTGATCATGCAGTTAATGCAAATAATACTACTCACAAACACAAATACTCCCACCAATATCTCAGAGGGGGTAGTGCATAAGACACCCACTTTTGCCAATAGTTTGTTTGTGTCACGTAATAGGGGGCAAAGGTATTGCCATTATGGGGCACTGTATACAATATATTCTGTGGTCCGAACCTTAATTCCAACATTCGGGATCGATGTTACATCTTAGCAATCCAGGTAAATAATACCATACAATACTCTCCTATATTTGTAAGTCTGAAGTTTAAAAAAGAGTCATCCTAGCTAGAGAAATTTTTTTTAGAAAAGGATATCAAAAATGAAATGAGATCCCGAGGACCGGTTCTATGCTCCAGAGTAAGATGTCCGGCGAAGTCATCGGTTACGAAGTTCGGTTCTCCGCCGGGCATTGATGCGCACACAGGACACACCACCTAGAAAAGTAATAGCCAAATTACTACAGGTCGAAATTAATAACATAACAAACACACATTACTTTATAACACCAGCCAAGTAAGAGACGGACTCGCGCACGAAGCGTTACGTATCATTATCTATAAATAGGAACTTATTTTATTGTTTTTAGTACCTACCTATTAGTTGTTTTAGCGGCAACAGAAATACATAATCTGTAAACATTTCGGCTGACTAGCTATCATATTTCATGTGATACAGCCTGCGAGGGAAGTGTTACTAATAGGGTTCCATTTTACCCTTTGGGTATGTAACCCAAGAAAGACTTAATAGTTTATGTAATTACTAGGACGGTGTCTTGCGCGGTGCCTCGCGCCGCACCACGCCATAGGTTTTGGCCTATAACTTTTGACCCCTTAGGGCTAGGTCAAATTTTAGATTTTTTGGCTTGCCTCCAGATCGAGGGCCATCCATGGGGGGTCAACCATCATTGGAGCATAAGCAGTTCTCGAGAGCTAAGGGGGGACAAAAATTACATTCCCCATTTCTATATATAGATAGCTGGACCACAGATAAATGTGTACTTTACTAGTACATAATTATGACCCATCTCATATAAATAAAAGGGGCCATTTTAATTTACACGGTAATTCCAATATTGCCAATATTATGTTGTGTAGATATTTTATAATTTTCCATTGTTTAGATTAAAAACTTATCAAATTCTATTTAAAATAAATCTATATAACAATAAATACTCGTAATTCTCATTATGTATTACGAATTTTAGCTGTGTGAATAATACTGAAATATCTTATTACGGGAAAATATTAATAAATAATAATTTAAAACAAAATCCTAACTAGGTTTTCTCATAGTGACTTGTATTGCATGAAAAATACCTTAAGAATTAAATTAATTTAAGGAGCTATAGATATCTTTCAAAATTATAATACAGCTGCTTCTCTTTATTATTCATTCGGCCGTTTTGGACATAAACTAACAAAACAACTTTAATGGCAATAGGCTTGCCCCTCTATTACGTGGGACCAAATTACTGGCAAAGAGAGGATGTGTAATGCACCTATACCTACCCCGTCGGGGATATAGGCGTTATATATATGTATGTAAGCATGTATAGATATCTATTGAGAAACCTTTGTTTCATGAAACACTAGGTCTACTAGATAAAACATACTGTATAATATGGTAGGCAGAGTACACTCACACTTTGTAGGTCCCACAGTCCCACATAATAGGGGGAAATCCATAAGCACTCTGTTATTCAAACTTAAATGCCAACAACCTACATACCACAAAATATAATCTCGGCAGCCCAAAAGTTGTATAATACTCACAGCTAATGTAGTATCTGCATGTTCAGCTGTGACGTGTTCCATAAGTGATGTGTCAGTGAAACCCATCCTATTGCAGAATGGACATGTGTATGCCTGAGGCTGTTCTAAAGTTAGTGCCTCTCCGCCATAGTACAGATCTGCAGATAAAAACAATTTTACTTAAATTAGTGAACATTGGAAGAAGATAAAATAAATATTTATTCTTATAAAGATAGCCAAATTTATTGCAACACACAACACTGGATATATTCATTATAAAATCATTTCAAATTCACATCACACAGATTCACAGTTTTTTGTACAAGCACTTTATATATGAGGATGTTCAGATGTCAAGCTATATCAATGCTATGTTCAATATTGGCTGCTATGGGCTTTGTCAATATTTCCAGGACCCAAGTCACCCTCACTGGCGCTGAAAGATAGACGAGGCTCTGGCAAAGCACCCAAAGTGAGTTGACAGTGCAATAGACTTATCTACCATTGACAGATAAAATCTGAATGTAATAAACATCAAGACTTGAATTCGTATGTTGCTCATGGGGTGTAAAGAAGTCCCACAAAGGTCTTAAGCGCTGTCTCCACAAGCGAGAGAATCTCGGCGATACTGTTGTTGTGCCACTTATCTATACAGTCTCTATGAACGGGTCTCTACTGCGATGTTATCGCGGCGATAGAAGTACAGACTCGTCGCGATTCTCTCGCTCGGCAAGACAGCGCCTTAGGGTTCTAAGTCCCAAAACACACCTGCCGATTAACAGATTCCGACAACAGAGGAAACATGGGTAGTTCTATTTTGGAATGTATGAGACATTCCAACATAGAACTACCCATGTTTCCTTCCATTCAAAATTCTATCCATAAAATTTTATCATGGGATCTATATTTAAACAAGAGGTTATTTTAGTTGACACCATGAATGTGAATTTGTGTGAAAATTAATGAGCAATAGCATTTTACTTGCACATATTTCAGATCTGGAATGTAATGTAAACAAGAGCCATCTTTGAACATAACAAAATTATTTATATTAATTTATTACTATTATTCGAGGCACTCATATCGGGTTGTGAATTTGGAGTCAAGACTTTTGGTGAACATTTTGTAGGTACTCCAATAAATAAACAACTTTAACAATATATAGTAAATAGATTGGGTCCTTTTACAATTGTTTGACTACTAGAACTTAGTCGGTACCCAATTTTTAGGATTTAGGTCTCCTATTATCATTTAGGATGCATAACCAGTTTTGTATCACTTCTGTAAATAACAGTTACTGTAATTACTTATGGATTATAGAATTCAATACCAGAAAAAACGCAACATACATGATCTATAGGTATCATCTAATATGGATTAACAAGTGTTTCTTGACCAGACCATTATTATTTATTAAAAAAATATAAGTAATAATAAGGCGAAGGGATATGTGAATCTATAACTTAGTAAATAATTTCAAATATTAATGGTAAGTCAATATTTTCTGAATCCACTAAGAAACTAATAAGAAAAGTAGTAGTGCAAATAAGCTCACCAAAGTCACTCCTAGATAGAATGCATTGCATAGGATGCTCTGTAGTGTGTTGGTTTGTGGTAGCGCCAGTTTCATAGCAGGCTGCGCACAAGTCATAGTCGATGCATATTAAACATTTGTATCGTCGTCCTCTGAAGTTATTTTTCAAACAAGAATCACAGCTGACCCCTGAAAATATGCCCAAATACATACACAATACAAGAAACAATTCTTAATTTATTTCATTCATCGAGGTTTATCCTAAAATCTGTATCTTAAAACAAGAAATAACATCGCGATGACAACATTTGTATAATTCTTTGCAGTGATATTCGCAGTGACAATAGCATCGAACAAATTTTGATTATCATTACCCACCTTCATGGCGATTCATTTTCGCCCGAAAATGTCGTCGAACAGATACTTCTTGGCACCAGGATTACCAGTACTATACGAGATATTTATATTACTAATCTAAAATAAGTAGCACAACATATAATATATTAAAATACAAGATTGTTAACAAAAATTTCCAAGCAAACCTAACCCAACCAGGCCATAATGACGTCACATAAATTGAATGAACCATCGATATTGACAATTTTCTTTTGCGCAAAGGTACAAATAGTATACAGCGAGTTAAGTGAAAAAGTGATATTCAAGGGATAAATACACGATTGTAAACGCGGTTGTGAACGTGGCTGGCCACACGGTTTAATTAAAACCAACAGTGTTCATATAAAAAAGTGGTATTAGTTCAATTTCAGTCCCTGCTGCCATTGCTTGCAATTCAATTAGATTCGAAAAAAAAACCATAGTTTTACTTGACAGCGAATACAGCTGACAGATGAAACATCAAACAATCCGAGAAAAACGAAAGTCTTAAAAATTGTCTACCTTGCTGTGGTCATGTTTTTCGCTTTTGTTACAAAATAATTTGAGTTTATTGCCGGTTCATAAAATTTATTATTGTGTCTAGTTTCACACAGGATTTTTCAAAGCTACTACTTAACTTCTACAGTTTAACAACTGAAATTAATGAATTCTGTTCAATTTAGTAATCATTTATCATCGCTTTGCGCGGGAATTGTAGCAGATCTCGTGTGATGAAATTAGATATTTAGAAAATATTAAAATGACTGACGCCTTGTGCCATTTAGTCGTTGATGGGAACGACGTATTAGAATTTAAATTGGGTAAGAACGATTACTTTGCCAGATATATTTTAGGACATAAACGTATCTACTTGAGTATGTAGGTAATACGACTATGCCGATTAGTATTTTTCACCACTTAGTGCCTATTTCATTTGATTTCTTTTCAAAATCTGTATTATATATACATCTTTATCTACTTATAGTAAGATCAGTCGACGATATTGAAAATGATGAAACCAGTTTCGGCCCCGAAATGTGTCATCAAGTATTCGGCGAGAATGAAAACATATTTGGATATACGGACTTGCACATACGATTGTACTATAGTGCAGGCAGTTTACAAACTTACCTGGGGATTGAATACACAGAAAAGGTAAATGCAATAAAGCTAAGTCTTCATTTCATGTAGTTTATACTTTCGATTGTTGGCACTTGGTGAAACCTATAGTAATACATGATGAACAAACAAGACAAGTGTTAACAAGTAAAACACCTTTGATAATGCTGAAAAGCGAAACCGGTAGGTGAAAATAAATCAAATAAAGTTGTGGAATAGTGCACAAGTGTGTTTGTTCATCATGTATGACTTCATTTCATCATGAAAGTGTTATATTTACCTAGTTTTTAATCTTCATCAAATTATCCTGTTAATGGTCTCTCATTCGCAGATTGAACCTAACAAGTCTGAGGGAATGAAACCAGATGATGTTGAGGGTGCTATGAAGAAAGTATTGGCACCAGGTTATTTAACTAATATAGATCACTTTGTCACTATGTTAAAGAAAGATGATTCGTTTAAACCTCATGGAAAATTGATACATGCATTCACAGTTGAACCATGTAAGTATTTATTGCTTGGAATATAAACCACAAAATAGATCGGTAATATTGTTATACAGTTTCCTTATTAGTGTGGAGGACAAGGAGGTTATTACTGGTTAGTACTGGTTCAGAGACTTTGTGGTTAGGTTATTGTTTTCATTTTGTCCAGTGTATAGAACAGGGGTTCCCGAACTTATTTTGTCTACTGCCCACTTTGAAAATAAATTATTTTTAGCACCCCCATTTTTCACATACTTAAAAACCTCTATAACTTCAAATGAAGAGTGCGCCCTGGTAAGCGCTGGCGTCCACTAGCAACACCGATGATTTTTATTAATCTTGGTGAATACAAGACATTTTTGAAAAACATCTCTTTAAGAATACTAGAGACAGGAATTTGCAATTTTTTGAAATGTATGTTGTGTATTTTATTACCGAAGAAGTAACTAAACTTAGGATTATTGCCTAAAGTGGCCACTGTCAAAGTCGGTGTCTAAGAGGCCTCGTAGCTAAATGAAATTACAAATCACCCCCCAAGCCTCTACACAACGCCCCCATTTTGTCTGGGTCTCTTACCGCCCCCCCCCATTAGGGCTGCAGCACCCACAAGGGGGCGTTATCGCCCACTTTGGGAAACGGTTGTATAGAAGGAGCAGGTTTCTAATGGTCTAGCATTAGAGACTGCTGCAAATGTGTATACTACTTGTACAAGTGGATTATAAAGCTGTAATATAACAGTTTACTAGTGTTTGTATCTTCTGTACTTGCTGTATTTTATAAAAGAAGCAACAGAAAAATAGTTAGGTTTTGTTGTTTTACAACATCTGTGAATATTGGTGTAGGTACTGTGAGTTTGTTTCATACTATGTTATGTATAGTGTATTGTTTGTTTTCTATACTATAAAGAGAAAAGAATTGATTGTTTGATTGAATTGTATAGGCTCCTATCTACTGAACCAATTTAAAAATTGTTTCACTGATATGTAGCTATTATCCCTGAGTAACATAGGTTATTTTTTATCCCAGTAATGTGTTCCCATGGGGATCGGGAACGAGAAAACTATATCATGCAGGCGGAGCCTTGGTGATCAGCTGGTATATTATAAGTAGTATGCAGAGACTACCCCTACTGTAAAACAGTGTTTTATATTAGGGGTGAGCCAACCAATAGCCCGGGTTAAAAGCTATTTTACTATGATTCTCAGACCTACCAAATAGGCATAAAATTTTTTATAAGAATTGGTCAATCCGTTTAAAGATGTTTTGTTTGGCAATAAACAACTGACATGATAATTTTATACATATAAGATAAAAAAAACATACCATGTGTGAACCGCAGTTACCCGTCAGTAAAATACAGTTAAATTTCTAGTTGATGGTGGAGAGAAGCGCTCATTTGAAGTATACTTTTCGGAGACAGCCACACCTGGTTTCTTGGCCTATCATGAGAGACTTCAGACATTCCTCCTGTGGTATGTAGATGCTGCATCTTTCATAGATGTTGATGACGACCAGTGGACATTCTTTACTGTGTAAGTATTACTTGTTTATGTACTTATATATTTTGTTTAAATGTATAAAATACACTTTGACTATAATTACACTTTGACTATAATTACACTTTGACTATAATATACAGGATGTAACATTCCTATGGGTCAAGACATACGAAGATCTTTTCTTATGAACCATGTCGTCGATTTTAGTAATATGTTAAAAATGGATTCACAGATTTAAAAGTAACTAGTACTCTGCTTGAAAATCACACCAGAACTTAAAGAAAATAATTTTGGTTTTGATTGTGTGTCTTAAGTAGGTAGTGAATATTACTATGAAACATGATGTCTAAAATTAATAAAATGCATTGTTCAATATCTTTTTCGTAGTATTCTTCGACAGTACTAATTTTAACAACATTGAAATTGTTTCTGTAAAATTATTTTTTGAACAGGATGGAGCACCTGTTACATGCACCCCTCAGTTTACAATCGCCAGCTGTAGACTTTTTTAATTGAATAAAAAATTTTAATTATATTTTTTTGAAATCTTGAGTAAGTACACAGTTTTTATTTTTACTAAAATCGGTGACATGGTTCCTAAAAATGAAACAGATCTTCGTATGTCTTATAGTTTGACAGATTTTTCCATACTCCATACATACATATGAATGTTACACCCTAATATTGTTTTACATGTGTTTTTATTGCACACTCATAATTATGTATGGAAGCAATATCCATGTAACTCATAACCTCATTAGTTATATCCTTTAAACACATTCTGACCAACATTACACCAACTACAGAATGGTTATTTTCTATTGTATGTTGTGAGGGTAGTCTGCAATATTTTTTAGGCAGAAGAGTGTTGTAACATTGTCATGTCACCGAGCCTTTTCCCAACACAGTTGGGGTCGGCTTTCCAGTCTAACTATGATTCGGCCGAACTTCGATATTTTCCGTGAAGCGACTGACTGCCATCTGACCTTCACAACCCATGGGCGATGTCGGATTTTTAAGAGCTCCAACTACCCCTAACAACTGCCATTGATGTTTCTATGATAACCGGGACCGAACGGCTTAACGTGCTCTCCGAGGCACGGAGGGGTCTCAGTGTCTTAAGAAATGGTCACCCATCCTAAGACCGGCCTGACTAGATGTTGCTTAACCTTTGCAATGTATTAATATTGTCGGTTACCACTAGACCACGAGCCCCTTTAACAACAGTTCTGGACAAAATATGGCCATATCGGCCAACCCCCTGGAGTATATTAGGCGAGGTTGTATGTACCCATGAATATTTTGTATGGGAATCTCTGTTACTTTTATTCATTTTCTTGTAAATTTTCGAGCGTAGATTTTAGTAATAGTTTTCCTGGAATTTGGGTTGTAGTCAAATCCAACAAATTAAAATCCATGAAATGCAGTCCAACCATTCTCAAGTTATAAGTGTCCAAACCATTCTATTTTGTTTCAAGGTTCGAGAAATATGAAACGAGCGAAGGTAATTTACATTATGCCACTGCGGCATATGCTACAGTGTACAGATACTATGCATATCCCAACCACTCTAGACCAAGAATTTCCCAAGTGCTCACTCTACCACCGTTTAGAAAACTTGGCATATGTGCACAACTACTGCAGGTATGTATTGTCTTGGTTGGATGGCCGAAACTAAAAAATCACACCCTTTATTATTACACCATACGATAGTGTTGCTGTTAAGGATCAAATTCTGAGAAGTAATGATATACGGCAAATTTAAGGAAAACTTAGAATTTTAATAAAATTCATATTTCTTGTTTGGTGTAATAATAAAGGGTGTGATTTTTTTTCTAAATCAATGGGTTCTATTCCCAGCTAGGATTATAGGTTTTAAAAAAATCTAATGATGAGGTTTTAAGTTTCATCAAAATCGGGCTCGTGACTGCTTTGAGCATTTTTCGCTATTCCTTATAGTTCCGGATTTGGCCATCCAAGCCTACTTGAAAAATTCACCTGTATATAGTATAATAGTTTTCTTTTTACCAATACTCGGAAACACATTGCCAGGATAAAAAGTAGGCTATGCCTGCATCACACAGAGTTACTATAGCTTCTTTGTAGATAATATAATATTAGTAAAGAAGTAGGGATTAGGAAGGCTCATACTTTTTAAGACTCGGTTAACTCAACTGGGCGCAACACAGAGCAAACAATGTCTGTCCGTCTGGCAGCCAAACAGGAATTCAATTGAATATAAATCGCAGCTCTCAAAATTATTATAATGTGTATGGTGTTATAATACTAAACCACCGTATACACGATTTAAAACGCGGTTGTTAACTGTACTATGTTGTGTTAAACACTGTTGGTTTTAAACCGTGTAGCCAGCAAACCCTCATGCCTGTCTTTTTTGGTTTGCAACCTCGTTTGCGATTGTGTATTGGATGCTTTATGGTGTTTATTATTGTAATAACTTTCAGGCAATATATTCTCATTTCATCATTCAACCTGAAGTAGTAGACATAACAGTAGAAGATCCATCACAAGAGTTCCAAAGAATTAGAGATTATGTTGACGCTAACAACTGTTGCAGCCTGTCTGCCTTTCAACCTGCCAAACTTTACAAAGGGTATGTCTAAATAATTAATGTTTTATATTACATACATACATAATTCATCGATCGTATCCCTGAAGTTGACGACAAGGCACATTTTGCCAGAAATTTTGTTAGTCCCACATAATAGGGGTACATATATAGAGAATCCATACAGAATTCAAACCAAAATTCCAGCATTAAGGACAGATGGAAACTCTGCAGTCCGAGTATACTACCCATTACCATAAAAACACCTTCGAATAAAATAGTAACTGGTGTCTTCTGTCATACAGACAGACAGCTACTTTCGCCTTTTGGCGATACGTTTAATTTAAAAAAGACCCACTTTTAACTGCACCTTGTTCTTATAAGGAGTCAATGTATATTTTATCGAAGAATACGAAATATAGTGTAAAGATGGTCACGTGATCGAATTTTCTGCAACATCATTGGTTGGTTATGTCGATCGATTTACTATAGTCTAATTTACCATGTGGACTAAAAGTATGCTCTTTTTCATGCGTATAAAATTTCAACAAAATCCGTTTAGTGCTTGGAGTGCAATGGTGCAACCAGACGTTCAAATTTAAAATATTAGTAGGTAGAAATATTTTTCGGAAATATACAAG
Source organism: Nudaria mundana (assembly GCA_963556515.1). Classification (NCBI taxonomy): domain Eukaryota; kingdom Metazoa; phylum Arthropoda; class Insecta; order Lepidoptera; family Erebidae; genus Nudaria; species Nudaria mundana. Next base: position 10,206,584 of record OY748306.1, on the reverse strand, counting down.
TTATTGTTTTTTTACGTTTACAGATTCACTAACGAGATGGCAACACAGGCCTGCAAAAAGTACAAAATCAACAAGAAGCAAGCGCGACGCGTCTACGAGATACTACGTCTGAAGGTCACCAACACGTCCGATAAGGCCGCTTACCTCGCTTATAGACTGGCCATCAAAAATAGACTAAATGCACCATTCCAGGTTTGTATAGTTTGAACACTGCACTATACTCGTATCTTAGGTAGGATGGGTCCAGTGACGTTTGGTATTTGTCGTCACACTGCGGCTACGGAATTTCTATGCCTAGAACACAGTTTTAGGTCTAGAAATGATTGCTACTCTAAAATAATATCATATGACTAGTCACTGTGATTACACTAAAGATGGGATAAAACAGTCTCACTTGTCCCTTAATGTAACAACGTTAATGGGGCACCTGGGACACACCCAGTCTGATGAGCTAAGACTTGTTGTTAACTTTATTTTCCAGAAAAAGAAATTAGAAATGAAAAAGTTGCAAAAAGTGTTGAAACCGGAAGAGTATGCCGCCACGGCGAGTGTGAGCGGTGTATCCGAGACTCAGGGGCGTCTCGCCTCGCAGTACCTCGCGCTCGAGCAGGAGTACCGACGCGTCATACACAGGATGGAGATACACTAACTGCTTACATACATCTGTTAAGTATAAGCCGCGCAAGATGACAATGGGATTGGCGGCCATGTTGGTGACGTCAAAGTGACGTAAATTAACCTACAATACTGTTTCGTTATCCGAACTTTTCAGCTATTGATGACGTCACGGAGCGGTTATTGTGACAAGGTTCTATCCCACTCACCATCGTGCGCGGCCTATAAGGCCAACGAAACGGGATTGTCAACAAACGGGCTGTTACTGAGTTACATTGCGATATTGAGCAATTATTATCTGTCCTTATCACTCGTACCCAGTAATGACGTAAGCTGGTCGATGAGAGCTGTCGTGTGCTTTATGGTACAGGTAAACATTTAGTACCGTAGTTGTCAACATTGATAGAATAGATAGTTCTGTCATAAATACCTCTGATTCAGACTCTTACAACGATTCATCTATGTCTAGTACAGACGACAGCGAATAGAATAGGGAATTAAATAAATAAAAAAGTTTTAAGCTCCCGAAGCTTTTTTTACATTTCTTCTCTCGTCTCGGTGGCCTAACTTTAGTCTGTTTATTTAGGTATACATAAATAAATGTAAACAAAATATAAAAAATGTATTTTACATAACCACTTTTCATTTCGGAATAAAACGTAACTTTTTTTTTATTCCGCGGCCCGAGGCCACGGACTCGTACGTTCGTTGCCGGGCGTCTCTGGTTCAAACGTAACCTAAACAAATCATTTTACAGCTTAAAATCTCATTTGTCAGTGTCAAAAGCACGTCAACTGCCATTTTATTGTTTACATTTATTTAAATACCCACAGAAACAGACTATTACATAAACCACATATGTAAATAGACGGAACAGAGCGAAAGCTTCATACAAACGGCAAAATCGATTGTCCGCTTGTCGCGAACGCACAAAGACTGGAAACGTTTACACACACTAAATGCGCACAGCCAGTTGACAATCTTAGGGTTAGTGCGACGCACGTAGTGTGATCTGTTCTGTCTATTTACTCATGTGCTAATACATCAAATTGTCATTTTAGGTAAAAGGTATAATAAGCAACAAAATACAACAATTTCTCATTATAATCGGGTTATATTGATTTTGCTACAAAAATATTTTATGAACTTTACGGTAAATAATTGTATACCCTACAGCTAGGCGTGTAGGGTACAAAATAGTGTACCCAGCCAGCGTCACTTCTGTCGGTCGACACATTCAACCACAGAAAATTTAAAAAATAAATATTATGTTAATTTTCTTGCGATATCACTGATTTAGGGCTGAAAATATTTACTCTCATCAAAGTTGCTATTCATACCTTCTACTAATTGCCATATTTGATGTTCTAAGGTAACTACTGGTCAATAGTATAATTATAATTATCAACTTGTATTAGAAACATCATAATATAAATTTAAAACCATCTGTTCATCTATCGTCAGTAATTTATAGGAATATCGTTCTTTGACATTTTAATACGTAATACTGTTGATTTTTTTTTACAAAGGGAGCTTGTCTTTATTTTGTCACATTGCTTCATTGATTCATTCCCTATTATTTCTAGATATTGCATGTGATGGAAAAATGGTCATTAGAGTTTCAAGTGAGTGTTATTTTTATTGTGTGTCGTGAAATATATGTGTGTGTGTACGATGTGATGACAGCTTGTAAACGCGACACTTAGGCTAAAGTCCCACAGGCAGGAGGCTTGCTAGGCGCCTAGATAGTCACCCAACGAGAAAAAGCCGATCGAAACGATTGATCTATAGTGTTGCCGCTCATACACAAAGCGATTGGTCGTTACGATCGATCATTTATACATTTGAAATGGAACGATAAAGATGTGCTCAAAAATTCAATACGTGTCCTGTAAAATGGAAAACGAACTTCTTTTCTCGTCTGTGGCGGTAACTTTGATTATGTTACAGAAGAAAATAAGAAAACCTAAAAAAGTGTGGGTTAAGAAATGGCTATTAAAGCGATATCAGTATTCGCATGTAAATATTTTAAATGAATTAAGCAACAAAAATCGAATCGTTGATCCTAAGAGCCAATACACTATCGATTCATCGTTACGATATTCATGATTGCATGGGTTTTTGTTGCGATCTCCGATGTCGTCTGCGATCAAGTAAGTCGTTAACGATCGTCCCATACATTACAGATCCGTCGTTTCGATCGGTCTAAAGCGATGGATCGTAACGATGAATCGTCCCGTATATAGGGGGCTTAAAATTGTCGCGACCGGCCCCACTGCGTTTCGTGTCTGTCGCTTAGCGTGTATAGAATACAAGTCACTAGACGCTAAGCGTTAAACAAGAAGCCTGCCTGTGGGACCTTAGCCTTAAGCCTAGTTTAGAACTTTATTATTGGTTTTTGTCAATTAAAATTGTTCTTATCATTTAAAATGTTTTTCGTGAGCCTATTATGGTATGATTTCAATATAAAGAATTAATGATACAAAATATTTCAATAAAAATTGAGTTAATGTTCTTGTTTTTACGAGTTACAATTATTTTTATGATTTAGTGCATGTCTTAAACTGGTATGCATCTTAAGAATATATTTTTGATACTTAAGTAAATAATTTGTCAATGAGAACTTTATAGGACTGATGATCACATTCACTATTCATACACTACGCTGTTCATTGTGAAGGTGGAATCTTTTTAAAATAAATTAACACATTCATTTTAAAGTCAATTTTATTTTGTCCTCATTAAACCTTTCAATGTATTATAAACTTATTAAAACTGGGGTCTTTTACGCGATTATAATTTTTTATTGGTATAAATACCTTTTTAAGGTCGATTCACACATACCAGTGAAGCCTCAGCGAATCCATAATTCCGACACAGTACAGTTCAGTTTCAGTGCCAAATATTCTTTCATATTTTCTATGAACGTATCCACACTTGTCAGAGAAGACATGTGTGAATCGACCTATAACCCTTCACACGTCGGTTTGATTTTTTTGTAACTTTTTTCGTGACCTTGCTGTTGACCGACCTTGTAAAGGCCGATTTCCTTCCGTTTTCATAGGAAACTCAAAGGTGCCGACAGTTAAACGGTTTTGTGAGTAAACGCCTTTTAAAGGCGCCCCAAACGTGTGAAGGTTTATTCAACGACGTTTCGACTTTCGACCCTGTTAATTCACAGGTATTAGTACCAATAATATAGTATAAGCATATAAATAGTAATCGCGACAAATACCTGGTTTTCACAATTTTATAATGTGTACAAAACGCGAAAGTTAAGAAAAACCTTTCAATGATTCTAGTATCAAATCTAGCTACCATAGCCACCGATCGTATGTGGGGAGTATAAACGTTGCGAGGCTAACGCATGTCACGCACCCACCGCATGCTTCGTAACATGTTGGCCAGTGAAGCATGCGCTACGCACGTACATGGGAGTATAGGAAATGGCTCAATAAACTGCAACGCAAGTGCCTCAGTGCACTATTTTTATTTTTACCTTTAGGAAAACTTTGAAGAATTGCGCCTACTTCGTAATATATATTTCCCTGTACTACACGTGCGCTATAAGTCAAGACAAGCGCTCGAATCACTTTTAGTCATTATTATAAAATTTTGTTGTACAAAAGCAAACAATAAGGCAGGTAAGTCTCGAACGGAAGCTTGTTACGATTCTTTTGGGCCTCGACAAACCCGCCTTAATATAACAGCGCCTGGTCTCAACTTATCGCACACGATTTATCCGTTGCGAAATTACTGAATATGAAACGCAAACGACTTTACAGACTTATTTGCTAATAAAAGCTGAAGAGCTGCCCTCTTAGCGCGACAGGATATATTAGCGAGTCTCAACCTTTTTCGACCAATAAAAACGCAGAAAATCCTATCACATTATAACATCCCGAGTGTTTTTGGTCGAAAAATGTGTAGGTATTAAAAAAAAGATTCGATATTGAGAGGATGTTTAGCTCATTACATCTTGATCCCTTTCCACATACAAAATAGGTAGATATCTATCTGACAAGTTAATTTGAATGAACTTAAAACATGATTGTATTATTTATTATACATACTATTATATATTATTTTCAAATTAATACATTATTTATATTAATGACCCTGAAAAATGCCAACAACGAAAATTAATGATGAAAATAAATAAATATTTTAGGACATTCTCTCACAACGTCATCTAGCCCAACCTAAGCTATAAGCTTGTGCTATGGGATCTAGACAACTGATAAATATATCTATATATTTTAAATGTATACATAGAAAACACCTAAACTACAAAACAAACATTTGTGGACACAAATATTTTATTTGAGCCGGGAATCGAACCCGAGACTGGGGTCGAAAGCGGAAGCACTACCGAGCACGCCATCGAAGCAGTCCAACATGACTCCTCATTTTGAACCTTATTTCTATAACTTATACATTTTGGTTACAATACTGTAAAAAACGACGAATGAGTGCAATGTGATTAAAAATGATAAGTTTCTTTTATATTAATAATTGACCGAGCGAGCGAAGCGTCTATATTCCGAGATTGGACAATTTTGCTTTCGTCCGTCTGTATGTATGTTCCGGGCTAGCAGCCATAGTTTGTATCCGATCTTCACAAAACTTGGCACAAGTGTTCCTTGATTTAATACGTTTTCATCCTGAGTTTTTTTTGGATTGAGGGGAAAATGGGGTAAATATGGTCAAATAACGTTTTAATGTTTTTTCCGGGCTAGCGGTCTTCTTTATTATCTGATCTTCAAGAAACTTGACACAAGTATTCCTTTACTAGAAACAATAATTTTAGTGGAGTTTTTTAATTGGGGAGAGGGGGGCGGGGGGTAAATACCAAAAAATATTTTAATGTTCGCGAGGTCTACTGTTCGACCACTAGTAATAATTATAACTCTGCTTAACATTGCGTGGAATTAATGATAATAATAAATAATAAATGAACTGAACTGTGGCGATTTTAATATTAATATTTTAGAAAACTCTCAGAACGCGCTAAGGTTACCTTTTTAAATCTTTAAACTTACAAAATCTTTTTTGTGAACCAACTCGCACCACAGCCACATCAGCTACCTGCTTGGATAATATTTTTTCTAACAGCGATGTAGATGAGAAATCTATAATACATTTTATTAATTCAGATCATGCTGGTCAGTTAGCTAGATTTAAGTACCAACATGTTCCATTATCAAAAAATATTGTTTGTAGACCAATCACAACATATAGATTAGAAAACATTAAGAATAAAGTACCTCTTTTGTAGTTGAATAATGATAAAAACCCGAATGATCATTACGGAGATTTGTTCGGAGTAATCAAATACGAATGTAATAACATTTTCACTAAAAAACAATAAATGTAAATCAATTCAAAATTAAATTGAGTGATTGGGCTACGCTTGGAATCTATAAAAGTAGAAGGAAATTATATGAATTATACTAGACCAAAGCCATCTACTAATGAGCCACAAGTAATTGAACAGATTAAAAAGTATCTACTCCAAACTATTCAAAATAGTATGTTCAATAGCTAAATCTAATTATATACGGGCTAAAATAGAAATTCTGATAATAAAACGAAGGCAATATGGAATGTTATTAACAAAGAAACTTGTAAAGCAAAGTCACGTGATCGATCCTTCGAGTTAAAAATAGATGATAAACACATTCAAACTGATTCTGCAGTGGCCAATGCATTTGAATCTTTTTTCACAAATGTTCCAATCACCACTACAAATAAGTTAAATTCGTCAAAAAATGTAGCCAATTCTCTTCTTAAATCTAGTGTAGATAAATGTAGAGTTAACTTTGATTTTCAGTATATTGATTCTGGTCCACTATACTTAAAACTTTTAAACAACTAAATATAAAAAATACTGAGGATCTTTGGTCCTCAGTTTCAGTTTCCTAATCTTATGAAGTACAGTAAAATTATTCCTGTATTTAAAGCAGGAGACAAAAGTGATCCTTCGAATTTTCGACCCATTTCCATACCCTTAGTAAAATTAAAAAAAAAAAATTTAATCAATTGCTTTCACATTTTACAGACAATAAGTTACTTCATAACAAACAGTTTGGTTTCACTAAAGGCAAACACAACGGATGCAGGAGTTGCACTTGTGAAACATATATTTGATGCTTGGGAGGAGAAGCAGGATGCCATTGGTATATTTTGTGATCTATCAAAAGCTTTTGATTGTGTTGATCATGAGACTTTGTTATTGAAATTAGGTTATTATGGTGTTTCGAACAGCTCACTTGGCTTACTTGAGTCTTACCTCACTGGTAGAGTACAAAAAGTAAACATTAATGGCACAGACTCTTCTGGCGCCTCATTAGTCATGGGAGTACCCCAGGGCTCGATATTAGGACCCCTTTTATTCTTAATATACGTAAACGATCTTCCTTATTTCACTAAAAATCTTTGTGAAGTAGTATTATTTGCTGATGACACATCATTCATTTTTAAAAGTGATAGACCAAAAGTAGTAAATGACGATGTAAATTACCCTTTCGGAAATATTGCATTGGTTCACAAGTAACAACTTGCTGCTCAATGCGAAGAAAACAAAATGTGTAAAATTTACTATGCCCAATGTTAGACAGGTGGATACTCATATTACTATGAATAATGAATTAGTTCAAATTGTCAATACCACAGTTTTTCTTGGAATAACTCTAGATAGTAAACTACAATGGGGTTCTCATATTGGCAGGAAGACTTAGGTCAGCTGCCTATGCGGTTAGAAAGATAAGGTCACTGACTGACGAAAAAACGGCACGATTAGTTTATTTTAGCAACTTTCATAGCGTTATGTCATATGGTGCTGCTGCTGTAGGGCTCAGCTGCCGATATTGAGACAATATTCATATTACAGAAACGAGCTATACGAGCAATCTAAAGACTCAGACCCCGTGACTCGCTGAAAGAACTATTTAAAGAAATAAATATTTTAACAGTTGCTTCTCAATATGTTTACGACAACATCTTATATGTAAGGAAGAACATAGATCTCTTAAAAAAAAATCCGATAACTATAATTTTAATACAAGAAATAAAAATAAACTGGCAATGACAAAAATTAGACTTCATAAAGTTGGTAATTCGTTTGTAAATGTATAAAAATATTTAATAAAATTCCTCAGGATTTGGTTGACATGCCTCTTAATAAGTTTAAAATAGTAGATAAAAATGTTTGATGAAGAAAGGCTATTATAATGTAGACGAATATCTTAATGATAAAAATGTATGGTCTTCTGTTGTTGGCCACTCGTATAATACAATATAAATTGTAACAATGTAAACAAAACAATATTAAAATAGAAAATGGATAATCTACCTGAGTTTCTTGCTGGTCTCTTCTCAGGAGAACCAATTTACCGAACCAGCGAAAGAATCATTTTCAAATGTTTATTTATGTATGTAGGTAGTTAATTTAGTATTTTTATAATATTACTTGGCAATAAATTGTTAAATTTTAAATAAATAAATATTTTCGGACATTCTCCTCACATAACGTCATCTAGCCCAAACTAAGCTATAAGCTTGTGCTATGGGATCTAGACAACTGATAAACATACTTATATATTTTTTTTTACATTACATAACATACATAGAAAATACCCAAACTCCGAAACAAACATTTGCGGATCACACAAATAATTTGATTCGACCCGGAATCGAACCTGGGACCTTAGGGGCGGCAGTCGCATACTCATACCACTGCTCCACCGAGGCAGTTAACGAGACAGTTAGTAATTTTGACATTCATATGTGCTCTTTATGTGCCTAAACTGAATAAACGAAATTGAATTTTTGATTCTTTGAAATATTGTTGGACATGCTCACACAACGTCATCTAGCCCAAAGTAAGCTATAAGCTTGTGCTATGGGATTGAACTCTTGAGTCAAATCGTGACCACGTTACACGCACTGCAATTTTACAATATACCTACTACTAGCCGTGTCTATCCTTTGAGGTCGTTGGTGACGGGTCATAGTACGAAATTATTTCTGCTTCGCGTCCGAATTTTAGTTAAACAAACAAGACTTGACTAAATCTAAGTCTTAAATGAGTATTAGTAACTAAAAAAACTAAAAAGGAGCTTAGAACTTAATATAATACTGAAAAACATTTCCTACAGTTTAAATCCTACACTAACTAATTATATATTACATGGAGTTTTTAAATACCTATCTAACTTCAAGCGTTTCACATAAGTCACTCATTTACAATACTAATTAGTCATTATAATCATAATTGCCACAGCTTCCGACCAATTCGATTTTTATCTGTAGGTTTAGTTCATCTTAAGGCGTGTACATAAATACGCCAATGTAACACACAATGAAGGAATTTGCCGTCCACATTAACGCTGTTAATACCATAGTGTGGACGTCTAGTGCAAAGAACCACTCTAAGGGCACGCATACAATCACAAATCGTGCATCGACCATGCGTCCACTGATAGGCAAGCGGCAAACCCCCGAAAAAGTGCTTAGAAATGAAAATGACTGACCAATCAGTGAAAATGTGATTTAACGCCAATACAAATTTGTACTCTTTGTAAACCTTGTACCAAAAGGCGTCGATTGGTAAGAAAACAAAATTTATGCGGTTGGGCTATTAATTGTTATAAACAAATTAATTTGTTAACTGATAAAAAGTTGGTTTTTATATTGGAAAATGATTTCTAAGGGTAAAACGGGCAAAATTGAACACTTTTTACTTTGTGATTTTTTTTCGAAAAAATGCGTTTTAAAGAAGTTACAACCATTTTAAAGCGCAAAAATTTTTGATCGAATTCAAAAAATCCTGCGGTAGAATACTTATCAGATTCTTCAACTGACTATTTTTCAAAATGAGAAAATATACATTTTTATTGGGGACACAAATTACAAATTTGTATTGGGGAAATCACATTTTCACTGATTGGTCAGTCATTTTAGTTTTTCAGGGGGTTTGCCGCTTGCCTATGAGCTATGTTCGCTGAGTGCATGCGGGATCATATGGGTGTGTGTGTGTATGTATATGTCACTGTAGGATTTTAAAAAGCGCTGGATTGTAATCAAACTCGAATGATGGATAGAATGTAATAACTGGCGATTAGAAAAGAGTGGCCCTGAGTTTTTATTGTCTGGTTCTTTTCTAACAGGCTCTACCACTAAAAACTTACAATATCACCGTAATATTGTAAATACTGTCAGGTTACAAGCAATCTCGCAAGACTTAACACAATACAGTTACTGGCGATTGGAAAAGAGTGGCTGTTAGTTTTAAGAGGGAGAGCGTGTCAGAAAATAATCTGACAATAAAATCTCAGGATTACTCTTTTCCAATCGCCAGTAATTACAATAATTCCACAAATTATGCGAGTGTGATTACAATCCAGCGGTTGTTACAACATGCTCGGTTTCGGCGCGCGTTGCGTTCATAGTTATGAAATGCTCCTTTCATGTTACATTGCGTAAATGTGTACACGCCTTTAGATTTACACAAAACATAAAAAAAAAACAATTTGAAATCATAAATTTTGATATACATTTGTACTATAGTTTGATTTTGTATATGGTACAATTTTTACACTTTTTGTACTTACAATCTTGATAAATACTGGCACTTTATATTGCTATCTGTTTTAAATACAACAATACGAAACCTATTGGCATCTCTCTCACACAATTTCGATTATTAATTTTTTTTTCTAGTCAACACTAACACTATGGATACTTACAAATAAATTCTAATTTTGACTAAAAATAATGGCGATTTTTTTAACTAACTATTTTGGAATGTAACGTTATTATGAATAGACAATATACCTATTTCATTTTGAGTAGGTATTTTGTGTCGTCTTCAATGTGACCGAGACATGCTGTCCGCTATGTAATACATCTCGCCAAACCATTCGCTGTGTTCATCTAAGTACCTGTGAATAAACATTCAAAAAATAGACGCAATGGATATTTTTTTGCTGTTTTTATGTACTTGACCAATAAATAAATATTTTTGGACATTTCCACACAACGTCAACTAGCCCAAACTAAGCTATAAGCTTGTGCTATGGGATTTAGACAACTGATAAACATACTTATATATACTAGAGTCTGGTGTTAATTGGCGAAAATCCATGATAAAAAATATGATGTTGAATTTTTAGATAATTGCAATGATTTCGCTAAATAGACTAGGCGTGTTCTCTTTGAGACAGTCTTGATAATGTCTCGTGAGTAGGTGAAACATATGTCGACGTTTATAATGTCTTCTATTTAGCGAAATCATTGCAATTATCTAAAAATTCAACTTCATATTTTCCATTGTTTTATACTTATATATTTCTATAAATACATACATAATATACATAGAAAACACCCAAACTCCGAAACAAACATTTGTGGATTATACAAATATTTGATTCGATCCGGGAATCGAACCCGAGACTCCCGAGTCGAAGCTGATGCACTACTACCGCCCACGCTACTGAAACAGTTAAGCAGAAGCACTGAAGAAATTAAAACACATTGCTTTAGCTACTTTAAAAAGACACACTAACTACATCTTACACCATAAGGGCACTCGTACTAAGTTATTAGCACGCTGTCTCATCCTGCTTAAAGACCCAAGAAATTCTCTCGACGGAGATACCTCAGGAGTTCGAAGGGTGTACACAAGTAAAATTACCGTACAAGTACCCATATACCTCAACAAATAATTTTTATCTGATGTTTCGTAAACCACTGTTCCTTCAGCAGGGCTAGCACAGACATCCGTCGACTCCAGTCGATAACCAATGATAACACAGAATTTCCTGCGATATCATTGGTTGAATAACTCGATCGAGATTAGTCGACCCTGCCTGTACTTTACAGTACCCGGCGATAAATATTGCACATCGACCTTTGGAAAGAGACAATCGGTTAATTTCGGCTTCGTAGAGCATTATCTCTGTCGCACACTACCTATGTGACGTTTTGTCAGTCATAATGCGAACATATTTTTTTATTTTACCCGAACCTAAAGTCAACACTTATAGAAGAATTGGTGTATTTTATACAAAGAATAAAAATAATTATTAAAAAAAGCAAATCTTAATTGTTTTAACAGCTCCTAATAGATACCGGACTGTTTGTATTTCGTGCGACAGAGATAACGCTCTACGAAGCCGAAATTAGCCGATTGTCTCTTTCCAAAGGTCGATGTGTAATATTTATCGCCGGGTACTGTAACTAAGTCGATATAGGAAAAATCGAACAGGTGATTCTTTAATGTATTTTTCTTCTTCGTTATTTAAGAAAATGAAGACTCACTGAACAAACATCTCGATATGTTTCAATATAAGTTTTAACTTCAAGTCGGGCATCTGAGTCGCATTCAGGAAGTCAGGTAATTTTACTGTAACAATATAAAAACAAGTAAAAAATTTACACAAAACCAGACTTCAAATTACCGGAATGGGACCAAATTGAAATGGGAGCACTACCTTTTTGTTTTTTTAATTCCACGGCCGCTCTAACGTCTGTTGCCGGGCGTCTCTGGTTACAAGCAGAACGTATTTCCAGTGGCGCCCGGCGTCTCTGTGTGGGTTAGGTCAGGATGAAAATCCCGCGTCGTTGGGGTAGGGTTTTATCCCGCGTCAGTGAGTGAATCTGGTTGCGTGCTATGGGGCAAAGGTCCCGCAGCACGCAACCCTTCTAGCCTGCTTCTGTAAGGACGGCGGGTGGAGATCCCGCCGTCCTCAGGCCCCGATCATGGAGGTCGATGATCTTGGGCGTAGATGAGTCTGCGGCGCCCTCGCCGCTGACTACGGAACTCGGCGGGGAGGGTACGCTCCCTCTCCCTCTCAGCCACCTCCTTCGCAAGCATGATGCTCGCAGAAGGACACGGCCGCGTTCCACCTACTACATGGCTTGAAGCATGGTCTCCAGCGAGAGGGTATCCACGCCCAGACCCACTACGAGGTCCCGGCGCTGACTCGCCCACGCTGAGCACTCCACCAACGTGTGGAGTGCGGTGTCGTCGTCGGAAACCTCGCAGTGTTGACACCGGGGTGTGACCTCACAATGGATGCGAAACAGATAGCTACCGAAGCATCCATGCCCGGTAACGATCTGCGTCGCGGGAGCACTACTACGGAAGTACACACACACACATATCACGCCTATATCCCGAAGGGGTAGGTCGAGGTGCATTACACACCCACAATTTTCTAGTATTTTTAGTCCCACGTAATAGGGGGCAAGCGTATTGCCGTCACCGGGCACATGTATAATGGGTTATGTCCAAATGGCCGAATGAATTTAATAAAAAGTAGCGCTATATTGTAATTTTGAAAAAAAATTAAACACGTTGCCTTGCGATGAAATGTTGATGAAAGGCAACAAAATCTTACGTGCCAGCCGCTATAGCACAGCTTAGGAAGTAGATTTTAATTAAAAAAAACACAGTCGAACTGAGCATAAGCACATGTAATTTTCTGTTTTGGATAATTGTGTGGTAGTTTGTAACTCTTTTACGCAAAAAAACGTAAGTAAATATTTATTGTACACAAAAATTATAAATAAATATTTAATGTAAGTATATACTCTTTATTGTCAAGTCTTAAAAATATAATGTACAACAGGTGGCCTTATTGCTAAAGAGCAATCTCTTCCAAGCAACCTTAGGATGGAATGAAAGTTACAAGAAATGATAGGGGCTGTGTACTGTTATAATTATATTAAAAAAATTATTTCTATTCATTATTGCCTTTTCTTTTTGATATATAATTTTCGTTGAGGAATCGTTCGTTCGTCTATACAACAACTATAAAAGAGTGCCACTTATGTCCTCTAGTCATCTCTTTTAATATTATAAAAGAGTGCCACTTATGTCCTCTAGTCACATCTTTTAATATTATAAAAGAGTGCCACTTATGACCTCTAGTCATATCTTTTATATAAAAGATATGACCTCTAGTCATATCTTTTATATAAAAGAGTGTCACTTTTGTCCTCTAGTCATCTCTTTTAATATTATAAAAGAGTGCCACTTATGTCCTCTAGTCACATCTTTTAATATTATAAAAGAGTGCCACTTATGACCTCTAGTCATATCTTTTATATAAAAGAGTGTCACTTTTGTCCTCTAGTCATCTCTTTTATATAAAAGAGTGTAACTTATGTCCTCTAGTCATCTCTTTTAATATTATAAAAGAGTGCCACTTATGTCCTCTAGTCAGTCCAGTCTGGATCAAGGGTCCAATGTTTCAGGGAGTTGATGATCGAGGGAGTGAACTCGACTTTGGAGGCTGTCTCTCAATGGGGTGATGCTAATTTGGTCGAGTTCAACCCCTCAAAAACACAGGCTTGTCTTTTTTCGGCGAAACGGAGTCCATTCCAACTGACTCCGACTTTCCGGAATGTCCCCGTTCCGATTAACGACCGTCTTGGGCTCTTAGGGCTGGATCTCTCATCCAGTCTAAATTTCGGTCGCTACATCGAGTCCGTCGCAAACACTGCCGCCAAGAAACTTGGTATCCTCTCTAGGGTGAGACGGTACTTCACTTCGGAGCAGCTCTTAAATCTTTACAGAGCTCAAGTTGCGCTCTTGCATGGAATACCTATCTCTGGGATGGGTCTGCTAGATATCAGCTGGATGCTTTGGACTCGTTGGAGCGCCGAGCGAAGAGGATCATAGGCAGTGACTCACTTGTGGGAGCAAATCTTCAGAGCCTAGAACACCGTAGACGGGTGGCCTGCCTTTCGGTTTTTATCGGTAACATTTCGGTGAGTGTGCGGAGGTTTTACATGACCTGATACCCCCTTCCCCTTTCCGTCACCGAACGACTAGGCGCGGCGAGCAGTTCCATCCTTATGTTGTAGACATTCCTCCATTACGCACGAAGCCATTTGCCTCTTCTTTCATTATGCGTACGGCTAAGGAGTGGAACTCTCTGCCGAGGTCAGTTTTTCCAGAACGCTATAATCTGGACATCTTTAAGGTCAAAGTGAACAGACACCTTCTAGGCAAACGTGTACCATCGTAGGCCTCATCTTCGCCTTCCATCAAGCGAGATTGAGGCCAAACGTAAGCCTATTTTTCATAAAAAAAAGTCATCTATTTTAATATTATAAAGAGGAAAGATTTAATTGATTGTTTGTGTAGGCTCCGTAACTACTGAATCGATTTTGAAAACTTTTTATCCCGGTAAAGTGTTCCCACGGGAATCAAGAAAGAGAAAACTATATCACGCGGTATTCAGATAGTTACTTATACAGAGAGATTTCCTTAACTAGATCTAGGTGTTTAACTTTTATATTGATGTAAGTACAATTTCGTAAATACTTACCAAAAAGTCTAGCGAGGTGAATAGCTCCGTACAAACGGCAAGGCAAGTGTTCTGTTCCAACCCGAGAAATTATCTCCCATTTTGCGACCTGAAAATATTTTAACATAAGAACTATGGACCAAATTGATTCTTGGCCCGTAGGCAGAGGCGCAATCCACGCCCACATTTTGCCAGTATTTTTAGACCCACGTAATAGGGGGCAAGCCTATTGCCGTCACCGGGCACTCTAGAAAGTGCGTTATGTCCAAAATGGCCGAATTAATTTAATAAAATAAGCAGCTATATTATAATTTTGAAAACTAAATTTGAAACCCGTTGCCTTGCGATGAAATGTTGATGAAAGGCAACAAAACCTTACGTGCCAGCCGCTATAGCACAGCCAATTAAAGTCCTGGGCGTCATGGACTCATTATATTGTATACCGTTCTTAGTCAAATACTAGATGAATAAGAAATTGGATGTAAAAAAGATAAAAATAAACAAATCCCCATCTTGACCCTCCCCATGAATTAAAACACAACACACACAACTAGGAATTATTAGGAATGATATAATAAAAGAGGTGAAAGAATGTACGAGCGGGATAATTGCGAGAACTGGAATGACAAAGAGGACAGAATTCTACTGAACGTGTGTATGTCACTGAACTCCTCCTAAACGGCTGGACCGATGTTGATGAAATTTTTTGTGTGTGTTCAAGGGGATTTGAGAATGGTTTAGATTCACAATTTGGTTCTTTTTATTTTTATTTTTTGCAGGACAACGTCTGTCGGCTCCGCTAGTAAATACACGAATAAAAATACAAAATAAATAAAAATACACGATTGACACAACAACCGACTTGAAAATGGGACCAAATTGTCGGAGTGGGACCTTTTTTGGAAGTCGGTTGAAAGCAAAGCCCTCCCTCCGCAGTGTCTGTCTGTTCGTGATAAACTCAAAAACTACTGCACTGATTTTCATGCTGCTTTCGCTAATGGATAGATTGGTTCTAGAGGAAGGTTTTGAAAAATATAATTTAGCTCCGGCGAGCCATAGGCGTCCGCTAGTGAGATATAAATAGAGGTTCAAATAGTTATTTGGTTGGTCAAAGGCTCTGCAACAGCAGCAGGGGTACTGAGGGGTACCGTAGTACTTTGTCGGACTAGGGCTTAAGTATGTAGGTACCTTTTCTAGTAGCAAAGAGAGCGGCGTGCGCGTGGTGGGCGGCGGGGGCGCGGGCTGCGCCTCCCCCGCGCCCGTCGGCCGCGCCCACCCCGAGCTGGCTGACGACTCGCTACTGCCCACGCTACAGGAGATATTCACATTAACACACAATTTTCATCACTTCTATTCAAAAAGTGGCGTTTTGTTATTACACAAGTGTGCCTAAAGTAGCTCTTTTTTTGTTCAGTCAGTCAGTTTCTTTTAAGCGGGCAATAATGAGATTCGAATTTGGAAAATTTCATAGTAATCCAACCAAAAAAAAAACCTAACAAAAAAACACTTTTTTCATCGCTAGTACATTTCTTTTTTTCTTCATAGAAGGCTTTGAAAAGTAATATTTAAACCTCGAAAGTAAAATTATTTGTTCTCAGGCGACGTACCTTGAATCCCTCGCTATGCTTAGGATTATACTTTAGAAACCCTCGCTACGCTGATTTTATGTAAGTATACATGTTTTTAGTATTTATTTTCCATGTTTCTAAACCGTGAAACCTTCCGTGAAATTTTACAAATATTTCATGATCAAAAACTAAATTGGTCAAGCCATTCTCGAGTTTTAGGGAGACAACATTATTACTGTTAATTTAATTTGGCACTGATTTAAAGAGGCAGTTGTAAATAGCAGTTTTGGTAAGTTAAAAATTATAAATGGCACGTTTAATAACTAGTTCAGCAGTTAAAACTAAGCAGTAAAGTAAACAAAAATGAATAATAATAAAAATAATGAAATGGATCAATATAATTAAGCAGGAAAATAATTAAATGGGCGGTAAAAATGATGAACGAGCGGTTACGTGTGGGCAGTAATAAATCGGGTTTGAGTTCCGGCTAACCTACTAAAAACAAGTCGTGTCTGGCGTAGGAGGTCACAGTTTTAACCTAACCTAACCAACTAATTAGTTCGAGTGTCACTGCTCGCTATAACTATTTATCGAACCGCTCATTCCATCATTTTACCGCTCATTCAGTTATTGGACTGCTCAATTATTTTTAGAATTGTATGATAAAATAATCGACTAATTGATTTTTTATTACTGTCCATGTTTTACGGTCACAATAATTAATCAACCGCCATTAAATTAAATAACTACTCAATATGTTTTCCAACTGATCACAATAACATCTCGAATATTTAAATAACAGCTCAAAAAATTTGTTCCCATTTAATTTGGACTTTAATTTACAGGTGCACGCATTAACACCTGATGGGGCGGCCGCGAAAATAAAAAACTACATTGAAGGTGTCCATGACATATATTCTAACAGCATATCACGGTATAATACCAAAATGAGGAGAGTCCGTTCGCATCACTATTGTAAAACTCTTACCTCTTACTCGATGAAAATGTTTCACAGGTCCTTGGTTCACCAGCAGACGTGGACGGAGCGGGCTCTTCATTCTCTGACTGTGGTGATACCACGGACTGTGGTGATACAACGGACTGTGGTGATACCACTGACATGTGGGAACGGAGTCTGGCCATGGAACAAAAAATTAAAAATTCAAACAAATTAGCGTTTACTGGTTCCATGCCGTACCTCAAAAGGAAAAATGGAACCCTTATAGAATCAGTTTGTTGTCTGTCTGTGTGTCAAGATCCTTTATTTCAGGAACGCGTGGAGGTATCAAGCTGAAATTCATATCAAATACTCAGGTCTACTGTCTCTTGGAGCTGTGTAAAAAATCAAATTTCTATGTCAACACAATCAAATTATAAAGCTACTATATTGCAAGGCAATCAAGACCTACACAGGGTACGCCATCTAGTATCAACTGTATCAACGAAAGTAGATGTCGCCACCAGTGTGAACAATAAAAGGTACATGAATACCTCCGTGCAACATTGCCACTGTTCGCAGACGACGGACCGTCCCTCGACTTTCTAGTGTTTCCATCTTCATCATTAGTTGAATCACTCGGAGTTGCTGTTTTGTCGTCTGAGTCGTTCTTTAACATCTCATTATGGTTGCTGTTCTCATCTGCAACAATAACAAAACATATTGTGAGGTACATAAAACCTTTATGCTGGGTTTTCATAAATTGACAACTGTCTAGAAAAACATGTACAGGAAAATGTCATTCAGTGTAATGAAAATGTGTGAGTTTAGTCATAGAATTTATCTAATCAAAGAATAAATTTCGTTTATTCAGTTTAGGCACATAAAGAGCACATAAATGAATGTCAAAATTTTACAATTTCATGTTAAGCATTATTATAAAAATACTAAATTAAGTATTTAATAAACCATTTGAAAATTATTCTTTCGCTGGTTTGGTAAGTTGGTTCTACTGAGAAGATACCAGCAAGAAACTCAGGTAGATTATAGTAATGTGATTGTCTTTAATAGGATAAATAGTGTTCATTTACCATGAGGATCATCATCAAATGAAGATAAGTTTACATATATTTAAAACTTGTTACATCAAATATGTCTAGGTAAAGAGCGGAACATGTCGTTTGGTGAAGGTGAGCGCTGACTAGTCGAAAGGTGGCCATGGCCAGCCCAAAACTTACAACTGAGTCGCTATCGCTAGCCTCGGTCGGCTGCGATGTATTACCCACTTAATCCCACGAGTGCTTAGTATTAGATCTCGCGAGTTCTTGACTTTAGCCAACATGACCCCGTCCCTTTTAACACTTTGTGTGAAACTGCTTTCCATGTAGACCCATTTCAATTTGGTCCCACTCCGACAATTATTTGGTCCAATTCCAATATTTGAAGTCTGTATTTTTTGAAGGATAAGTGGGTACTTAAGAATATAATAATTACCGGTGTTATTGTTGGTGACGTCATCAATATCGTCATTGCCATTGGTCCGCTCAACATCGGTAGGGTCCGGAGGCAGGTGTGAATACTCTGGCATCTTAGGGCTTTTAATATCAGCCTCTACAACCGCCGCCTGCGCCGTGGTTGCGGGTATTGTGATCTCTTCACCACGTGACAGTTGTTCGTCCACTTGTGTTTCTAATTCCGTCGTGTTGTCTGTGTCCTGTCTGTAAGCATTTGTTAACCGACTTCTGTTCTCAATTTGACTGTAGGTTTTTTAGGTATATTGGTGTTCACGTAAAAAGAACGCTAGGCGAGAGTGGGAAGGATGTGTTTGCGCATCGGTACTCTCCCTTTTACTCGCTTTACCACCATATAGATAAATCGTCTACTGCGCAGCTTGAAGACCAGCGTTCTTTTTATGTGACGGCTCACCCAGTCGAAAGATATGATATACCTCGTATATCATATCTTTCGACTGGGTGAGCCAATTTTTTTTTTAATTGATTTGATGATTCCGGTAATTTGAAGACGGTTTTTATGTGACGTGTTTTTTTTAAAATATAAAATGTCTTACTGAATAATATAGCACAGAGAAATATAATATATTATTGTGTGTATAGCGATGAACTTACAGGTCAATGTATTTACCACACATCTCGTGGTACTGGCTTAACTCTTGTTTGTATAGCAAGTGTCCACGTAATATGAAGTCAAAATATACTCTGAGCCCGTCCGCGACTTCTCGAACTAAATTAAGCCTGAAAAATCAAAGTTTTTTTAGATCTTGTTAGTTGTCTGTGCGTCCTGACTAGCTAGATAATCTGCTGCTCTAAGGGTGAGATTTATATAGCGTGCTTGGACTTAGCTCAAGCTCGGCTAAGCCTAATCTTAGCCAAGCATATGCTAAGTACAATCTTTGATTTGGAATTTATTTATAGTCTGACTTGACTTAGATCAAGCTATGTTCTAAACAAATGGCCATTTATATCTGATACTTCTATTATTATAATAATAAAGAATATGGTAAAGTATATTTGAGAACATTATTTTCATTAAATAAGTACAGATATTTCGGAGTTTTTCGTTTTTGTGAACTTAGACTTGACTTAGCTTAAACTAAGACAAAGACGAAGATCGCATTATTCCGATTTTGTCTCAAGTTTAAAGTAAAGGCTAAGTTAAGTCCAAATACGCTTTATAAATCTCTAAGATCCTAGCAGCGATCGATATTCACCGAAAACTTCGATCACGAGACCAAATA
Organism: Nudaria mundana; assembly: GCA_963556515.1. Classification (NCBI taxonomy): domain Eukaryota; kingdom Metazoa; phylum Arthropoda; class Insecta; order Lepidoptera; family Erebidae; genus Nudaria; species Nudaria mundana. Next base: position 10,186,388 of record OY748306.1, on the reverse strand, counting down.
AACAGCGTAATAAGTGGCTGAATATGTGGATCGACTGAAATCGATCCTTGCTGAATATATTATAGGAAAGTATCCTTTTTAATTGATTTGATTCGACTATTGTCATTTTAAAATTGCGTTCGAGGTAGTGTCAATGGGAACTCGAACTCAATCTTTACTTCAAATTGTAATCGAATATCGATAGTAACCATTCTGAGAAGTGTAAGGATTCAAATAGGTACACGACGCGCGTCCCAACCGTACCAGGGCGCCCCGGACCGCATGCTTGTGTGTATACGACCAAACTAAGAAGGCGGCCCGATGCGTATACGATGTCGATGCGCCGTGCCGCCCGGCCAGTGCGACGCAGGCGCGTTATTTACTTCGTATACACAAACATACAGTGCAAGGCCAGTGCGGTTAAGATGTTGTGTACTTGAAGCCTAAGATCTAATGTGTTTACTGTGTATGGTATTGTGTAGTTCTAATGTGTATATGTTAGTGTAGATCCATAGTGTTAACTGTGTATGTTAGTGATACCTGCAAGATACTTCCAGTAGGTCAGGCTTCTGCGGCGGGTCGTGTCGCGGGCGCGTGGGGTGCCAGGCGCCAGCACGCGCGAACCACTTCACGAACGACTCGAGGATTTCAGCCGCGCACGGCCGCGCCGGCAGACGCGATAACCTACCGCGTTTTACTACTAGGTGGTAGTCGAACGTCAAACGGTCCCTACAAACATTACAATATACTTGAACTTAACCGACAACATCCGAAATTACGTGAAAAAACGCGCCATAAGGTTGGTGAGCGAGAGGGTCGATTACTAAGCGCGCCGGGCGTGGGGCAGTGTCGTCAAAAAAACCAGATTAATAAGTTTCAACGCCGGGCAATGGCGACTAGATGAAACGTAGTGTAGCAGTATATTATGCTATTTGTAATCTAAAATGTTTATCCTTGCAGATGCCGATGCCTTATGTGCCTTAAATTGTTTTTAAATGAATAGCAGATTATGTCAGAATGTTAGAGTGAGTGGGTGGATGTCGTAAGAGTGAAAGGTAAGAGAAAGGGAGAGAGGTTACCTTAAAGCTGAAGGCAAAGTGATATTATGCGTTCTACTCGCATGCGGCGGGGGAGAGTGTGGCTGAGAGTTCGCTGAGCCAGACGCTGATGATGAATCTGTATCGCCTGTTTCACCTTCTATAAACAAATACACACAAGCTATGGATATATTTGCACGCGTCTTGGGCATCAGTGGAGGAGAAAACATACTTCGAAAGTCACACTCACTATTAACCAACTTATAAAACCAGCCAAGTGCCAGTCGGACTCGCGTACCAAGGATTCCGTACCAAAACTTTGTTGTTATTGAGGCAACAGAAATACGCTTTACGCTGGATGTGTCTGATACTCAGTTTACCTAGCTCGCGTTATGCCTAACCAAAAGTAGAAGTAGGCATAACGCTAGTTAGACTTACTTCGATACAAACCAACAGCTATAAAGACCAAATAATAACCAGACCATCTTAGATTTAGTCTTTTAGCGCTTTCTTAACTCAACTCTTAACCCTAAATTATATTATATTCAGGATGTTACAAAATACTATTAATAAAATATATTACGAACACAAACCTATTGGAACGAAGTTCCTTATCGCGCGTTGCGAAAGGGGCCTAGCGGAAAAAATTAAGATTGCTATTGTTGTAAGCCGGGCGGGGCGTGCGCGTGTTTCTGTCTGTCTATACGTATATATATATATATATATATATATAATATATTATTATTAATCGAAAGGAAAGGAACAGAAACTTCGTTCCATCCGGGTGTCCCTTGACACCTCTCAAGTGTTATATGTATCCTTATAACTAATATTATAAATGCGAAAGTACTAATTTATGCGGGTGGAGCCGAGGTCATCAGCTTGTATATATCTATGGGCATAACGCAATATAGACCATGTAAAATTTAGGTATAAAGAGAAGTAATCCTTATGCGAAGTAGGCAAATGGTGACTTAGGCAAACAGATTCGTTCTGCGTATTAGGTATACCCCGCGTAAAGCAGAAATACATCATCTGTGAAAATTTTGACTTTCTAACCCAAGACAGACGGACGGACAGTAAAGTCTCAGTAATAAGGTTCCAGTTTTACCCTTCGGTTATGGAACCCTAAAAAAGGAGGAGGCTCAAATCAACAGTATATTATTTTTCTTATGTTTGTTACCTCACCTTTGCCTGAGTATATCGAATTTTGATGATCATTTTTTTAAATTGAAAGCTGGTCCTTCCCGTTATGTCATGTCATTTTGACTATTTGAAGTCGGTTTGGAGTTCGATGTATGCTGAGCGCGTGGCTGGTGGCTTTTTAGGTTAACTCTGGCGCTCCGCAAAAATCGGGTTTCCAGACACTCTCATACCGGACAACGTTTCTTGTCCTGCACCTGGAGCTAGTTAGGAATAACTAGTTCTTCTGTGCGGGACTATCAACTAATCAAGCATTACCTTGACATTGGCGAAATCATCGATGAATATTGATGGAGCCACGTTTTTAAAAAAAGAAGAAGAATAAGACCATAGTTGGTAGAATGTTCCTCCTGGAAAGGGATCAGTCGCTGGTTCGAGTCCGGCACCAAGACTATAGTTTTTGTGATTCATATTGTAAAATTATATAAAATAAATAGATTTCGTGCATACCATCTGGATCTGGCTGTGTACTGCTAGAGGAGCCATCATCACTGAAACCATGCCGGGCACGTTTTGCAGGTCCCCCTCCGGTGTTAGTGCTGCCACCCTTCTTGCGTTCTCGCCGATACAGATATGCACCCCTGTATTAAATGTCGAAGCTTATATCAGCAAACTCACAATTCTAATTTCAAATGTTAATCAATAAATAAATAACTGTAGGTAACTTCAATATGTCCGTTTAGATTGAGGAGCCACATTTCGTATATTAATGAAATTTATATAGGTATTTAGTAGTAAGTTTAAAAATTTTGTAGCCTCAATCCTCGAATTTGTAGTATAATACTTCAAAAGTTATAACAACCAACAAAGGTGGCTCCTCAATCTAAACGTTTAGATTGAGGAGCCTCGTCAGAACTAGGAAAATCATGGATGAATATTTACCAAAATTAGGTATGATTTAGTAGCATTTGCGAGTATTTAGTAGACAAAATCTGAGTTTTGTAGTATTAAAATTGAAAAAGTTATCATACATTATATGTGGCTCCTCAGACCATTACTTACGAGTGGTCATTTTTCATAGAAGGAGTCGTACAATTAATGCGCAATTTCTTGGTCATTTAGTAGTATGTATTTTAGTTTTGTAGGATAAAATTCAGTAATTAATTATGAGTGGATTAGGAGATATGGCACATTTTAACTGGCTCCTCAATCCAGACGTTCCACATAATGAATAATTGACTGTAGCTACCTGAGATCACAACAGAATCAAAAACTAGATACACTAACATTTAGTATAAATTTCTACTAAATACACATGTACACAGCAACACTGTATCACTTGGTATCTAAAAGCCAAATTACTTTTAGATATTCCTTAAGAATTTGCTATTAAGGGTGACCATGTTATATGAATGAAAACAGGATGAATGATTTTAGAAATTTATTTTATCTAATCTCAGGTCGAAAGGTACGAATTATGATTTCACAATTTTATGATATAAAGTCTATGGTTATGAGACAGTAATATAAAAATTTTAAAAGTAAAAATATCAACTAAGTTTACCTGACTTTGTTAAACAATATTAAATAATCAACAATTAATTACAGTAGTACTTATATTATTAATTATTACACACATATATATTTATAGGCAGCATGTATGTTTAATTCCGTGGCCCAAGGCTGCGGCCGCTCTTTCGTCCGTTGCCGAGCGTCTTTGGTGCACACGCAGAAGATATTTCCAGTGGCGCCCGGCGTAGGCAGGATGTGAAGAATATTACCTATATATTTCCAGGCATCTCTATCATCAATATAATCTTTATTAGAATAATACGCTTTCATTAGATACTTTTTAATAGTTGTTTTTATAAATATAAATATATTAGGACAATTCACACAACGCCATCTAGCCTCGAACTAAGCTGAGCTTGTGATATCAGTACTAGATAAACTGATATAAATACTTGGATACATTTTTTTTGTAAATACATACATAGGAGGTGAACGGTGGTAAATAAGCGATTATTATACATAGGAAACACCCAGACTTCGGTACAAACGTGTGTCATCATACAAAGTTTGTCCCGACCGGGAATGGAACCCGAGACTCCCGCGTCGAGGGCGGATGCACTACCGACCACACCACCGTAGTAGTCTGTCAGTTTTAAATTTGTATGTTTGTATTTATGTATGGATGATCATAAAATATCATCTAAGCCCATCGAATCTAATCTAATCACAGCAATACATTTCCTTATACACGGTGATTTTATGGTCGTTTTGAACCCAGTATCGGAGTTACTCTGAATAATATTACGGAACCCTTTTTTAATGTCAAAATTTTTGTACTGGTAATAAATAGCTCGATCTAGAAATCTAAAGATTTGATGAAGTTGGTATTGCTTATTTTAGCTAAGTGGTCAGAGCATTCAAGAGTTCGAGTCCTGGCGATGACATTTAAGTTTTTGTGATTTAAGTATACTTGCCTATACTTAACAGTAGTAGAAGAACTTATTGCTTTCAAATACAGAAATATAATAAAAAAAAAGTTGCCTATTTCCGTTAACCTTCTCACTCGTTTGAGTTGATTATTAGTATCGTACCGATACTACCGAAAAATTCCGTCTAATGCACAAACGCCCAATGACTTCACTGTCCGTCCGTCTGTCTTGGGCTCATGAACCGTGATAGTTAGAAAGTTTAAATTTTAATAGACTCACACTTGGCCTTATTTTTATATATAAATATTAATAATATTTCTGGACTAATATATTCATGGACACCCTACGAAATAATTTGTAGGGAAATTATAGAATAGCTAATAAGTTCGTAAATATGTACTTTTTTATGGCAGAATTATAACGGGCATTTAGTATAAATTTATACTAAATATTGATGTGTTTGTTACAAATTTCGTTACAGGTATAAGTAGATTAGAGGCAAATATATTTTTTTAAGCGTCTCAAATGAGGAGCCAGTTAAAATGTGCCATAACTCCTAATCCACTCATAATTAATTACTGAATCTTATCCTACAAAACTAAAATACTTACTACTAAATGACCAAGAAATTGCGCATTAATTGTACGACTCCTTCTATGAAATATGACGACTCGTAAGTAATAGTCTGAGGAGCCACATATAATGTATGATAACTTTTTTAATTTTAATACTACAAAACTCAGATTTTGTCTACTAACTAATCTCGAATGCTACTAAATCATACCTAATTTTGGTAAATATTCATCCATGATTTTCCTAGTTATGACAAGGCTCCTCAATCTAAACATTTAGATTGAGGAGCCACCTTTATGTTCTTATAACTTTTGAAGTATTATACTACAAATTCGAGGATTGAGGCTACAAAATTTTTAAACTTACTACTAAATACCTATATAAATTTCATTAAGAAACGAAATGTGGCTCCTCAATCTAAACGGACATACTTCAATGTCTTTATGACTAGTGGTCGAGCTATTTTTATACTCATAGGATAAAAAAATTGTCTTAATAAATCAAGGAACACTTATTATGGCAAGTTTCGTGGAGATGGGATAAAAGTTGTGGTTCTAGTCCAAAACATGTGGTCCAGTCTTTAAATGTAGACGTTTCGCTCACTACGCTCACTATCTTAATTAATCAAGAAGTCAGAAACAGAATTTAAAAAATGTGGTAATTTGGAGACACTATTGACGTTCAGATATTTAACTTCACTCATTCAAACTTGTCAGAAATAGACAATTAACGTTCATGAAATATAAAAGGTTTGTCTGATTTATTGGAATAGAATATAAAATTATGTCTTAAGTTAATGTTGTAAGTTCATGTAATAAAATCAAATAAGAACTGTATTAATAAGATAACTTAGTATCTAAAGCTACTCACAGTTGAAGTTGAGACTTGTCAGCAAGATCTCTTTGTAATTGTCTATTTTCTTCTGTGTCTTTCAGTACAAAATCTTCACCGACACAACGGTCCCATGATGAATTCCAGCCTTGGAAATGTATCAAGTACTCTATAGTACGGCGGCCCCGCTTGTCTTTGCTTTCAATCACTTCTAATACCTGTTTCAATGAATTAAAGATAAATTTAGATTATTTCAACTGGATTTTGCTTTCGGAAGATAAGAGGTAGTAAATAATATAACCTTATTGTTTTGTTTGTTTTTAATTTTATAACAACTATTTTCAGTAGTGACGTTATAAATATATATAGGTCTATAAAAAAATTGAGTCGGGTGGCGATAGCATGATCATACCTTGGAGTCGTAGAGAACTTTGGCTTTGGTTGGATCCGGTTCGTAACACAGAACGCGTTCACCTTCACTGAATTTATAGCGAACTCCTCTGGTAGACACCATATTTTGCTGAGTCTTTTAAGACCAATGTAATACAGTAATTTACACTTTTAATGACATTAAGTTATGTAATTAAAGCTCAGTAAATTAGCGAAAAAACCACTAAGTTGGTGAGTTAGTAAAACTATTCAAATATTTTTTTAAATTTATGTACAATAAAGTTGGTAGCAGTCATTTAATAGGATATCAACTATATACTGCCGAAATTTAAACTGGCTGTGATGGACAAGCCGATTTCACAAATATAAATATTTGTTTGGGACTTTGGGCTTCGCGTCGGCGCCGGCGGCAGACAGTCGCATCGCATGTTTATTTTGACTTTGATCTGCTGTCAAACAAAACTTCAAAGTCAAAACCACAGAATATCATTATTCAAATTGTAGTTTTAAATTCAGACAGGCGAAAGTCGTTTGACCATAATGCCAACTCATTAATATTTTTGAACTGTCTGTTTAAACGTTCAAGGCAACGAGATGCCAAATCTTCTTTTTATTTAGTTCTTCTTCGCGAAATGCGCAAATACAACGCGCGGCTATTTGCAATAATTTCAACTGACGTTATAAGACCACTAAAATAACTCGTCACATCAAACTTTCAAATCAGGGTCGATACAAAATTTACTATTGTATTGAAAAATTATAATTAACTAGTGGTCGCCTGCGATTTCATCCGCGTGGTAATTTGGATGTTTTCCCGTTCCCGTCGCGCCGCGTCATATTTTGAACAATTCACACAATATCTTTATAAATTGTAGCCTATTTGTTATTCTGATGTATAAGCTATATTATTGTAAAGTTTCATTAAAATCCATTCTGTACCTAGTTTTTACGTGAAAGAGTAACAAACATTCATCCATCCATACATACTTACATACTCACAAACTTTCGCGTTTATAATATTAGTAGGATTTTAGACTGTCTTTTTCACTTTAATTTATTCACGAAGTCACATTATTATACAATATATTTTTGTAAATTAATGCAGCACTATAAATAGAGATGGCGCTACCTTAATACCTGACCCCACAGCCTAGCTCATACCTTACTATATTTTTAAAACCACAACGTGAGAATCAGTTCGATGGGATTCTTATGATAGATATAATAAATATATTGATGAGGGAGGGATTGGTATACATATAATTCAGACGCTGGTGACTTTGTTTGTACATGTTGAATTTTTGCTAATAAAAATACCCTGTCAGTAGGTAGGTACCTACCATGATGGCGTAACTCTAACCCTTTATGCTGTAGGTACACAACTTACGGTACCTATACACAAAATTACACCTATTCTAATCAATCAGGACAATAATATATAAAAATAATTATCTACGACAATAATAAAAAGCTTTGTCTGCAGTCACATTTGCTTTTTAGGGTTCCGTAGTTCAAGTTTAGGAACTCTTTTATAATTTCCTCATGTCCGTTGGTCTTTCCGTCCTCGGCTTACCTTATGTACCTACCGTCCAAACGTTTGATGCTAGAAAGATGGATATGTTTATTTATTCCTACAAATTGTTCAAATAAAGTCGGGAATCAAATAATAATTAAGTAATGATTTGAATATTTAATAAGATAAAGATTTTTTATTCAATATTTTGTAACTATTGTAATGTTAGTAGGTAGGTAAACCTTACCTACCTACTTAATTATGTTATGTAACATTAGTAATTGTTGTAAATAAACATTATTTTATAAAATATAGGTACCTAGTGCCTAATACCTACATACAATAGAAATCAATTACCATCCTGTAATCAGAACCTAAAGTTCCAGGACCGATGTTAGGTAGGGGAGACCCGGTATAAAAGTAACACGGGGTGAACGTAACAAATGAATTTTCGAACGAATTATATTGGCTATACTGATGGCTGTATCACCGGTAAGTGCCATTTGACACCGCCCATCACCTCAGCTGTGCTCACGGCGCTGAACCGTTTAGTTGTGGACGAAGCGAGTCGATCGCGCAAAAACATCTCAAAAGTAAGTTTCGATCTTATTTTTCAAGTGTGTATGTTTTTATTATGCTCAACTTTAGCTGGCGGGTTATGTATAACTTAAATAACATAACTATTTGTCTTTATATATTACTATACCAAACGGTAACTTTCTAATGATTTTTTTGGGTTATGAGCTAGTGTTTGTCGAATTCGGGAAAATTTATGCGTAGGTATGAAAGTAACAAGTTGTTACTTTCATCCCGATTATGGTCGTGATATCTCATAGCATATTTTATTGTACATATTAATTTATTTTCAAGCACTAAAAACTTATTTTCTTATTCCAGAATGCCTAACATTCATAAACGAACGACCAGCAGAAGTTTAGTTACTGTAGAAATTATGGATTTTGAGCAGTCGGACGCGATACTATCAACAAGTCGTCTGATTGAAGCAACACCTAGTTCATCATCACCATTATACACACAAAATATTTCAGATGACAACGATGAAGATACAACGTGTGCTTAACTCACCATCTTCATTACCATTACGAGTAGGTTCTCCTGATTTGCAAGCATCACCATTTTTACAAAAGACTCCTTCTAATTTTATTTTATTTTATTTCATCTCATACCAATATCATTATCATTTAGCCCCTACGACGTAAAGCCTTTGCCAAAAGCAGAACCCCAGAAGAATATTGGAAAGGGAAGAAAAGGTAGACAGACAGTAATAATGACTGACACTCCCAACAAGCTTGAAATTGAAGAAGAAGAAGAAGAAAGAACGCTTCGATCAAAAGTAGTTAAAAAGTTCATTTTACAGACTCCTAAAGAGACAACGTCAAACGCTCCAGTTATCAAGAAAACTATTCAGAAGAAACTAAAGAAAATACTTACTTAAGAACAAAATAGATGCCAAAAGAGTTAGAGATAGTGGTAACTCAAACAGCGAAGATTGCTTCTGTTTAGTATGCGTGAAATTGTTTTCAAACAATGAGTGATGATCAATGAGTGCAATGCCAGCTGTAGGCTCATGTAAGCTGCACCAAAAACGTTATTAGCTATGTGTGCCATAATTGTTTATCTGATTAAGATCTAATTGTTGATATAGTTGATTAATTACTTAAGAAGATTTAAATATTGTGATATTAATGTAAACCCTAAAATGCTGATTAAAAATAAGTTGATTATTAATGTAACTTTGTTGTTATTTACAGATAAACAGACACACAAACAGGCAGACATACAATGTTACAACTATCCCCTTGCATTGTTACAACCAACCCTAGGGGTTGGGATGGTTGTAACAGATTCCACATTTTTTTAAAGTTAGTATTTGCCTAAATCTGTGATACCAGTCGAATTGAAGCTAGTGTTAAAACAAAGTTGAAAAGCCAATCTATCATATGCACCAACATAAATTTATAAATTCCAAGTGGTCTGAGAGTAAAGGCGCAAAAAGTTAAAATTGTTACTTTCATACCTGGTCTCCCCTACCTACTTCTGGGGAAATGGACGAAATGGCCTGCAAGAGCCGCAGGTGGATCGTCCATCCGGCTGCCGGCCTCCCCGTTGGAAATAATAATAGGTACCTATTTACTACTGCTATAGTTTTCTTAAATCTGTGCTACTTACATACGAGTACTACCACAGATATAAGAATACTATACTAGATACTATCTAAATTGCATTGCAGTACCTACCAAAAAACCCCTGCACAGAGGGGTGGAAAATGATTGACAGTGGTAGGGTTGTGTTAAAGAGTTCTAACTAGGTATCCAATGCATGCTGCTGTTGCAAAAAACTGAGGACCATTGTTTTTTATCGGTGATTATTCCTCGATGGTATGTCCGATTTTCATTTTTTTTGTTCTAAGCCACCCTCACGCCACACGTTATCACTGTGGTAAGTTTGAAGGAGATCGGTTCAGGCGTTTAGGAGGAGTATGCGGACAAACGAAATACATGAGTCGCCTAAGATTGAGCTTCGCTCACTTCGCTCACTTCGCTCAACAATAGATTAATGTTATCAAACCGAGTAAAATATCAACAAGCTCTATCTATTTTCACTCTCCAAAACCTTCATTGCGGAGCTCGGTAGGGAGTTAAGGCAACAAAATCTTACGTGCCAGCCGCCGTGGCACAGCCAATTAAAGTCCTGGTCGTCACGGACTATAGCCACATTAATCGGATAATAAATAATAATAATTTCTCGCTTCGGCCGCCCTCGTAACTACAGGTTCGTAACCAGTTGAGAACGAGGAAAAAATGATCCGTGTTCGAAACCAGTTTCGAGAGAAAGTATTTTCTATCCTAGCCCAATCGTCATGAGCTCACATTGAAACCTTTTATCTCCATGATCAGTTCTTCCCAAAAAAAAACCTATTACAATGCAAGTATTTACCATTTTCTTTTTGGAAAACGCTTGTATTCGGCAAGGGCTCTCATCGTTAATATCAAACATACCTACATAAAATCATTCTGCTTCCCTGGAGGCATAGGCAGAGGCATGATAAACGCCCACTTTTCAGTAGGTAGCGGCCCTATTGCCTTATCGGGAACTGTATGTTCGTCAGAGCCTCATCCATTGATAGGCAGGTGTACCACTTGCAGGTGAGGTAGACTTGGGTCCCTAAGATTTTGGTGGGACCCCTCCATATCATTCATAGCAGAACTACGACTAACGACTTCCCCTATGAATTAATATTTTTCAGTCAGTTAATAATATCATAGTTAATAATCTATAGATATCATAACTAATATTATAAATGCGAAAGTGTGTATGGTTGATTGTTCGTACCCTCTTCACGGTCAAACGACTGGACGGATTTGGATGAAAATTGGCATAGGGATAGTTTTTGGAACGAAGAAGAAAATATAATAATTAGAGCGTAGCAAGCGAAGCTCTCATGGTGCAAGAAAGTTCAATCCTTTCTTATGCGAGATCTCTGTCAATACTTTACCGATTTCAACAATTTATATATCAAATTAAACTAGATTTAACTGACATCATTCTAACTGCTACCTACGCCAATTTAAAAATTATTTTCTTGGTGTGTTCGTTTTTATCAGGAGAAGGATAATTTAGAAGAAAAAAAAAGAAAGTTGTGCGTAACATTAGAAAATTTAAGAAAACTTAACGACGATACGACCGACCGTACTAACTATTCTATTAGGTATACCTACATAATTTGACATACCTGCCAGGTAGTGGCGCGATTGACATTTATTGAATGACACCTTAGACCAAAAATACTATAGATATTGGATTCAGTACAAATACAACGCGGAATCTTGGCACTCAAATACTATGCAGGTAATTATTACAAATACCATCTATAAAACTAGTGGTTCTGTGAACCGTAGACTTCGGGAGCTTTGTTTAGAAAATTTATTTTTCAATTTTCTTTATTACTCTTTCATTTTTCATCCAATCCAAAAAATATCATTCACATGTTATTCATTGTAAGCAAGGAGTGTGTATGTAAAGTTTCATGAAAATCGGTTGATAAATACGGCCGCAAACATGATCTGACTGACAGAACCCGTAGATGTAGAGATGTAGAGATGTGTACAGACGAAAGAAATTCTCTCCAGTCTGCAAGTTGAAACGGAGACTTAGGTCGCTTCGCTGCCTCAGTCAATAAACAAGATTGTACATTGATGGTTGATTTAGAAATAATTCGTAATAATTAATACAAAAGCATCAATGTAGCGCCGTAACGGCGCTACATTGATGCATTGGCGCCGCCGTTGTCGCATTCCTCGAGAGTCAGCAAGCGGAATAGGAATTTAGTACGGAAGCGGTTGAAGCGCCCAGGTGTGCAATGACCGAGGTGAAGTGGTGCCGTTTTTAAAGCACTGATCGGTAATCTAGGTATTTTTGATCTAAGAATGACACAATGAGGCGGGACGAAGTTTACCGAGACAGCTAGTATACCCTGTTTAAAAAGTCGTGACGCGGAGCTGGAAAATGAAAGCGTTGGCAACAATTATTCGAGTCCCACTGCTAATCCCACCACTCGCCAAAAGTACTATTGGAATCCAATTGTAGGTACTTTTGACAACCAGTAAAATCGACACCGAGACCCAAACGATTGCCGCCAACGCTTTCATTTTCCAGCTCTGCGTCACTTTTTAGACAAGGTAAAGGTATGTACCTATATAAAGTTCTCCTGTCATAGTGTTTATTGCCAAACTCCTCCGAAAAGGGTTAATCGATTATGAAATTTTTGTGCATATTTGGTAGGTCTGAGAATCGGTCGTACACTATTTTTTGAACGCCATTGCCCCATCCTATAGCGACAACGTTTGTGGGGTCAGCTATTACGTATAACCTAAATTTATAATAAAATATTTAGACGGTGGATAGGTACTTACCTTTATATACATTAAATATTCCAAAAGGAAAAATTGTTATTTATTGAACAAATAACTCGTTTGGCCAATAAGTATACCTAATACTTAGGGTAGGAAATAAGTTAGTCAAAATAAACATTTCAGGTTGCATAATTTCGCATAGGGCGGGATATTGGTGGAGGTCTTAAACCAATTCACCTACTTACAGGTTTGAAAAGTCCCCATCGATCCGACAGAATGCTAAATAGTAGTTTTCTTGATAAGTGAGTAAAATTATATATTGTTGTCAAAGGCGCTTGAATCCAGAGCATAGTGGGGGATTCTAAGTATGTCGTTTGTAAAAATAATTTAACTCTCAATTTAAATATGTATTACTTTTAATCGCCTTATGTGAAAAAAAAGTGTACTAGCGATGAAAAAAGTTCGGGCGTTTTCTTTTGTTTGGTTGGATTACTTTGAAAGATTCATGTTCCAAATTCAAATCTCATTATTGGCCGCTAAACTTTAGGCGCACTTATCTAGGAACAAAACGCCACTTTTTGAATAGAAGTGATGAAAAAGTTATTCCTGGTCAAAGAAAAGTTAACATATACGGTTTTTTGAATTTTTCGTAAACGGTAAATTTTATAAAAACATTGTAAATTGTAAATTAAAAAATTATCAGAGACTATGAAAGTAAATTATCTACAATAATGATACAACATTTTTTCCCCTTAGAATTACTACTTCTGATTATATTGCGGCTATAAATGTCCAACGAGTTATATTTTAGACGCTGTGCTGCTCCGCTCCAATTGGCAGTATTGTGATGTTATTTATATATATATATAGTAGCTTTATAACATTGGTAAAAAATAAGGGCTATTAAAATCGCTATTAATATGTTTAAGGGCTATTAATATGTTTAGACAGCATATTGTTAATATTTGTAAGAAGGCCTATCAGAACCTCGGGTTTATAATGCGAGAGACGAGGGATTTTCATAACATAAATGCCGTCAAGTCATTGTATAACGCATTGGTTAGGAGTAGATTAGAAACTAGTTCTATCATCTGGAACCCCCATGAGACTAAGTATAGTTTGATGGTGGAGAAAATGCAAAATAAATTTACCCGGTACCTACCTTTACTTAAAGCTATATGGAGGGTATCCCTTCTATCCACTTATGTACCCAACCCAACGCTCTTCGTTTTCGGGATGGTTGGATACTATAAGTTGGAAGTAAGGCGAAACTTGGCATTGGCTAAGTACGTGTTTCTGCTGTTCCGTGGTAAACTGAGTAACCTTCGGGTGTTGGAATCGTTAAAGTTGCTTGTACCAAACACACGACTGCGTCAGGCCCCTAGAACCAAGGTGCTCGAGGTACCTGCTTCCCTCATTAATCCGCAAAAATTTTCTCCAACAGTCCGCGCTTTAAGTATTTTTGCTAATGTAATGTTTTGCGAAGGTAATATTTTGAGAATATAATATTCTGAGAACGAAGCTATTAAATGATGTTTCCCAACGTCTGGTCCCAACATTTATATCAGTTCATTGGCGGAGTTTGAAAGGGTGACACTGGATTGGCTTAGTTGCTAATAGTTTATTGTTGTCTGTTGCTACATTGCTGTATTAGGTATATAACCTGTAAAAACAATGTGTGCTTAATAAATTAATGAATATCAAACGAGTTTTACTCTACACGCTATGCAGCTCCGCTCCTATTGGTCGAAGCGTGATGTTATATATCTTATGTTGCTTGCTGTTAGCAATTCAAAAAGTAGCTTTGTATTGGTGAAAGAAATTCAAAAATCGGTACAGAGTGGTTTCTGAAGAATTACGTTATCTCATAATTTCCATAAAAACATCATCCCCTTAAAGGTTGAATTTCGAAAAATCCTTTCTTGTCGGATGCTTACGTTACACAAAGAACACACCCTCCAAGTTTCAGGTCTCTAGGATGAGCGGTTCAGGCTGTGCGTTGATCAGTCGGTCAGTCATTCGGGGTAAGTTAACTACCTACACAGTACAGTATCTACGAGTACCTATAAGTATAAACGCTTTGTCCTGAATGACTGATGGATAATCGTTGAGCATAAACCGCTATCATAGAGACCTGCCTATGTGGCTTTTATAGTTTTTGAGTTATTAATTACGGTCTCCGTCTTATTTATTTCGACGTAACCGCCCGCGTTCCGGCGAATACCTAGTATTAGATTCAAGGTTAAGAGTATATTTATTACCTATGTAGGTAGATACCCACTTGTCAAAACATAGTACAAAACGAAGTCGCTTCCGTTCTCTAAGAATGCTTAGAAGTAGATCTTTAAAACTACACAGTAGGTACGCAACGGATTTTGAAGCGGTTTTCTCCAATGGATACCTTCTGCGTGCGAGCCAGAGACGCCCGGCAACGGACGTGAGAGCGACCGCGGCCTTGGGCTACGGAATTAAAAAAAATGGATAGAGTGGTTCTCGAGAAAGGTTTTGTATATAATAATTTGCTAAGCGAGTGAAGCCGCGGGCGTCCGCTACTACTGTATAAAAAAATATCCTTCTCCTCACATTCAGTTTTAAACGCAATTTTTTCTAAACTTGTAGTTTTACTTACTGTTTTTTTTTTATTTTTGTATACTTAACACATAATTTCTTTCAGTGTTTACTTAATTTTAACTTAAGTTTTATTTGTTTCTAACCAATTGCTGAGCGCACATTATTTACATTGCAAGCCAGTTCAGTATAAACTATTATACTATTGCCTTGCTTATAATATTGTAATGGTAATAACTTATGGTAGGTACAGAATCATATATAAATCATACCATACCTAGCACTTTTGAAAAAGAGTTATGTAAGCACCTATTTACTTACTTTACCTGTTATCTCAGGGCGACAAAATGTTTTTGACTCTGAATCTATGATTTTGTACCTACTTATATTGATTATTCTTCGTAAGTAACTGTTTCTTTGGAAAAACCGGTGACTGTTTTTGGCAAGCGCAGGTCTGAAATTCGTTGCTTCGTTGGTTTTTGGTCATAGTTTTGTAAATACGGACCTTACACGAGCAATTTTGAAACTAATGTTGCACGGCTATACGAATGGATAAATCTGGAACAATATTGTAATTGAAGCTATTAAATGGAATTTAGCCCAAATTAATCCATTCATCTTGCTGAGCTAGATTTCTCCACTGTATAAGAGCAGCTTAAGAGTAGCTTACACTGGGCAAAATATTTGGTTAAAGTTTAACCGAAATGACCAACCCGCCCGCCGCCGTCGCAGCCGCGGCGTTCGTCGTGGTTCACATTTAAACAATGTTTACATAAATATTGAGTGCTGCAATTAATTATGTCTCTCGTATTACGTGAGTACAACAAAGTTACTTGTGACAAGTGGGCAAGTAGTTGTTATATGGCTTTGCCTACTTTCGCCCAAGAGGAATAGTGTTTTAGTCACCAATTTCGTTCCGGAACAAAGATACCAAATAAACAACTATTCACTATTTTTTTTAATTCTGCGTGACCCCGGCCGCGCCTATGTCCATTGCAGCGGGTGTCTCTGGTACACACCATATATAATTAAACGAAAATGTACTTATATACGGTACTTACATAGTAGTCACCTGCTGGTACCTACCTACGTAAAATACACTTCAATTTTACTTATACGTGCAAATATATATATATTTGCACGGTATATAGGTATATTATGTAACTGTTTCCTATTCTACTTAAGTATTAGGTAGTTACGTAAATATAAATCCCATCCAAAACATAAATGTGAAATGGGAGCCAAATCAAAATTAAGAAGCTTTACGCTGGATGTGTCTGATACTCATTCAAGATCAAAATTAAGAAGCTTTACGCTGGATGTGTCTGATACTCAGTTTAACATACTCCTGCTCAGCAAGTGAGTGAATTTACCATTATGAATTGCAGGCCGTTGTCCACTCACCAATGTGTGAGATTCTTAGTATGTGAGTAGCCCCCTAAGCTCGTGTTATGCCTAACCAAAAGTAGAAGTAGGCATAACACTAGTTAGACTTACTTCGATACAAGCCAACAGCTATAAAGACCAAATAATAACCAGACCAACTTAGATTTAGTCTTTTAGCGCTTTCTTAACTCAACTCTTAACCCTAAATTATATTATATTCAGGATGTTGGTCAGATTTAGAAGGCTGTTATCTTCAAAACAAACGCCGTATTGTTTGGAGGTTTTTAGTTTGCAGCCACCAGCGGTAGTTTGGGTCCTACTCGGCTGCTAGTGAGTCACAGATTTTTATATTTTTAAATGTAGTTATACTTTGTACAATTATTAAAAAATATAAATAGTATGCAAATACTTAAAATTAAATGTGATAAAAATCATTGAATTTGGTTGGACACGCTGCCGTGTGTCTATAGTAAAGAACACATTTGCAAATGGGTGGTTGTTATGCGTGCGCATTCGGTTTCGCATTGGACGGTTTTGCTTTAGAGGTTGGACCTATTTTCTACATACCCCCTCGCTCGGAATCCCACGTATCCTTCTGGAAACTGAACTAACCGTCAGTCTTCACCGAGCTCCGCTCCTAATAAGACGTCTCTCCTCCTAATAAGAATCTCTAAGTACTTCTGTTCAGTCTTATAGTGTTCTCATAAAGTATTAAATTTGCAAGTATTTGCAACTCTGTGATAATTTTGAAGAAGTCAGTTTCTTGTGTTTGAAGTGTGTTAATATTCCAAGGTAAGTTATAGGTGCTATTAAATTGTTTACTCACCTCTTTCAAACACTCATCTCTTTCAAAAGTGGTTTAGAATACTTTGAGGTTTTAAAATTAATTACGAGTAGAGCTGCGCTGTTATTGCATTGCGCACCATCTAATATTATTCTATTAAAATTTGTGAGCGTATGTATTTTAAGATTTTGTTACTCACTTTTACACAGTTAAATATATTTATATTTAAATATATTATAAATAATAATTGGTACATAGTTAGATAGACCAGTATCTATCTAGTGCACATAGAATAATTACTTTTAATCTATTCTGAATAATGGAGATGTGTAAAACTGGGCTTTATTAAAGTATTCGAAGAATTTCTCATCATATCGGTGTCCGTGGTCTTACTGTGCTTTAGATTTAAAGGCAATTCCTGTGCTAATATACAAGACTACCTCATTAACGTAATAGTCTATCTACGACTCGCTCGAAAATTAATAAATATGTTCGATTTATGAAAATTATAAATTTTTAATTAGAGTATGTTTAAATGTGTATTAAACAATATGTATGGTTATTTGCAGCGCGGAAATGTCGAAGGCTCCCAGAGGACGACGGTACCAGCATGGAGCAAAATCAATGTAAGATTTACTGAATAAGACAATCTTTATACCTATAAAAAATAAATCCCTATTTGTGAAGAAAAAGTATCACGCGTGAACAGCTGAATCGATTTTGCTAATTCATTTTTTGCTGTGTTCATTCCCTACTTATTTTTGCCTATTATCAGAAGAATATTTTGGAAGAAAAAAAAAGGAAACATTAAAATAATTAAGAAAACTTAACGAACATACTTACTTATACATTTTTGAAAAAAAAACTCACTTGTACACTATTCTACAAATATTTTTATTTTTATTTGACGGGTTTTGCCTTATGGCATCATTAGTGGTGTTTATTCATACCCAATTATTCACACAATTCACTTTTGTATCACATTTCACTAATATTATGAATGGGTTTACCAAAAAAAGAATATTTGTGGAATAGTGTACACGTGAGTTTTTTTCAAAAATGTATTACTACGTAGGTCACACTATAAGTTTTGCGTAACTTAAAAAAACAACATGTTAAAACCAAAATATTATGTTTATTGCTTTTCAAAATACTCTCCTTTACATTTTAAACATTTATTCATGCGATCGAACCATTTTTTAAAACTGGAGGACCACAGATCTGAAGTCATGTTTTCTACGTGCTGATTGAACGCTATCACTGCCTATTCGGAGTTGGTAAAAGTGAAACCTCTCATCAAATCTTTGATAATACAGAAATCAATGGGTGCTAGGTCGGGGCTATGCGCAGGATGGGTGACGAGTTGTACTTTTTCGGAAGCTAAAAATGACTTTGTTTTGTTGGCCTTGTGTGAAGAAGCGTTGTCATGATGTAGGAGAACGCGGCTTTTGGGTCGTCTTTCGCGAACTTTTTCTAACACCCTGGGTAAAAAAATGGTAGAATACCACTCGGCATTAACACTCTTTTGATCTTCAAGTGAAATTGTACAGATGAGACCCGTAGCTGAGAAAAAAAACGCGATCATTTTTTGCCAACGTTTCTCGCCTGCCTCACTTTTGTTGGCTTGTTCTTATTTTCAAACACCCATTCACAAGATTGCTGTTCTTTTTCGGGTTCAAAACAATAAATCCACGTTTCGTCTCCTGTGACAATGTCATAAACAGCATTAGAATGTCCGTGGTCTTACTTCAGTAGCACCTGTGAGCACCATTCCACGCGAGCCCGCTTCTGCTCCGCTGTCAGTTCATGAGGGATCCAACGACAACAAAGTTTCCGAACTTTCAATTCTTCGTGTAAAATTTTCTGGATATGACTCATACCAATCCCCAATAGTCCTCGAATTGTCTCATAGGTAATCCGCGGGTTTTCTTCAATTAACCGCTTAACAGTAGCCACATTATTTTCGTTGACGGCAGTTGAAGGTCGCCCTTCACGAAATTCGTCATGTAAAGAAACTCGACCTCTCTCAAATTCAGCAAACCATCCCCTCACGGTGCTCAAACAAGGTGCTTCTCTCCCAAAAGCATTTTGAAGACGAGAGGCACAGTCTTGCGGGGAGAGAGAACTTTTCAAAAATCATAAAAAATCATCGCTCTAAAATCTTTTCGACTAAATTCCATTTTCGTTGCATACGTAGAACTTTGATGTATGATAAAAAACAATTGACAAATGATTTCCCGCCAATTGTTTTTTTTATTACTAAGAAGGTTGCAACGTTTAAAAAAATATAACATTCGAAATTCAAATAGTTCCGATTAGCTGGAAGTGCAAAACTTTTAGTGTGCCCCATGTATAAGTTCCACTAAGTGCCGACAATCGAAAGCATAAATTAGACCACTTTTGTATTATATGTAGGTAAGCAATAAGCGTTGTATGCCTGCCAGTAATTAGTGCGATTGACATATTGAGTCAATTTAAGGCACTGCGAAATTCGCCGGGACAGCTATCACTAAATAATAATAATAATAGCACTAAATAATATTTTAGCAGGCTGACATGCCCATTGTAGACTAAAGCCTTGTCAAAAATAAAGAAAAGAAAATAAAATTACCGCCATGGAAAATAGCCTGTAAAAATTTCAAACAGTCATAACTCTAATTTTCGATTTTTTATGATCTTTCACTTCCATTTGACGAAAATTTAAAGAAAATCGTAGCTCAGTTAGTTAGAGCATTCCCCTGTAAGAGAAAGACTGTAGGTTCGAGTCCCACCGATGACATTTCAGTTTTTGTGATTTATTTACAACTAGAAGACGCCCTCGGCTTCGCCCACTTGAGGAATTATACACACAAAAACCGTAACTACGTAACTTTGAACTTTTAGTTTTTAACTTTTACGTTTTAACTTTTATTTTTAACTTAACTTTTACTTTTAATTTTTAACATTTACTTTTAGCGTTTATCTTAACTTTTAACTTTTACTTTCAACTTTGACTTTTAACTTTTAACTTTGACTTTTAACTTTGACTTTTAACGTTTGACTTTTACTTTTAACTTTAAATTATACTTACCTACATACTTTTAAGTTTGCACTTTTTAACTATGATTATAAACAAAATATGATCAAGATATGCCATTTTGAAATCGTCGCGATGAGCTCTTGAATTGGATACCCATATTGCGGTATAAAACACAAAGTGTTTTTTTTTACCCTAAACTATGGTGTCTCACAGTCGCCATGTTGTTTCTTTTTTCGCGTCACATATCTAAGAACACTTATGTTACCGAGACAAATCTAACGATTTTATGATCTTTCACTTCCATTTGACGAAAATTTAAAGAAAATCGTAGCTCAGTTAGTTAGAGCATTCCCCTGTAAGAGAAAGACTGTAGGTTCGAGTCCCACCGATGACATTTCAGTTTTTGTGATTTATTTACAACTAGAAGACGCCCGCGGCTTCGCCCACTTGAGGAATTATACACACAAAAACCGTAACTACGTAACTTTGAACTTTTAGTTTTTAACTTTTACGTTTTAACTTTTATTTTTAACTTAACTTTTACTTTTAATTTTTAACATTTACTTTTAGCGTTTATCTTAACTTTTACTTTCAACTTTGACTTTTAACTTTTAACTTTGACTTTTAACTTTGACTTTTAACGTTTGACTTTTACTTTTAACTTTAAATTATACTTACCCACATACTTTTAAGTTTGCACTTTTTAACTATGATTATAAACAAAATATGATCAAGATATACCATTTTGAAATCGTCGCGATGAGCTCTTGAATTGGCTACCCATATTGCGGTATAAAACACAAAGTGTTTTTTTTTACCCTAAACTATGGTGTCTCACAGTCGCCATGTTGTTTCTTTTTTCGCGTCACATATCTAAGAACACTTATGTTACCGAGACGAATCTAACGATATGTTAATTAAGTAAATCTGTTCAGTAGTTTGGAAGATATTGAGGTAATAAAAAATATTACATACTTACATACACAGAAACACATAACCCTTACTTTAGTCTTCTTTTTTTTGAATACCTAGAAATGGTCTTAGATCACTCCGACTTGGATAGTTTAGAGTAGCTTAGTACTTTTAAATAAATAGCTGTGCGCCATGAACTTAAATTGCCGGTGAAATTAAAATGTTTTGAGGTCATTATTTGCCGGGCAATCAGTATTTTTTCTGAGGAAGTCGCCAGTTTTTAGTAGAAAACGAAGGTTTTCTTGATTAGCAGTTAAATACTCGTACTTCCCATTAAATTTGACACTTGTTTTTTGTTTTTATTTATATAGGTACATTAAACTTAACTAATAAAAAAATTAACCTAACCTAACAAAACTCCTTCAAGTCAGTTTCATTCTATTTAATTTTTTTACTAAAGTACGACTATGCCCGTTACACTAACATAATATGTTTTATAATTTAACTTTTAACTTTACCTTTTAACTTCAAATTATACTTACATACTTTTAAGTTTTCACTTTTTAAACGATTATAAATAAAATATGATCAAGATACGCCATTTTGAAATCGTCGTGATGAGCTCTTGAATTTGATACCCATATTGCGGTATAGAACACAATATGTTATTTTTTACCCTAAACTATAGTGTCTCACAGTCGCCATGTTTTTTTTTCGCAACACAAATCAGAGATAATGGGGAACTCAAACTCTAAAAATCGATTTTTACTCAATACTTCAACTATAAACCGACTTCAAATTTTCAGAATGATCCGTAATTGTCGAAATGGGACAAAATTGAAATGGGACTACACATAAAGCACCGGCTTTCATAATAATGTTATTTTTTAAATCGGTTTACCCAGTCGAAAGTTATGATGCACCTACCTAACAAACTAAAAAAAAAACAGATCGTTAAATTGAGAACCTCCTCCTGATTTTGATATTCCATGAAAATTCGAAATGTTGAGTTATGAATGAAGTTAAAGCAGGCCTATCGCCTCTCGAAGAACTCGGGCCTCGACTGATGGGGCTCTTTAGCGCATGCCTCGAAAGGGGCCAGTTTCCCAAGGTGTGGAGGACGGGGAAACTGGTCCTGATCCGTAAGGCGGGGCGGCCGGTGGACTCACCGTCCGGATATCGGCCGATCGTGTTGCTCGACGAGGTGTGTAAGCTCTTTGAGCGAATTATCGCGGAACGCCTCGTCGAGCATCTCACGAGTGTGGGGCCAGACCTGGCGGATAACCAGTTCGGTTTCCGTCGGGGACGCTCCACCGTGAGCGCGATCATGCGCGTGAAGAGCCTGACGGAGGAAGCAGTCTCGCAGGGCAAGGTGGTGGTGGCGGTGTCTCTTGACATCGCCAACGCGTTCAACACCTTGCCATGGAGCTGCGTTAGGGAGGCGCTCGTGTATCACGAAACGCCTCTCTACCTCCGTCGTATTGTCGGGGCCTATCTCTCGGAGAGGGCCATAGCTTTCCCCAGCTGGCTCGGGCCAGCTCGGCGAGATGTGTCGTGCGGTGTTCCGCAGGGGTCGGTCCTGGGGCCGCTTCTGTGGAACATCGGCTACGACTGGGTGCTGCGGGGTGCGTTGCCTAGGGGTGTCGGCGTAACGTGCTACGCCGACGATACCCTCGTCACGGCGCGGGGTGCAACGTACCAGGAGGCAGCACTCAAGGTCACGACGGGTGTTGCTCAAGTCGTGGGTCGGATACGGTGGCTGGGACTGGAGGTGGCCTTGCACAAGTCCGAGGTTCTGTGTTTTCACAGACCTCGGAACGGTCCACCTGAAGGTTCCAGCATAAATGTGGGAGGCGTTAGCATCGGCATCAAGCCCTCGATGAAGTATCTAGGGATCGTACTTGATAGCCGATGGAACTTCGGACCACATTTCCGAAGTTTGGTCCCCAAGGTGACACAGGCATCGGTCGCGCTTTCGCGACTGATGCCCAACCTAAAGGGACCCAACGCTTCCTGCAGGAGACTGTACCTGGGGATCGTGCGGAGTATGGCC
Organism: Nudaria mundana; assembly: GCA_963556515.1. Taxonomy (NCBI): domain Eukaryota; kingdom Metazoa; phylum Arthropoda; class Insecta; order Lepidoptera; family Erebidae; genus Nudaria; species Nudaria mundana. Next base: position 10,162,885 of record OY748306.1, on the reverse strand, counting down.
CTATACGGGGCTCCCGTATGGGCGGCGCGGTTGACGGCCAACAACTCAACGCTCCTTAACAGACCGTTGAGGACCTTGGCCGTCAAAACAATAGGGGGCTACCGCACGATCTCCGGAGAGGCTGCATGTCTCCTAGCCGGGACCCCTCCATGGGACCTGGAAGCGAGAGCCCTTGCGTCATTGTTCCAATGGCGCAAGGAGGCGCTGGAGCGGGACCACAGGCCTGCGTCTCGAGAAATCGATGACCGGCGGTCCCAACTCCGCCAGGATCTCATGGAGTCATGGAGGGTGCGACTTGAGCAACCCAAGTGGGGTGCCACCATCATCGCGGCGGTGAGACCGATCATGGACGATTGGCTGCAGAGGCAGCATGGTGACCTCACGTATCGTGCGACGCAGATCGTTACCGGGCATGGATGCTTCGGTAGCTATCTGTTTCGCATCCATCGTGAGGTCACACCCCGGTGTCAACACTGCGAGGTTTCCGACGACGACACCGCACTCCACACGTTAGTGGAGTGCTCAGCATGGGCGAGTCAGCGCCGGGACCTCGTAGTGGGTCTGGGCGTGGATACCCTCTCGCTGGAGACCATGCTTCAAGCCATGGTCTCCAGCGGGAGTAGGTGGAACGCGGCCGTGTCCTTCTGCGAGCAAGTCGTGCTCACGAAGGAGGCGGCCGAGAGGGAGAGGGAGCGTGCCCTCCCCGCCGAGTTTCGTAGTCAGCGGCGAGGCCGCCGCAGACTCATCTACGCCCAAGACCATCGACCTCCATGATCGGGGCCTGAGGACGGCGGGATCGCCACCCGTCGTCCTTACAGAAGCAGGCTAGAAGGGTTGCGTGCTGCGGGGCCTTTGCCCCATAGCACGCAACCAGATTCACTCATTGACGCGGGATAAAACCCTACCCCAACGACGCGGGATCCTCATACCGACCCAACCCCCGCAGAGACCACAGAGGTGGTCAAAGTCCGCCGGGCGCCACTGGAAATACGTTCTGCTTGTAACCAGAGACGCCCGGCAACGGACGTTAGAGCGGCCGCGGCCTTGGTCGCGGAACTAAAAAAAAAAAAAAAAAAAAGGCCTATCGCCTAACATTCGCAAAAAATACGCGACTTCAGCTTCAACTTGAAGTTGTACGTCAGTAAGGGTTGTCTCTTGTTTGTGACACGGCATGGACCATAGAATTGATATTGAGGCATTAACGTCATAATTATTGGTCAAATTATGCTGGTATATATTTTACTTTACTGACAACCCTAACGTTCGAATTATGTTCTCTGTAAACAAAACAATGTGCTTTAATTAACGTCGGAGTGCAAGTTCTGTATGTAAGTACAATTCTCTATTCTGTGGTGAAAGTACTATTTACGATTTCGGGACTTAAACGCGTAATTTATCTTATGTTTGGCCTGACGTTTCGACCGAGTTACATCGGGCCGTTGTCACAGGCTGACTGGAGCTGGGGGTGTCGATAGCGCGAGGCTCGGGCAGATTATCCATCAACCCTCACCGGGTCTTGATATTTCTGCGGTGCGTTGTGAAAGTCCCTGCACACAACACTTACGACGTCCACCCGGGCAGACTCCGGTTGCACGTTCCGGTTTTTTGTTTTATTAAATACAGGGTCCCACGATGAAGGTAGTCTGTATCCATCTTCACGGTTGAAATTTTTGTGTTTTTTAATTTCAACAGCTTCACGTACCAACCTCGCGTAGTAGTAACGTTTGGTTGATAGGACTTTCAGGCGATGGAACTCAATCCAGTGGTTAGGGTCTCCTTGTAACAAATGCTCGGCAACGACTGACTTTGGAATCTGTGCTAGCTATGTGTTCTTTGACTCGTTCTACGAGAGATCGCTTAGTCTGGCCGATGTATCAACTACCACAGCTGCAATCAATTTTATAAACCCCTGGCGATTGAAAAGGTACTTTATCTTTTGGGGACCGCAAACACGTTTTTATTTTTGTTGACAGGCTTGAGAACTGTTTTTATCAGCAGTTTTTTCCATCTGTCAGCGATTTTATCTGTAATACCCCTGATATACGGCAGGAAAGCTGGCTGTCTGCTTACGTCTGCCGCTTTTTCCCTCTTCTTTCGTCTTGGCCATGCACTCTTCGTTCTGTACACGTTATTAAGCCCGATGTAACTCGGTCGAAACGTCAGGCCAAACATAAGGTAAATTACGCGTTTAAGTCCCGAAATCGTAAATACGAGTAGTATAATATCGAAGTGAAAGTACCTAGATAGGTACCTAAGGTACTATACCATCCCCTGACCGTCAATTAGTTTCAAACGGATCTGCGGGGTTCTGCTAATTTATTTATATTTTTATATTAAGTTCTTATTATCATATTAAATAGGTACTTAGATACTATAGAATACTTTTACTTATAAATGATTATAATTTTAGTGCTAGACGGACCCAAACAAGGGGTGAAGAGATGCTAGGGGAATATAATCAAAGATATCCCCAACTCCAAGAACCCCACAACACCTACACCGCTGGATACGGAACGGCCGAGTGAGTTATATTACCTACAAGCGGACGCCCGCGGCTTCGCTCGCTTGTCAAATTATGTACAAAAAACCTTCATCGAGAACCACTCTATCCATTGGTGAAAACCGCATCAAAATCCCTTGTGTAGTTTTAAAAATCTACGCATACATACAGAACGGGTGACTTTTGTTTTATAATAATGTAGTGATAGTGATATATCATTTTGTCAAGGTATAAAGTTTATACTATTTAGAAATAAAAATTATAAAGTTTAAAAAAAGTATAGCCTGTGTACTAAATGTAAATTACTTTTACAGAGATAACTTGTCAAACCAATCTAATCAAGTTTTGTACCCAAATATGCAAGTGCCTACTACTGCGTCATACTCTATGTCACAACAGATGGCGCAGCCTATGTATGCGCACACCACGACTCAGTAAGTTCTAAGAAATACAATACTTACCATATTTTTAAAGCCCTGGGCCAAAGCTACCCCTACGTCCATTGCCTCGACCGAGTTACAATACCTAGGTACAATTTACATTTTTCAATCTGATTTACTAGCATAACGTAACTCCGCCCGCGTGATAAAGTATTCCCGTTCCCGATTCTCGTGGGAACACATTACCGGGATAAAAAGCCTATAATAATAAGGACAATGTAGCTAGGTACTTTAACTGAATTTTCAAAATTAGCTCAGTAGTTACGGAGGCTATTCAATTCAAACAACCCATAAACTGCTTGGGAGGGTGTGTACTTTGTATGACGTAGGTATCCGATAAGAAAGAGTTTCCCGAAATTCTACCCCTAAGGGGGTTAGGAGGGGATGCAAATTCAAGATAAAGTTGCAAAAAAATGTGCGGGGATTATGCATCGTGGTAACTACAAATGAGAATCGGGAGAACTATTGGCGGTGAAGCTTCGGGCACACTAGTTATCTATATCTAATATGATTTTAATATATTTAGATCGTCCCGGTATAATACCAGAAGATCTGTAAACAACTATAAGCCGGGTTGGAGCGCAGAGAGGCCACCTGTAACCCGTGCTCAACAGTTGAATATACAAACACCTGTTGAACTCAAACAAACGCAAACAGCCGCCACTCAAACGGATTGCAGCTTCACAGATTTGGAAGTCGATCTCATTCATTTTTGTCGCTCTAAAAAAATAAATATAACACAAGTTATTAATGACCTTAAAGTTACTAAAGAAGATACAAGTCATGACGACAAAATCAATAACCTGGTCAACCCAGATACGTTAAATCAGCTAGTAACTATAAGTGATATGGGGAAAAGAGGACTACTTGGAATTATATTAGATATTCAGAGGAGAAGAGAAATGGAGACTCCATATCCAATGGCAAATATTACCGAAATAGGTATGCTCCAATTCCATATTTGGTTTTTTTTAAATAGCATTTTAGCAATATATAACTAGAGATTTTCACTTGGTTACAGATGATAATGTACAACAAGTTCAGGACAAAACGGATTCAAGACCTCAGACGCGATCTCAGGTAGGTAGATATAGTAATTAGGATTGTTTTTAACTTATATAACCTATAATATCCAAGTTCAGGCGCATCACAGTTAGACTGGAAACACGACGCCAACTGAGTTGGGAAAATGCTCAGTGGACGATGAATAAATATAAATACTTGTATACAAATTTAATTACTTAGGTTATCTATACAATGTTTAATGAAATGAGCTAATAGTACAATAGTACCAACTTATATTAACTAAGTTCAGTTGTTTACTTGTAGCAACAAACTCTACAGGCTCCCTTCGAACCAATGTAGTTGCTCGGGTGTTAGTAGCAATAACTTGTTTATTTATAGACGTTACGTTTTTCAGTGCACTATTATAAATGTGTATTGCCGGGCGTCCCATGCGTGCGGCCTCTGCAAAGGGGGTGGGGGCTAGGCAGGGGATCGATCACATCTTATTTGTTCTTACAAGTGGGAGGGAGGAAGAAATGTAATGAGTTATCCCTGTGTATCTGTCGCCTGCCTATGGCATAGCACCCGAACGGGTAAACCAATTTTGATGCAGATTTCTTGTTCGAAATCTTAAATAATACAGATGATTCTTACCTATAAATTTTGAAGTTTATCCCGCTCTCCTATCATCCAACCCACTTTCTAGGTGATGAAAGGATCCCTATTACATATCATGGTATTTTTAGTTTTTAGATTAATATGGTTCTATATATATTTTTTCTTTGTTTACAGACGCGGGCCCAACAAATGGCTGCACCAGAGTTCAAGAACCCTGTTCCGGCGCATCAAGCTCCACACATTCCCAAACCTGCCCACCAAAACACGCCAGAGTCACCAAACAATTGGCCAACGTGCAGTTACCAACCTCCACCCCTGGAATCGCCTAATACATTCCAGGCTCATCAGGGTACACATAATAGAGAGACACATAATATTTATCCTCACATCACAACTGGCAATATTTACAGGAATAATCATACAAGTAATTATGTACCGTATCATTGTCATAACGAGAATCAAGAACATAGGTATACCGATTATCCAAACATGGGGCCCATGGATTTTCTTCAGGCGGCGCACGCCGCGGCGGCGCGGGCGGCGCGGGCTGCTGGGATGTGGGGTAACAATAACAATCAATCTAACTTTTTCCGTTCCACATCATACGGGAACAGTTCATATGGGCCTCACTGGCAAAAGTAATATCAAAGTTATCCATATTACATTATGAAAAACTCACTAGTAAAGATGTTCCACAAATTCTTTATTGGTTGATCTGACCGGTTTCGCTTTATGTCATTTTCAAAGGTATTCTCTAATTTATTTCACATTTTACATTTATAATATAATAGTTATCCATTAACTTCATTGTGAGGCAAACACAGACCTGCATACTGCATACGTAAAACTAAAACTAAAGAAGAAAATAATGGACTCATGTATTATTACCCTGTCTTACTTACGGCTGCCAAACATGGATATACAATAAAACACCAAAAATTATATACAAGTATGCCAGAGAGCGATAGAAAGGAGCATATTAAACATACGAAGAAAACACAGAAAAACAAACATAGAAATTAGAAAAACAACAAAAGTAATAGATGCTTTAGATTCTTTGAAATTAAAAAGGAGTTGGGCAGGTCATGTGACACGTATGGATGGGGCAAAATCGACATATGGGTAACTGCTTGGAAAGGACCAACAAATAAAAGGAAAAGTGGTAGACCGCGACTAAAATGGGTGGATGAAATAATAAAAAAAGCAGGTGTAAATTGGACCAGAATAGCAATGGACAGACAAACGTGGAGAGAAATGGCGGAGGCCTTTACCCGTTGTGGGGTCCAAATTGAGTTATGGTTATAATTATAATAGAGTAAATGAATTGATTTAAAAATCAGTTATACAAAAACAAATTAGTTTTTGTATATACTAATTATTATTATTACTATTTTACTTTAACACGGGAAGTAACATAATTATATTAAAGGTAATGTACATACCAATGCATAAATAAGATTATATAAACAACTAAAAATAAAAAAAGCCAAACAAAAAGAAACAAAAACCTACCTAAAAAAAAATTTAAAATGCGTACAAGGAAATACCTAATGTCAAAAGAATATAGTTTGATTTTTTATAATTATAAAATTTTACGTGTGAGGGGCTCGTGGTCTAGTGGTAACCGACAATGTTAACACATTGCAAAGGTTAAGCAACATCTATTCAGGCCGGTCTTAGGATGGGTGACCATTTCTTAAGACACTGAGACCCCTCCGTGCCTCGGAGAGCACGTTATGCTGTCGGTCCCGGTTGTCATACAAACATCTATGGCAGTCGTGTGGTATAAAGAATAAGAGGAAGCTTTAGCCTATTCGTAAATAGATGTATTGTAGGTGAATAATCTGAATTACGTACCTACTATTCATAGTATTATGTCTCACATAACATACAAAGCTTTATACTAGTCAGGAAGCCAGAGATACATCACGTCTATATCCCACAAGGGGTAGGCAGAGGTGTACCTCACACCAACACTTGGCTTAGTACCTAATCTTGTTGATGGTGAACTACCACCAACATAATTAATATACTTACATTATGTAACTACGTTACATAAATCCCTAAGCAGATCCCAGGTAGTTGGGGCCCTAAATCAAAAATCCGACCGGTCTAACTACAGAACTTCGATATCGTCCATGGGTTGTGGAGGTCAGATGGCAGTCGCTTCACGGAAAATATCGAAGTTCAGCCGAATCGCAGTTAGACTGGAAAGCCGACCCCAACTGAGTTGGGAAAAGGCACGATGGATGATGATAAAATCTTACGTGTTACGGCTTAAATAGGATTAACACTGTAGAAATCACTTTTATTACTTAGTTAATGACTATGTTTGTAAAGGTCAGGGGCGGATCCACCGTGATGGGCAGTATGGGCATGCCCACCACCTTTATTGAGAAAATGACGTCACACTTTCAGGGTATTGAGATTAACTCTGGATTTGGAAAAAGAAAAAAATAAATCGTGCGTGATTCCGAATCACGTACCAAATATTACGCATAGACGTTATGTCACATTTTTGACATTGACAATATAATGACATAGATAGTGTTTTCTCGTTTTACCAAACGTCGTCGCATTCATCTAAGCGTCGTCGTTGGTACGAAATAAATACGCAGAGATTTAGTTAAGTAAATCGTAATTTAATCAGAGAACAAGCATACGTTAAATTCGTAATTTAATCATTTAATAAATTATTAAAAGATTAAATTACGAATTTAACATGCATACCTATTACATATTTCATATTTTATATTTGTTCATCATGTTTCATATTTTATATTTGTTATGTTTGTATTAAATATTTCTTTTTTTTTTATAATTGGTTCGCCAAATTGACGCCGCCCGCCTGGTGGTAAGTCGTGACGACGTCTAGCGATTGTGGGCCACTCTCACAGCACACAATACTATAGAGAGTGGCCCTCAACTTGACGACCTGCTGATGTGCCTCTTCACGCTCCGCTTAAAGAACCCAGGATTATATGTGGGAGAAAACACGTGCACAGGCAGGGCGTTCCAGGCCACTATCGTTCGGCAGAGAAACGAACATTTAAAACGTTCGGTTCTCGCGAACATGCTATCCACTGTGTGGGAGTGGCATCTCTGCCCGGCACGGGTTGTTCGGGATCGGAAGGAAGAGGGTGGGATCAGATTGAAGAGCTCTTCAGAACACTCGCCGTGGTAAATACGGTAGAATGCGGCCAAGGAAGCTATTGTTCGGCGCTGAGCTAGCGGCTCGAGGCTTCCCGTTACCTCCGGACAATCTATAATACGGATAGCCCGTCGCTGCATAGCGTCGAGAGCGTCCAGCAGATACTTCGCGGAGCCGTCCCAGAGGTGAAAGCAGTATTCGACGCAGGGCCTAATCTGCGCCTTGTATAGCAGACACCTCTGGTCCGGTGTAAAGAATCGCTTTACCTTATTCAGTATTCCTAGTTTCTGCGAAGCTAGCCCTATACATCTTTCAATGTAGTTTTTATTATTAAGCTCTCGACGAATGTCTATGCCAAGGATATCAAGATTGTCCTTCATTGGTAATAATGCATTCTGAAGAGAGGGTAGGGAAAGGAAAGGGGATTTCTTCGCAGTAAATGCACACGCCTGTGTTTTGCGGGCATTGAACTCGACCAGGTTCTCGGTACCCCATTGAAAGATACTGTCGAGGTTAAGGTCGAGATCAGCCACGAGTCGTCGTCTCTCCTCCTCAATCTCAGAACGCCCCGTCGTCGGACGAACCGAGTACCCCAGCATTCACTTGCAAGAAGCGAGAAGCCTGGCCATCGCAGAGGACCCGCACTCGGCGCTCGTTTAAAAAACTGGCAATCCAGCTGCACAATTGAGGAGGTCGATCATATGCCGGAAGCTTGGAAAGGAGCGAAGCATGCCAGACCCTATCGAAAGCTTTGGCGATGTCCAGGCTAATAGCCAAGGACTCGCCGTGTCTTTCAATAGCCCCACCCCAGACATGCGCTACGAATGCCAGAAGATCCCCCGTTGATCGTTTTGGCCTGAAGCCGTATTGTCGATCATTGATTAGCGAGTGATCCTCTAGGTATCGCATGAGCTGCTTATTTATAAAGAGCTGCTTATTTATAAGGAGCTCAAGCACCTTGCAAATGACTGAGGTGACAGCTATGGGTCGATAGTTGCCTGGATCGGATCGATCCCCTTTCTTGGGGATCGGTTACGTACGTTCGCCTCCTTCCAGACCTCCGGCACGTGCCCTGTAGAGTATGACAGGCGGTACAGACGCGTTAATACTGGAGACAACTCAACTGCACATTTTCGTAGCACCACCGCCGGAATGCCGTTAGGGCCACTGGCTTTCCGTGTGTCGAGTGACCGCAGCACTGGCCGTACCTCACATTGCCTGATAGCAAAATCAGGCATAGTGTGGCCACAGTTGGCGATGGCGGGAGGCTGCAGGTCACGGTCGTCGACCCGGGAATTAGCCGCAAAGAGGTCTGCGAGCATATCCGCTTTCTCTTGGGCTTTGTGAGCCAGTGTTCCATCTGGGTCACGCAGCGGTGGCAGCGAGGGCTGACAAAGGTTAGATTGCACGGCCTTTCCTAGAAATCATCGCTGGCTCCAGGGGACGGACGCATAATAACCGCGTAGACCGTCCCAATCCGCTGACGAGTAGTACCATAGTCGTCGTGACGTTTTTACAGGACGTGCAGGAGGTGACACCTTCATGCCAGCGTGAACAACACAGTGGTCGGAACTACCCAATGGGGCTCCTACTGAAACACTGTACTGGGCTGGGCGACTCGTCAACTGTAGAACCAGCAGAGCGGGCGCGTGATCTGACCTGTCTGGTATCCGGGTGATCCCGCATACCATCTGGGTCAGACTTGGGGAGAGAGCGAACGCATGGGCGGCCCTACTCGCATGATCAGTCTTTATATTCTTTTGCTAAAATCGCCTCGGTTTTTTTGAAGTAAAATGTTACATTGTGAAGTTCAAACATAAAATTACTGCTGTCATTTTTGCTAGTCAGTTTTCACTACGTTGAACTGTACACTTAACAGATCATGGTCTCCAGCGCGAGCAGGTGGACCGCGGCCGTGTCCTTATGCAAGTACGTCATGCTCGCGAAGGAGGCGGTGGAGAGAGAGAGGGAGCGTACCCTTCCCGCTGAGTTCCGCAGTCAGCGGCAACCGAATTCACTCACCGACGCGGAATAAAACCCGACCCCAACGATGCGGGATAAAACTCGACCAAACTCCAGCGCAGAGGCCACACAGGTGGCCAAAGTCTGCCGGGGGTCACTGGAAATTCCGGAAGTGTTCACCAGAGGGCCTCGGCAACGGACGTGGGAGTTAAAAATAAACGCTACAAATTATATCGATCACAAGTTCATATTGCGACTCACACTTGGCCGATTTTCGACTGGCCGTGCCGTCCACCTTTTTTAAGGTCTGGATCCGCCCCTGGTAAAGGTGCCGTGTGGTGGCCGGCGGAGTAGAATAGCCCCAACCCATATCCTACCGTGGGTGTCGTACGAGGCGACTAAGTAAGTGTGTGGAAAGTACTAACACCCTGTAACTTTTCCACACACAAAAGCGGATGTCTCCCGCTACAAAATATGACCCACCCTAACCAACCGTTAGACCTAGCCCCACCATAATATCACAACAAATAAAGATTGCATTTTTATTATTATGATGTGTGATTAACATTTAAAAAAATAATAGTAGTTTATCACTTTAATTACTAAGTTAATTGCCTATTTTGTAAATAATATTAGTACCGACGTTTCAATTTAGACAAATTCATGTTAGGGCCGAAGTGTAAAAGCTCGTGTTATGTTTCGCACCGTGCTTACGTAATTTAAATAAGATTGTATAAAAAAAAAACCAAACAATCTGTAAAAAACTGAAAGAAATGTAGTTTAACACTTTGATTACTAACTTTAATATCATATTATGTCTATTTTTAAACATAAAACTCTAAAACATAAAAATAACCTACAAAAAATAAATGAAGTTTGAATTTGTATGATTATAAAATGAGATTAATGCTCAAAAAATTAATAGGATGTTATCTTATCCTTGATTTACTAACTTAATTACCTATTTTGTAAATAATATTAGTACCGACGTGTCAATTTAGGGCCGAAGTAAAATAGTTTGTTTTGTATTTCGCACCGTACCTATGTAAATTTTTAACTCATGTATATGGTTAAATAAGGTTGTATAAAAAATAAAAAATCCAAACAACAAAAAAGCGAATACCTACCTAAAAATAATTAAAAATGTGTACAAAGAAATACCTAATATTATAAGAAATATAGTTTGATTTTTATAATTATAAAATCTTACGTGTAAAGGCTCAAATAAGATTAACACTGTAGAAATCACTTTTATTACTTACTTAACCACCATCTTTGTAAAGGTGCTGTGTGGTGGCCGGCGGAGTAGAATAGCCCCAACCCATATCTTACCGTGGGTGTCGTACGAGGCGACTAAGTAAGTGTGTGTAAAGTACTGACCCCCTGTAACTTTTCCACACACAAAAGCGGATGTCTCCCGCAAATTATAACCCACCTGAACCAACCATTAGACCTAGCACCACCATAATATCGCAACAAATAAAAATTAAATTTTTATTATTATGATATGAGATTAACGTTTAAAAAAATAATAGTAGGTTATCACTTTAATAAGTAATTTAATTGCCAACTTTGTAAATAATATTAGTACCCACGTAACAATTTAGACAAATTCACGTTAGGGCCGAAATGAAATAGCTAGTTTTGTGTTTCGCACCGCACTTACATAAATTTAAATAAGATTAGTATTTTGCATTGTACCAATGTAAACTTTTAATCATATTGTGTAACTACACAATATGATTAAAAGTTTACAATCTTATATAAGCGTTTGCTTATATAAGATTGTAAATAAAAACTAAAAAAAACTTAACTAAAAAAATTACTCAGTTATAAAAACTAAAAAAAGTAAATTTAGACAAAATCACGTTAGGGCCGAAGTGAAATAGCTAGTGTTGTGTTTCGCATATATACATATGTAAATTTTAATAAGATTGTATAAAAATACTAAAAATAAAAAAAAACTTAACAAAATAAACAAACAACCTAGAAAAATCTAAAAAAGAGTTGTAGTTTATCATTTTAATTACTAACTTTAAAATCATATTATGTCTATACTTAAATAATATAATATAAAAAAATTAAAAAAAAACAACTTATAAAAACAAAAAAAAGCATATCACTTTCATTACTAACTTAATTACCTATTTCGTAAATAATATTGGTACTGAGGTAACAATTTAGATAAATTCATGTTGGGACCAAAGTGAAATAGCTTGTGTTGTGCTTCGCCGTACCTATGTAATTTTTTTAATCATTATATATGCTCCAATAAGATTGTATAAAAAAACAAAACCCAAAAATAAAGTTGTACAAAGAAATACCTAATCTTACAAGACATACAGTTTGATTTTTTACGATTATATATTTTTATGATTATAAAATTTTACGTGTAACTGCTTAAATAAGATTAACACTGTAGAAATCACTTTTATTACTTACTTAATTACCATCTTTGTAAAGGTGCCGTGTGGTGGCCGGCGGAGTAGAATAGCCCCAACCCATATCCTACCGTGGTTGTCGTACGAGGCGACTAAGTAAGTGTGTGGAAAGTACTGACCCCCTGTAACTTTTCCACACACAAAACGGATGTCTCCCGCAAATTATAACCCACCTGAACCAACCATTAGACCAAGCACCACCATAATATCGCAACAAATAAAAATTGAATTTTTATGATTATGATTTGAGATTAACGTTTAAAAAAATAATAGTAGGTTATCACTTTAATTAGTAACTTAATTGCCGACTTTGTAAATAATATTAGTACCGACGTAACAATGTAGACAAATTCACGTTAGGGCCGAAATGAAATAGCTAGTTTAGTGTCTCGCACCGTACTTACATAAATTTAAATAGGATTGGTATTTTGCATTGTACCAATGTAAACTTTTAATCATATTGTGTATTTACACAATATGATTAAAAGTTTACAATCTTATATAAGCGTTTGCTTATATAAGATTGTAAATAAAAACTAAAAAAAACTTAACTAAAAAAATAAATCTGTTATAAAAACTAAAAAAAAGAAAATGTAGTTCATCACTGTAAAAAAAAAAACAAAAAATAAATAATTAAACTGTAAAATTAAAAAAAGAATTTTAGAAATAATATTATATATATTATAATATATATATTATAGTTTGATTTTTTACGATTATATATTTTTATGATTATAAAATTTTACGTGTAACTGCTTAAATAAGATTAACACTGTAGAAATCACTTTTATTACTTACTTAATTACCATCTTTGTAAAGGTGCCGTGTGGTGGCCGGCGGAGTAGAATAGCCCCAACCCATATCCTACCGTGGTTGTCGTACGAGGCGACTAAGTAAGTGTGTGGAAATCACTGACCCCCTGTAACTTTTCCACACACAAAACGGATGTCTCCCGCAAATTATAACCCACCTGAACCAACCATTAGACCAAGCACCACCATAATATCGCAACAAATAAAAATTGAATTTTTATGATTATGATTTGAGATTAACGTTTAAAAAAATAATAGTAGGTTATCACTTTAATTAGTAACTTAATTGCCGACTTTGTAAATAATATTAGTACCGACGTAACAATGTAGACAAATTCACGTTAGGGCCGAAATGAAATAGCTAGTTTAGTGTTTCGCACCGTACTTACATAAATTTAAATAGGATTGGTATTTTGCATTGTACCAATGTAAACTTTTAATCATATTGTGTATTTACACAATATGATTAAAAGTTTACAATCTTATATAAGCGTTTGCTTATATAAGATTGTAAATAAAAACTAAAAAAAACTTAACTAAAAAAATAAATCTGTTATAAAAACTAAAAAAAAGAAAATGTAGTTCATCACTGTAAAAAAAAAAACAAAAAATAAATAATTAAACTGTAAAATTAAAAAAAGAATTTTAGAAATAATATTATATATATTATAATATATATATTATAGTTTGATTTTTTACGATTATATATTTTTATGATTATAAAATTTTACGTCTAACTGCTTAAATAAGATTAACACTGTAGAAATCACTTTTATTACTTACTTAATTACCATCTTTGTAAAGGTGCCGTGTGGTGGCCGGCGGAGTAGAATAGCCCCAACCCATATCCTACCGTGGGTGTCGTACGAGGCGACTAAGTAAGTGTGTGGAAAGTACTAACACCCTGTAACTTTTCCACACACAAAAGCGGATGTCTCCCGCAAATTATAACCCACCTGAACCAACCATTAGACCAAGCACCACCATAATATCGCGACAAATAAAAATTGATTTTTTATGATTATGATATTAGATTAACGTTTAAAAAAATAATAGTAGGTTATCACTTTAATTAGTTACTTAATTGCCGACTTTGTAAATAATATAAGTACCGACGTAACAATTTAGACAAATTCACGTTAGGGCCGACATGAAATAGCTAGTTTTGTGTTTCGCACCGTACTTACATAAATTTAAATAAGATTAGTATTTTGCATTGTACCAATGTAAACTTTTAATCATATTGTGTAACTACACAATATGATTAAAAGTTTACAATCTTATATAAGCGTTTGCTTATATAAGATTGTAAATAAAAACTAAAAAAATAACTCAGTTATAAAAACTAAAAAAAGTAAATTTAGACAAAATCACGTTAGGGCCGAAGTGAAATAGCTAGTGTTGTGTTTCGCATATATACATATGTAAATTTTAATAAGAATGTATAAAAATACTAAAAATAAAAAAAACTTAACAAAATAAACAAACAACCTAGAAAAATCTAAAAAAGAATTGTAGTTTATCATTTTAATTACTAACTTTAAAATCATATTATGTCTATACTTAAATAATATAATATAAAAAAATTTAGAAAAAAACAACTTATAAAAACAAAAAAAAGCATATCACTTTCATTACTAACTTAATTACCTATTTCGTAAATAATATTGGTACTGAGGTAACAATTTAGATAAATTCATGTTGGGACCAAAGTGAAATAGCTTGTGTTGTGCTTCGCCGTACCTATGTAATTTTTTTAATCATTATATATGCTCCAATAAGATTGTATAAAAAAACAAAACCCAAAAATAAAGTTGTACAAAGAAATACCTAATCTTACAAGACATACAGTTTGATTTTTTACGATTATATATTTTTATGATTATAAAATTTTACGTGTAACTGCTTAAATAAGATTAACACTGTAGAAATCACTTTTATTACTTACTTAATTACCATCTTTGTAAAGGTGCCGTGTAGTGGCCTGCGGAGTAGAATAGCCCCAACCCATATCCTATCGTGGTTGTCGTACGAGGCGACTAAGTAAGTGTGTGGAAAGTACTGACCCCCTGTAACTTTTCCACACACAAAACGGATGTCTCCCGCAAATTATAACCCACCTGAACCAACCATTAGACCAAGCACCACCATAATATCGCAACAAATAAAAATTGAATTTTTATGATTGTGATTTGAGATTAACGTTTAAAAAAATAATAGTAGGTTATCACTTTAATTAGTAACTTAATTGCCGACTTTGTAAATAATATTAGTACCGACGTAATAATTTAGACAAATTCACGTTAGGGCCGAAATGAAATAGCTAGTTTTGTGTTTCGCACCGCACTTACATAAATTTAAATAAGATTGGTGTGATGCTGGGCATATTGACTGGAGTCCTGTCTTTGGTAGTGTTTCTATTGATGATAAGGTGGGGAAGTTCAATGAGATATTGACTGGTCTATACGATCGTCATGCACCTAGACGTCGTATACGGCATAAGCACGTCCCTGCTCCCTGGATTGGTGTCGATATTAGGGAAGCCATGGCCGCCAGAGACAAGGCCAAACTGAGACTTAAGCGTAGTCCCACCGAGGAAAATTTTGAGCGCTTCAGGGCTTTACGTAATCGCTGCAATCGCCTGTGTCGTGATGCAAAGCGTCGCCACTTCCATAAATCCTTAGATACTCGTGATTCCTCCGTGATTTGGAAATTTCTTAAAGCTAATGGTATCGGCAAATCTCCTTCTGTAGATTGCATTGACATTGATTTGGGTGCCCTTAACAAGCATTTCTCACAACCTCCAGTTACACTTGACCCACTTACTAAGGCACGCACCCTGTCCAATCTTTCCCAGATGCCGAGTCCATCATGTCCCTCGTTTGAACTGGTCACAGTCTGTGAAGACGAGGTAAGGAAATCTCTTCTTGCTATTACTTCTTCTGCGGTAGGTAACGACCAATTATGCTCAAAGATGTTTACTCCGATCGTTCCTGCGATTATACCTGTCCTCACCCATATATTTAACTTTTCTCTGTACGCGGGTGTCTTTCCTACGGCTTGGAAACAAGCACTCATTATACCATTTCCTAAAACTTCGAATCCCACCTTATTATCCCAGTTCCGACCTATCTCCATTCTCCCTTTCCTATCCAAAGTCCTGGAGCATATCGTTCATGGACAGCTTTCTGGTCACCTATCGCAGAATAATCTCCTCAGTCCATTTCAATCTGGATTTCGATCGGGCCACAGTACAGTGACGGCTCTCTTAAAGGTCACGGATGATATTCGTTGGGCCATGGAGAGTAGGTCGCTTACGGTTCTGGTACTACTGGATTTCAGTAGTGCCTTCAACTCCGTGGACTTCGACGTTCTGCTCGGAATTCTAAAATCCCTCAATTTCACCCCGGAGTCTGTGGCCTGGTTTGACTCATATCTTCAGGGACGCTCGCTTCCGTTCGCCACAATGAATTGTACTCAGAGTGGTGTGACCTCAGTGCCGGTGTCCCTCAAGGTGGCGTACTTTCTCCTTTACTATTTTCCATTTTCATCAACTCTGCTGTCCGAGTTATCTCCTCTAACTTCCATCTCTATGCAGATGACTTGCAGCTATATCGCCATTTCACTTTAAACGAGTATAGAACTGCTATTGCCGCCATAAACAGTGATCTCAAGGCTATTAGTGAGTGGGCCAGTTCGTGTGGTCTTCTTATTAATCCCAATAAGTCTAAAGCGATGATCATAGGCAGTAGACAGATTCGAGGTGCGTTGGACATGGCGACATTTCCGCCGATTGTCCTGGATAACTCCGCGATCCCCTATACTGATAGCGCGAAAAATCTTGGTGTTGTCATCGACTGCAATTTGTCGTGGAACGCTCATGTCGGCGAATTGAGTAAGAAGGTCCACTATACTTTCCACACACTTAAATGTCTTCAAAGCTTCTTGCCCTTGAACATAAAGATCTCCATTGCGCAGACGTTGATCCAGCCCATCTTGGACTATGCGGATGCCTGCTACCTGGATGCCACCGAGGAGCTTCTTAATAAACTTGAGCGTTTGCAAAATCTGTATATTCGTTTTATCTTCAACTTACGCAAGTATGATCATATCTCACAATTCCGCAAAGAACTCAAGTGGCTCCCAATCCGACTTCGGAGAAATGCTCGGATATTGTGTCTGCTATATAACATCCTACACAACCCTTCCTATCCGTCCTATCTACGGGAGCGTTTCTCTTACGTTAACGCACCTGATGCCCCGTGTAGGTCACATCTCCAATACCGCCTATCCTGTCCCTCTCACAAATCCGACTTCTACTCCTACTTCTTCACTGTTCATGCGGTCAGGCTGTGGAACTCGCTCCCGCCGAACATACAGCGCTGCAACACCATCTTCACCTTTAAGAGGAAAGTGAAAGAGCACTATCTCTCCTCTCTGTCGTGACTATCTTTATCTTTTTATGTATATTTATATGTATATTTATATATATATATATATATATATATATATATATATACTTGTTTAATATATATGTGTAATGTGTATGTAGTAATTAATTAAGTAGATTTTTTATATGTGTATATGGATTTATGTATGGTATATAAGCGTTATGTATATTTAGGTGAGTATGTATTGTATTTCATAGTAAGCTCATCAACCTACGCACACTTAATACTTTTCTTCAACTAAGCATCTCCTTCCCTGGCCCACTGGAAGCGATTTCTTAGAAATAAGTGGTGCCTTTGTACTATAACTCTATCCTACTGTTCTTATCTCGCTCTTCCTTCTTGTGTGTACATAAATAAATAAATAAAAAAAAATAAAAAATTGGTATTTTGCATTGTACCAATGTAAACTTTTAATCATATTGTGTATTTACACAATATGATTAAAAGTTTACAATCTTATATAAGCGTTTGTTTATATTAGATTGTAAATAAAAACTAAAAAAAACTTAACTAAAAAAATAAATCTGTTATAAAAACTAAAAAAAAGAAAATGTAGTTCATCACTGTAAAAAAAAAAAACAAAAAATAAATAATTAAACTGTAAAATTAAAAAAATAATTTTAGAAATAATATTACTACATTTCTTAGTTTGAATATAACATTCCAAATTTTCATGATTATAAAATAAGATTTACGCTCACAATATTAATAGTTATTAAGTACACCTATTTTGTAAATAATATTAGAACCGACTTTGCTGGTGTTGTGTTTCGCACCGTAACTATTTAAATTTAAATCAGATTGTATAAAAAAAAAAACAAAATCAAACAATACAAGTAAACTACAAAAAACTGAAAATAATATTGTAGTTTGTTACATTACAGTAAAAGATTGTATAAAACCTTAAAATAAAAAAACAAAAAAACCTAATCAAGTTTGAATTTTTATGATTATTTTTATTTAAACATTTAATTCAGATATTAAAAATCCATAATTTATTAGTATTATTAGTTACAAACGATATTTATCTTATGACTATGTTAGTTGTGTTAGTGATTATTTTAAGATATATTTTACGTGACCGCACCAATCGTACGCCTCACAAGGTGGCGATACATTGACGATTCGTAACTACAATCTATTGTCTTCAGAATGCTGTTACGACATGTATAGCGTATGTATGTATGGCATAGAAGTCCGCAGTGTAACTATTTGCGAACATACCCGATGCACTGCAATAACGAGGCAATCCCAACAACACTCTGAATCCGTTATTATACTGTATGCGTAGGGCATTCAAGGATCGCTGAGTGTAGCTAGCCCACAGACCTCCCGTGTACAGATTTTGACAGTAGGCCTTAAAAAGTGTAATTTTTACTTGTTGGCTACATCTGAAAAATCTGCGGGCCAACATGTTGCCTCTAACCGCCAATGCCCTACGCTCTCTGTCCATGTCTATATCGTCTTTAAGTCCGTCGGTAACCCAATGACCTAAGTATTTAAACTCATTCACCCTTTTGAGTATCTCTCCATTAAGAGTAATTGGAGGTACGTGTTCAGGTAGTTTACCGTCAGCCTTAAAGACCATACACACATACATTATGAAATAAGATTAACGCCTAAAAAATTAATAGTAGTTATTAATAGTACCTACTTTAATACTAACTTTAAAATCATATTATGACTAAGCTTAAATAAGATTGTATAAAAAACTAAAAATAAAAATAAAATACAAAAAACCAATAAACTAAGAAAAAAGCTAATAAAGTTTGAATTATTATAATTTCGAAATAAGATTATCGCTTAAAAAAGTAATAGTAGTTAATCACTTTACTACTAACTTTAAAATCATATTATGACTAAGCTTAAATAAGATTGTATATAAAAAAAATATATAAAAAAAACGATTAAAATAACAAAACCAATAAACTAAAAAAACCAAATAAAGTTTAAATTTTTGTAATTACGAAATAAGATTTTTTGGGTGCAAAGGGGCCCTTCTTACATCTATCGGGCCCCAGCGACCTCACCTGCTAGTGGCGCACCTGCTGATTAACGGACGAGGTTCGTATATTACGGTACCCATGTGGTGGCTTTGGCCCCTACGTGGATACCAGGTGGTACAACAGTGTTGGTCCGGGGGGGTACCACCGTGCAGCTGTGCTAAAGCCCCCCAAGTAACCCAGCCCAGGCTGGGTTGCGTTAGGGGTTCAGCAGCTGCACTGCCGGGCCCGGGACGGTGTATGGTGCGGCAGGCAGGGGTCCAGTGGGGGCGAAGCGGAGTCTAGTGTGGGTGGTGTGGGTCGATTCGCCGGCCAGGGAGACCCTTAGCAACGGCGTTGCCGCGGCCGCCCGCAACATAGTCATGGGGCCCGCTTGGGACCAACCACCCCAGTAGGCTGCCCCACATGTTGCGCATAATCCTGTTGTGGGGTCGCCGCTCCGGGTGGTAACCGGTGTGGGGTAGCGGCGGCCTTGCATCAGGGGGGTTTGGGAGCCCTTCCGTCCGGCGGGTCGGCTCCGACCTAACCACACGGTTCTAGACGAAGCTAGCCTCTGCACTTTGTCACTTACTGCCGCACCAAATATCGCCCTGTCTTCACGCTTCCCCATATTTCACAATGACAGTGCAACAATATAATAGACGGTACACAGCGGCCCCTAGAAACCCCACAAAGTTGACTTCGTTTGAGGTGGAGTTCGCGAATATCCGCGGACTCCATGCAAACCTCGATACCGTCCACCATCACCTGGAGTCGGCACGGCCTTCTGTGATGTTCCTAACGGAGACACAGATACGCCGCCCTGACGACACGTCGTACCTCTGTTACCCGGGCTATATCA
This sequence comes from Nudaria mundana, assembly GCA_963556515.1. Lineage (NCBI taxonomy): Eukaryota > Metazoa > Arthropoda > Insecta > Lepidoptera > Erebidae > Nudaria > Nudaria mundana. The sequence continues at coordinate 10,142,661 of OY748306.1, read as the reverse complement.
TTGAGGAACAATTCCGCGATAAAGCCGGGGTGTGCGTGTTCGTTAGGGCGGATGTTTGCTGCCGCCGGTTGCGCTGTCTGGAGAACCCCTCCTACTCCGTCCTTTGGCTGCACGTGGATCATGGCTCTATGAGCCAGATCTACGTGTGCGTCTACCGCTCCCACACAGGGGACACTGGGACAACAAGGCTTTTCGAATACCTCAGCGAGATGGCTGACGATGCGCAGGTGCGGTTCCCGAACGCTGACCTGGTTTTCTTGGGGGACTTTAACGGTCATCACGTTGAGTGGCTGGGGTCCCTTAGGACCGATCATGCGGGACGAACCGCCCATGCATTCGCTCTCTCCCACGGGCTGACCCAGATGGTACGGGGGATCACCCGGATACCTGACAGGTCAGACCACACGCCCGCCTTGCTGGATCTACTGCTGACGAGTCGCCCAGCCGAGTACAGTGTGTCGGTACGCGCCCCACTGGGCACTTCCGACCACTGTGTGGTGCACGCCAGCTTCCAAGTGCCACCACCTGCTCGTGCTGAACAAATGACTCGACGACTATGGCACTACTCGTCGGCAGACTGGGACGGTCTCCGCGATTACTTTGCGTCCGTCCCGTGGAGCCAGCGCTGCTTTGTAGGGAAGGCGCCTTCGGATAGCGCTGCTGCCATTGCTGGCGAGATCAGTCTAGGGATAGAATATTATATCCCTTTCACTGATGTCGCCAGCATCCGCAAAGCTCGCCCCTGGTTCGGGCGTGAATGTGCCGAGGCTGTCCAGAAAAAACAGTCGGCATATCGCGCCTGGGTCAGGGCTCGGGCGGCACGTGACCCGAACGTGAACCGCCTCAAAGCAGCGTACAATCGGGCCACCAGGTTCAGCAAGAGGGCCTTCAAGAGAGCGGATGCCCAGCGCGTCGCGCGGCTTGGTCAGGAGCTCACATCCCATCCCACGGGCAGCCGTGGATACTGGCAACTGGCCAAAGCCGTACAGTCAAATTTTTGTCAACCCTCGCTGCCACCACTGCGTTTTCCTGACGGATCACTGGCTCACAAAGCCCAAGAGAAGGCGGACATGCTCGCAGACCTCTTTGCGGCTAATTCCCGGGTCGATGACCGTGGCCTGCAGCCCCCCGCCATCGCCAACTGTGGCCACACTATGCCTGATATTGTTATCAGGCAATGTGATGTACGGGCAGTGCTGCGGTCACTCGACACGCGGAAAGCCAGTGGCCCTGACGGCATTCCGGCGGTGGTGCTACGAAAATGTGCTGCTGAGTTGTCTCCAGTAGTAACGCGTCTGTACCGCCTGTCATACTCTACAGGCCTCGTGCCGGAGGCCTGGAAGGAGGCGAACGTACAACCGATCCCCAAGAAAGGGGATCGATCCGATCCAGGCAACTATTGACCCATAGCTGTCACCTCAGTCATTTGCAAGGTGCTCGAGCTTCTTATTAATAAGCAGCTCATGCGATACCTGGAGGATCACTCGCTAATCAATGATCGGCAATATGGCTTCAGGCCAAAACGATCAACGGGTGACCTCCTGGCATTCGTCACGCATGTATGGGGTGAGGCTATGGAAAAGTTCGGCGAGTCCTTGGCTATTAGCCTGGACATCGCCAAAGCTTTCGATAGGGTCTGGCATGCTTCGCTCCTTTCCAAGCTTCCGGCATATGGTCTACCTCCTCAACTGTGCAGCTGGATTGCCAGTTTTTTAAACGAGCGCCGAGTGCGGGTCCTCTGCGATGGCCAGGCTTCTCGCTTCTTGCAAGTGAATGCCGGGGTACCGCAGGGGTCCGTACTGTCACCAACTCTCTTTCTTCTGCATATCAATGATATGCTTTCCCTCGGGAACATTCATTGCTATGCAGATGACAGTACATTGCACGGGAGTTACTCGGTTCGTCCGACGGCGGGGCGATCTGTGATAGAGGAGGAGAGACGACATCTCGTGGGTGATCTCGACCGAAACCTCGACAGTATCTCCCAATGAGGTGCCGAGAACTTGGTCGAGTTCAATGCCCACAAAACACAGGCGTGTGCATTTACAGCGAAAAAATCCCCTTTCCTTCCCCTACCCACTCTTCAGAATGCAATATTACCAATGAAGGACAATCTAGACATCCTTGGCATAGACGTTCGTCGAGAGCTCAATAACACAAAATACATTGAGAGATGTATTGGGCTAGCTTCGCGGAAACTAGGAATACTGAACAAGGTAAAACGATTCTTTACACCGCACCAGAGGTGTCTGCTGTACAAAACGCAGATTAGACCCTGCGTTGAATACTGCTCTCACCTCTGGGACGGCTCCGCGAAGTATTTGCTGGACGCACTCGACGCTATGCAGCGACGCGCTGTTCGCATTATAGACTGTCCGGAGGTAACGGGAAGCCTTGAGCCGCTAGCCCAGCGCCGAACAATTGCTTCCTTGGCCGCGTTCTACCGTATTTACCACGGTGAGTGTTCTGAAGAGCTCTTCAACCTGATCCCACCCTCTCCCTTCCGATCCCGAACAACGCGTGCCGGCCAGAGATGTCACCCTCATACCGTGGAAACCGTCTTCGCGAGAACCGAGCGTTTTAAACGATCGTTTCTCTGCCGAACGATGGTGGCTTGGAACGCCCTGCCTGCGCACGTGTTTCCTCCAACATATAACCCTGGGCTCTTTAAGCGAAGCGTGAAGAGGCACATTACTGGGTCGTCAAGTTCAGGGCCACTCTCTATAGTATTCCTGTGTACTGTGAGAGTCGCCCTCAATTGCCAGACGTCGCCTCAGCTTACCATCAGGCGGGTGGCGTCAATTTGTCGACCTAAATATAAAAAAAAAAAAAAAAAAGATTAATGCTTAATAAAGTAAAGGTAGTTAATCCTTTTAATACTAACTTTAAAATCATATTATGACTAAGCTTAAATAAGATTGTATATAAATAAAAAATAAAAAAAAAACAATTAAAAAAAAAACAAAACCAATAAACTAAAAAAAAAACCGATTGAATTATTATAATTACGAAATAAGATTAACGCTTAATAAAGTAATAGTAGTTAATCACTTTAATACTAACTTTAAAATCATATTATGACTAAGCTTAACTAAGATTGTATAAAAAACTAAAAAAAAACAAAAGAACTAAAAATAAGTAGTTAATCACTTTAATTCTAACTTTAAAATCATATTATGCCTTAGCTTAAATAAGATTGTATAAAAAAACTAGTAATAAAAAAACAATAAAAAAAACCAATAAACTAAGAAAAAAACAAATAAAGTTTGAATTATTATAATTACGAAATAAGATTATCGCTTAAAAAAGTAATAGTGGTTAATCACTTTAATACTAACTTTAAAATCATATTATGACTAAGCTTAAATAAGATTGTATATAAAATAAAAAATAAAAAAAAAACGATTAAAATAACAAAACCAATAAACTAAAAAAAAACAAATAAAGTTTAAATTTTTGTAATTACGAAATAAGATTAATGCTTAATAAAGTAAAAGTAGTTAATGCCTTTAATACTAACTTTAAAATATATTATGACTAAGCTTAAATAAGATTGTTTATAAACAAAAAATAAAAAAAACAGATTGTTTAAAAAAAAAAAAAAACAATTAAAAAAAAAACAAAACCAATAAACTAAAAAAAAAACCGTTTGAGTTATTATAATTACGAAATAAGATTAACGCTTAATAAAGTAATAGTAGTTAATCACTTTAATACTAACTTTAAAATCATATTATGACTAAGCTTAACTAAGATTCTATAAAAAATAAAAGAACTAAAAATAAGTAGTTAATCAATTTAATTCTAACTTTAAAATCATATTATGACTAAGCCTAAATAAGATTGTATAAAAAACTAAAATAAAAAAGTAATTAAAAAAGAAACAATTAAAATAAAACTAAAAAAAACAAAGTTTGAATTATTATGGTTACGAAATAAGTATAACGCTTTAACAAGTAATAGTAGTTAATCACTTTGATACTAACTTTAAAATCATATTATGACTAAGCTTAAATAAGATTGTATAAAAACCTAAAAACAAAAAAAAAAAATTAAAAAAACAAAACCAATAAACAAAAAAACAAATAAAGTTTGAATTATTATAATTACAAAATAAGATTAGCGCTTAAAAAAGTAATAGTAGTTTATCACTTTAATTACTTACTTTAAAATCGTATTATGTCTATGCTTAAACCAGATTATAAATTAAATTAAAAAAAAAACTAAAAAAATCATAAACTTATAAAAACAAAAAAAGACAAATACACAAATAATAACTTACTTACGAAGAGCTTATCGACGCCGTAGCCGTATATTATGATTAAGCTTAAATAAGATTATATAAAAAACTAAAAAAAAAAACAAAAAACGAGGCCAATAAAATTAAAAATAAGTAGTTTATCACTTTAATACTAACTTTAAAATCATATTATTATGACTAAGCTTAAATAAGATTGTATAAAAAACTAGAAATAAAAACAATTAAAACAAAACAAAACCAATAAACTAATAAAAAAACAAATAAAGTTTAAATTATTGTAATTACGAAATAAGATTAACGCTTAAAAAGTAATAGTAGTTTATCACTTTAATTACTAACTTTAAAATTGTATTATGTCTATGCTTAAACCAGATTAGAAATTAAATAAAAAAAAACAAAACTTATAAAAACAAAAAAAGACAAATACACAAATAATAACTTACGTACGAAGAGCTTATCGACGTCGTAGTCGTATATTATGACTAAGATTAAATTAGATTCTGTAAAAAACTAAAAATAAAAAAAATAAAAAAAAACAAAGCTAATAAAATTAAAAATAAGTAAATATTAAGAAAGAAATTAGAAATAGATCACAAAAACTAATGTCATCGGCGGGACTCGAACCCACGGCCTTTCCCTAACAGGGGGACTGCTCTGACCAACTGAGCTACGATGACCACTACTGACGATCCACCTACCGTCAGTTCGGTAGAACTGCGGTAGGTGGATCCAACGCTAACCTTAATAGCGCGATGTAGAAATTATGAATATGATATGAAGCAAAAATTCGATGTCGTCGGTAGTGGTCATCGTACTTCAGTTGGTCAGAGCAGTCCCCCTGTTAGGGAAAGGCCGTGGGTTCGAGTCCCGCCGATGACATCAGTTTTTGTGATCTATTTATAATTTCTTTCTTAATATTTGAAGAATAGTTTAAGCAAACTCATTGCTTTGAAATACAAAAAAAATAAAATATAAGTAGTTTATCACTTTAGTACTAACTTTAAAATCATATTATGACTAAGCTTAAATAAGATTGTATAAAAACTAAAAATAAAAAGAAACAATAACAACAATAAGATTAACGCTTAAGAAAGTAATAGTAGTTAATCACTTTAATACTAACTTTAAAATCATATTATGACTAAGCTTAAATAAGATTGTATAAAAAACTAAAAATAACAAAAACAATAAAAAATGCAGAACCAATAAACTAAAAAAAACCAATAAACTTTGAATTATTGTAATAACGAAACAAGATTGACGCTTAAAAAAATAAAAGCAGTTTATCACTTTAATCACTAACTTTAAAATCATATTATGTCTATGCTTATTATTAGATATGTATATGCCTGTAAAAAAATAAGATAAGATTAGATTGTATAAGAAACTAAAAAAAAACTGCCTATAAAAATCTGAAAACTAAAAGTTTATCACTAAAAAACACAACAAAAAGCAAATGCCTCCTGTATCGGTCAAGTAGTCCGGAAAAATACCTTAAGCGCTTGGGAACAAATGTTAACCTTCCCTTATAGAATCCTACACGTAAAGAAAAGGCCGTTGACATCATTGACGGTCCAAATCAAAGAAAATTGTACAAACAATTTTAGCATTTTAAATTCAAATTCAATACACACTCCGGCCCCTGATTATTCCCAGGTTAAGAAATTAAAACTTGTAGAGAATAAAGTAAGGGAGGGTGACATCAGTGGGGCGGCAAGACTACTTTTTAGTAGCGACGTGCTGGCTCCTTATTCTGCGGAAACCTTGACGGGCTTGCAAGTAGGCTTGCGAGTAAGTACCCACCATCCGCAGCTGACATCTCTTTCCCTGATCCTCCGAACAACGATACAGAAAATCTTGAAACTACTGCCAAAGATGTGCGCACAGCTGTTGACTCCTTTCGTTTTGGATCAGCTGGTGGACTTGACGGTCTGACACCACAGCACCTTAAGGATCTGTTGTGTCCGAGCGCTGGGGAAGCTCAAAAATAATTAATAGTAGTTTATCACTTTAATTACTAACTTTATAATCATATATATCTATGCTTAATTAAACAAACCTACAAAAACAAAAAAAAAAGAATATCACTTTCATTACTAATTTAATTACCTATTTTGTAAATAATATTACTACCGGCTACTAATTTAGATAAATTCAGGTAAGCACCGACACGACATAGCTTGTGTTGTGTTACGCACCGTACCAATATACATTTTTAAGTCATATTATGTCTATGATTCAATAAGCTTGTAAAAAAACAAACATCTTTTAAAAACTCAAAAAATTAATAAATAGTAGTTTATCACTATTAAAAAAGAAGACGAAACATTAAAAAAAAGAAATATTAGCAAAAAAACTAACAACTTATAAAAACTAAAAAAATAATAGTTTATCACGCTATTAAAAAACAAATAACCTTTACAAATTAAAAATGCGTAATAAATATGCTAACCTAGCAGGTGATTACATATTTGAGCCGTTTTTGGTTGATACACTGGGGTCATGGGGTCCGAGTGCTCGCCGCCCGTTTAGAGACATTGCTAAACGCCTAATCGATGCTTCTCGGGACCAGAAGACTGGCTATTTTCTGGCCCAAAGAATAAGTATCGCCATCCAACGTGGCAATACAGCCAGCATTCTGGGAACCTTCCCAGTTGGCAATGACGCGGAGGATTTTTAAACGATGTTTTGTAATGTAAATATTTTTAGTCTATAATTATGTATATTTTGTATATTGTAGTTCTTATTGTAAATAAATATTTAGTTTAGAAAAATAATGATTTTAGAAACAATATTACAACAATAAAAGTTTGAATTTTTATGATTATAAAATAAGATTAACGCTCAAAATATTAACAGTAAATTTTTATTAACTTAACTACACCTAATATTTGTAAATAATATTAGAAACGAGGTATCAATTTAGATAAAATCACGTTAGGACCAAGTGAAATAGCTTATGTTGTGTTTCTCACCGTACCTTTGTAAATTTTTAAATCATATTATGTCTATTTTAAAGGGCTCGTGGTCTAGTGGTAACCGACAATGTTAACACATTGCAAAGATTAAGCTACATCTAGTTAGGCCGGTCTTAGGATGGGTGACCATTTCTTAAGACACTGAGACCCCTCCGTGCCTCGGACAGCACGTTAAGCCGTCGGTCCCGGTTGTCATACGAACATCTATGGCAGTCGTTAGGGGTAGTTGGAGCCCTAAATCAAAAATCCGACCGGTCTAACTACAGAACTTGGTGCAGTGCTCCCTGTGCCTAGGGTACGGGCATAGTAGGAAGTCTTGTAAGAGTACCGAGCCCACCTGCAGCCACTGTGGTGGTCTTCATCTGAAGGCCAAATGCCCGGAGCTGCAGGGGGGGGGGGGGGGTCGGAGCCATCCTGCTGCAACTGCCAGAGGGAGGGCCTGAGCGGCACGAGACACAACGCTTTTAGTGATTTGTGCCAAGTAAGAAAGAGATGGGATGAAATAGCTAGGGCAACCACACAGTATTGTTAAGGGCGTCCCTGGCGAGACTGTCTCATACAGGATTTTGCAGGCTAACCTCCATAAGGCACAGGTGTCACTCAACGACTTTCCGCTCGAGGCCTCCAGGCGTAAGGCGGCTGTTGCACTAGTGCAAGAGCCTTATGTGGGGAATGGCCGGAGTACGAAGACATACTAGGGCGTCAGGGTCTTCCAAAGCACTGCACAAGGAGAAGGGACTGTCAAGGCGGCTATCGTCGTGTACGACTCGACGTTGGATCTCGTGCAGTACCCGCAACTCACTACCGACAACGTGGCGGTAGTGGGGATCCGGACCAGTGCCTGGAAGATCACGCTGGTGTCCTACTACTTCGAGCCAAACAAACCACTGCAACCTTACCTGGAGTGTCTCGAAAAAATCGAGCGCACGTTGGGACCGCGGTGTCTTGTATTTGGAGGTGACGCCAACGCAAAAAGCAACTGGTGGGGTAGTCCGTTTCAAGACCACAGGGGCAATGATGTGTGGTGCCTTAGATCAAATGAGCCTCCAGGTCCTGAATAGTGGGGGTCCTCCAACTTTCGACACTGTGAGGGGTGATACGAGATACTGCAGCTACGTGGACATTACGGTCTGTTTGAGCGATATGCTCTCGCTGATCGACGGCTGGAGGGTTGACGAGCGCCTCGCGCCAACCTCCGATCACCATGGCATGGTATTTAACATTAACCTTGTAAAGGCGATAGGGACGGATATAAAAGAACGACTCACAGGTATCAAACCAAAAAAGCAAATTGGGATGGGTTTAAAACCCCAATTATCGGTGCGCTCCATGACCGACAAAATAGTCGCATTCAGATAGCGAGCACGTTAGAGTTGGAGACAGTCATTGGAGTGTACTCGAACATTATAGGCGATACCTGCGAGTCAAATATCCCGCACGTCAAAAATAGAGACCTACTTACCATGCCATGGTGGTCGGAGAGGCTCACTGAGCTGAGGAGGGCCGTCAACACCCGAAGAAGTCGAATCCGGAACGCAGCGCCAGTCCGAAGAGAGGGGGTAGTTCGGCAGTACCTGGAAAAAAGGAGATTTATGAAAGAGAAGTAAAAAAGGCACAGGTCGAGAGTAGGAGGGCTTTCTGCGGAAAGCAGGACAGGGAGGGAGTATGGGAGGGTGTGTATAGGGTGATAGGTAGGGCAATCCATAATGGAACCCAACGTGACGCGCGGGGCTCGGTTGACCTCCTCGCTACCACTTTCTACCCGAAAGACCGAGTTGAGGATGATAACGAAGGGCATCGACAGATACGTGAAAAGGCAGCGAAGACGGATGAGGAAGCAGACGACGAGGGTCATCATGTTGATAACCCACCTTTTACGATGCACGAACTCTGCGATGCCCTAAGTAGATTTAATTCAAGAAAATCCCGGGGAGCGGACGGATTCACATCTAACATCTGCACTCACGCCATCAGGGCCGACCCCTTATACTTCCTGGAGCTGCTGAATCAGTGCTTCCACCACGGCTACTTTCCCAAGATATGGAAGGAACCCGTGGTGGTGGTGCCGAAGAAGCCTGAAAAGGACTCATACACAGTTCCCAAGTCGTATAGACCGATTGGCCTGTTGCCCGTCTTGGCAAAGGTGTACGAGAGGATGCTGGTCTTCCGAGTCAAATACCATTTTTTGCCAAGGATGAACCCCCGCCAGTACGGCTTTATACCCCAGAAAAGCACCGAAGACACCCTCTATGACCTTATGGGTCATATAGTGGCTAGACTCAATGAACAGAGAATGGTCACTATGGTGTCCTTGGACATAGAGGCCGCCTTCGACAGCGCCTGGTGGCCAGCCATAAAAGTACGACTGGCGGAAGAACCGGACACCCCGGCAAACTTGAGGCGGGTGGTCAGCAGCTACCTTAGCGAGAGGAAGGTAAGGGTAAGGTACGCTGGCGAAGAGTGCAGCCGCTCCACAGACGAAGGGTCGATCGGCGGTCCCTTATTGTGGAACCTACTTTTACACTGGCACTGTACCGTCTACCAGGCCGAGCTCTTGGCTTTGTCCAGAGCGGCCCAGGAAATCCTCAAGCGAGGCGCGGCCACGTTCGGTATCTTCAGTGGTAGCAGAGCCGCGCTCCTGACGGTGATTAACCGTCATGCCCTCCATCTCCTTGCAGTGGAAACCAGATCCGCCATTCGACAAGGCATGGCCCAGGGTAAGGAGATATCCTTATTCTGGGTCAAGGCCCACGCAGGGATGGGGGGCAATGAGCGAGCCGACGTACGCGCCTAGGAGGCGGCGCTGAGACTGAAGAAAGCACCGGACTACGGTTTGTACCCGGTTTCATTCGTGAAGCGTGTCCTGCGTCAGGACACGCTTCGAAAATGGAATCAGCGGTACAAAGAAGGTTCGACCGCCTCCGTCACCAAGCTTTTTCTGCCCTGTGCAGTGGAAGCGTATAGTATCGTTCGCAGGATGCCGGTCGCCGGTACTACGACCCAGTTGTTGACGGGGCACGGCGGGTTTACCGAATACTTGGCGCGTTTCAAGTGTAGGGTAAGCCCGTCGTGCGCCTGCGACCCAGACGTTGACGAAATAGGTATACATCTCATTTTGGACTGCCCTGTGCACATGCACGATAGATACAATTTTGAGAATAGTTTTAACGTAACATTAGAAAGGCAAAATTTACACCATTTATTAAAGTACTTAAGAACATAATTCCTTGCATATACTCACAAGATAATCAGCACTGTGGGTAAACGAAATAGGGGAAGGTGAAAGATATTGTTACCAATATTAGACGTAATATTATGAATTAATATCTTCAAGCATCATTATGTATAACCAAGAGTAAGTGGCTACACCTAGTTCTAACCGGCTAAAACTAGGTGCAGCCGCACTTCGGGTATTAGCCGTAACATATATATATTCAAGCAGTACAAGAACAAAAACAACTTTTTAATATAAATGAACAGTGATTAAAATAATTATTATAAATTGTAAAATAATAAATTTGAATAAAATTAAAACGAATGATTAGTAAAACAAATAAAGACAATAAATAAGACAAAGGAATAATAAATACGAGCCCGTGAGGCTCTTTGCATTAGTTAAAAATATTCAACCAAAACTTGATTATAAAAGGCTTCGCCATATGCGGAGGTGTGGAAAAACCCTCATACCAAAAAAAAACTACAGAACTTCGATATCGTCCATGGGTTGTGGAGGTCAGATGGCAGTCGCTTCACGGAAAATATCGAAGTTCAGCTGAATCGCAGTTAGACTGGAAAGCCGACCCCAACTGAGTTGGGAAAAGGCTCGGTGAATGATGATGATTTAAAAAGTTAACCTTAATCATATTATGTCTAATTAGACATACTCGTAATATGATTTAAAAATTTACAAAGGTACGGTAACAAATGTTAATAAGATTGTATAAAAAACTGAAATTAAAAACTAAACCAAAAAAAAAACAAATAGGTAAATAGTAGTCAATCACTTAAAAATAAATCAAAAACAAACAAAAAAGCTAAAAATTAAAAAAGTGATCTTAGAAAAGTAAAGTTTGAATTTATATGAGTATAAAATCTTACACGTAAAGGTTTAAATAAGATTAACGCAAAAATATTCGTTAGTAGTTTATAACTTTAATTACTAACTTAATTGCCTATTTTGTAAATAATATTAGTACCGACGCGACGCGGACGTATCAATTTAGACAAAATCACGTTAGGGCTGAAGTGAAATAGCTAGTGTTGTGTTTCGCATATATACATATGTAAATTTAAATAAGATTGTATAAAAATACTAAATCTAAAAAAAAACTTAACAAAATAAACAAACAACATAGAAAAATCTAAAAAAGAATTGTAATTTATCATTTTAATTACTAACTTTAAAATCATATTATGTCTATACTTAAATAATATAATATAAAAAAAATAAAAAACAACTTATAAAAACAAAAAAAAGCATATCACTTTCATTACTAACTTAATTACCTATTTCGTATTGGTACTGACGTATCAATTTAGATAAATTCACGTTGGGACCAAAGTGAAATAGCTTGTGTTGTGTTTCGCACCGTACCTATGTAATTTTTTTAATCATTATATATATGCTCCAATAAGATTGTATAAAAAAACAAAACTGAAAAAAAAGTTGTACAAAGAAATACCTAATCTTACAAGTTTGATTTTTTATGATTATATTTCTTTATGATTATAAAATTTTACGTGTAACTGCCTAAATAAGATTAACACTGTAGAAATCACTTTTATTACTTAGTTAACTACCATCTTTGTAAAGGTGCCGTGTGGTGGCCGGCGGAGTAGAATTGCCCCAACCCATATCCTACCGTGGGTGTCGTACGAGGCGACTAAGTAAGTGTGTGGAAAGTACTGACCCCCTGTAACTTTTCCACACACAAAAGCGGATGTCTCCTGCTACAAATTATGACCCATCCTAACCAACCATTAGACCTAGCACCTCCATAATATCACAGTGTGAACCAGAGACGCCCGGGTACGGACGTACGAGCGGCCAAGGCCTTGGACCGCGGAACTAAAAAAAATAAACCCATAATATCACAAAAAATAAAGATTAACGCAACAGCAAATTAATATTTGTTCATCACTTTGATTACATATTTACTTAATTACCTAGTTTGTAAATAATATTGGTAGCTACGTAACAATTAAGGTCAAATCACGTTAAAATCATCATGTTATAGCTATAGGATAATACTTATAAAAATGTAGTTTGGTAAAAGAGTTTTAATGAACGTAGTGAGTACCTTATTCATATATTCAGAAACTGAATAGCCACGTGCATATAATATAATATTTTCTTAATATTAATAAAGGTTTTTAAATCGCTTGATTTATAATATCGGTATAGAAATCGATATATTTACACAAAAATTCAAAAAAAGTAAACATTATGTACCACTTGTAATTTTATTTTTTTTATATTTATTTTTATATGCTTAATTTCATTGTATTTTAACTAAAGGAACAGGACAAGTTCAATTTTATTTATAATTAATATTTACTTCATTTCTAAAATTCATTCATAAAAATCTTAAAACTAAATTAGAAACTAGGTACAATAGAAAATTAAATTAAAACTAATTTTTTTTTTTTTTTTAAAGTGTAAAATGTTTGGGCCCCGCCGTAGGCCCGCCCCCACTGGCGAATGGCGGCGGCGGCATTCCCGCGCTGTTAGGCGATGCTTATCCGCTGCGCGAGAAAGCCGCCGGCACGTAAGTCTCCCGTTACCGTTAAGGAACATGTATTATTTTTTGACGAGATGTAACAATTGTTTTCAAAAGTTCAAATTCAAGTTCAAATCGGTTCGCCGGAGGCGTCGCCGCCCAGACGACGCGGCAGCCCGAGAGGCGGAGCTTTTTCAGGCATACAGGGAGGCTAAAGGTAATCTCCAGGAGACGATAAAGCGGGCCAAGACGGCGGCCCGCGAGGAGCTCCTGGAGACCCTGCAGCAGAACCCATGGGGGCGCCCGTACCTACAGGTCAGGGAGAAACTCCGACCTAGGGCGCCCCCACTGACCCAGAGTCTCCAGCCGCAGCAGCTGGAGCGGGTCATGGGCTCCCTGTTTCCGACGAGCGCGGAGGAGCACGTCCCTCCGCGCATGGCTCCGTCTCTGCCCGACGCGGATAGCACCAGCGAAGACGACGTACCCGAAGTCAGGGTGGGGGAGCTAGGTGCGGCAGTACTCCGGCTTAAACGCCGGAAAATCACTGCCCCCGGACCCGACGGCATTCCTGGCCGTGCATGGGTCCTGGCCCTCGAAGAACTCGGGCCTCGACTGATGGGGCTCTTTAGCGCATGCCTCGAAAGGGGCCAGTTTCCCAAGGTGTGGAGGACGGGGAAACTGGTCCTGATCCGTAAGGCGGGGCGGCCGGTGGACTCACCGTCCGGATACCGGCCGATCGTGTTGCTCGACGAGGTGTGTAAGCTCTTTGAGCGCATTATCGCGGAACGCCTCGTCGAGCATCTCACGAGTGTGGGGCCAGACCTGGCGGATAACCAGTTCGGTTTCCGTCGGGGACGCTCCACCGTGAGCGCGATCATGCGCGTGAAGAGCCTGACGGAGGAAGCAGTCTCGCAGGGCAAGGTGGTGGTGGCGGTGTCTCTTGACATCGCCAACGCGTTCAACACCTTGCCATGGAGCTGCGTTAGGGAGGCGCTCGTGTATCACGAAACGCCTCTCTACCTCCGTCGTATTGTCGGGGCCTATCTCTCGGAGAGGGCCATAGCTTTCCCCAGCTGGCTCGGGCCAGCTCGGCGAGATGTGTCGTGCGGTGTTCCGCAGGGGTCGGTCCTGGGGCCGCTTCTGTGGAACATCGGCTACGACTGGGTGCTGCGGGGTGCGTTGCCTAGGGGTGTCGGCGTAACGTGCTACGCCGACGATACCCTCGTCACGGCGCGGGGTGCAACGTACCAGGAGGCAGCACTCAAGGTCACGACGGGTGTTGCTCGAGTCGTGGGTCGGATACGGCAGCTGGGACTGGAGGTGGCCTTGCACAAGTCCGAGGTTCTGTGTTTTCACAGACCTCGGAACGGTCCACCAGAAGGTTCCAGCATAAATGTGGGAGGCGTTAGCATCGGCATCAAGCCCTCGATGAAGTACCTAGGGATCGTACTTGATAGCCGATGGAACTTCGGACCACATTTCCGAAGTTTGGTCCCCAAGGTGACGCAGGCATCGGTCGCGCTTTCGCGACTGATGCCCAACCTAAAGGGACCCAACGCCTCCTGCAGGAGACTGTACCTGGGGATCGTGCGGAGTATGGCCCTATACGGGGCTCCCGTATGGGCGGATAGGTTGGCGGTCAAGGGGAACGTGACTCTGTTAAACAGACCACTTAGAACCTTGGCCGTCAGAACCGTACGGGGGTACCGCACGATCTCCGGAGAGGCTGCATGTCTCCTAGCCGGGACCCCTCCATGGGACCTGGAAGCGAGAGCCCTTGCGTCATTGTTCCAATGGCGCAAGGAGGCGCTGGAGCGGGACCACAGGCCTGCGTCTCGAGAAATCGAGGACCAGCGGTCCCAACTCCGCCAGGATCTCATGGAGTCATGGAGGGTGCGACTTGAGCAACCCAAGGGGGGTGCCATCTTCATCGCGGCGGTGAGACCGATCATGGACGATTGGCTGCAGAGGCAGCATGGTGACCTCACGTACCGTGCGACGCAGATGGTTGCCGGGCATGGATGCTTCGGTAGCTATCTGTTTCGCATGCATCGTGAGGTCACACCCCGGTGTCAACACTGCGAGGTTTCCGACGACGACACCGCACTCCACACGTTGGTGGAGTGCTCAGCGTGGGCGAGTCAGCGCCGGGACCTCGTAGTGGGTCTGGGCGTGGATACCCTCTCGCTGGGGACCATGCTTCAAGCCATGGTATCCAGCGGGAGTAGGTGGAACGCGGCCGTGTCCTTCTGCGAGCAAGTCATGCTCGCGAAGGAGGCGGCCGGGAGGGAGAGGGAGCGTACCCTCCCCGCCGAGTTCCGTAGTCGGCGGCCAGGCCGCCCCAGACTACGCGACTACGCCCAAGACTATCGTCCTCCATGATCGGGGCCTGAGGACGGCGGGATCGCCACCCACCGTCCTTACAGAAGCAGGCTAGAAGGGTTGCGTGCTGCGGGGCCTTTGCCCCATAGCACGCAACCAGATTCACTCACTGACGCGGGATAAAACCCGACCCCAATGACGCGGGATTCTCGTCCCGACCAAACACCCGCAGAGACCACAGGGGTGGTCAAAGTCCGCCGGGCGCCACTGGACATACCCTCTGCTAGTAACCAGGGACGCCCGGCAACGGACGTTAGAGCGGCCGCGGCCTTGGGCCGCGGAATTAAAAAAAAAAAAAAAAAAAAAAAAAAAAAAGTTCAAATCGGTCATTTGAACATTTGATTTTGATTTTTTATTTTTAGTTTTTATCAATAATTTTGACAAGATAGGTAATTTGACATAATTTGACATTTAATTACAATAATCTCAATATAATATGCATAGTTAGCAAAAGAAACAATTTGCCCACTTTTAGGGTAAATTTCTCACACTTAATTTTATTTATATGTACCCACAATGTAATGTATATAATACTCAGTCCAATGTCAGTTATGGGTAGCTGCATATCTCAGGAATATTAATTAGAAAGTGATTACCTATGAAGTGTGAAAGTGAATACCTTTGATGATGCCATATATTGGGCGAAACCGGTCAGGATTTTAAATAATAAACGAAACTGTGGAATGTACAGGTTAGTTTATTCAAAATGTACAGTTTAGTTACTTATTAATAAATAGGTTATTAGGTATATAAATAAATAATAAATATTTTTGGACATTCTCTCACAACGTCATCTATCCCAAACTAAGCTATAAGCTTGTGCAATGGGATCTAGACAACTGATAAACAACTTATATTCTTCTAAATACATACATAATATACATAGAAAAACTAGGTGATTACCTTGGCTCCGCCCGCGTGATATAGTTTTCTCGTTGTGTCCTTTGTTACACAATGTTACACAGGTATAACGTAATATCAGATAAAGATTTTTTTAAATAGGTTCCGTAGATACGGAGCCTATTCAATTCAAACAAACCTACACAGAGAAATACCTACACTTCAAAAACAAAATTAGATTCAGAAACCGAAATGACGTCTTTTCTTCATGTCGGTTAAGTTACCAGTTTGTAGGCAAATGTATAAAAAAATATAATAAAATTCTAATAAATAATGTAGACGAATATCTTAATGATAAAAATGCATAGTCACCCTAATCTTCTGTTATTGGCCACTCGTATAATACAATAAAAACTAATTGTAACAATGTAAACTAAACAATATTAAAAAAGAAAATGGATAATCTACCTGAGTTTCTTGCTGGTATCTTCTCATGAGAACCAACTTACCGAACCAGCGAAAGAATCATTTTCTAATGGTTATTTATGTACTTAATTTAGTATTTTTATAATATTACTTAACAATAAATTGTAAAATTTTGACATTTATATGTACTCTTTATGTGCCTAAACTGAATAAATGAAATTGATTCTTTGATTCAGATCTTCACGTAATTTAAATAGCATTTCAGCTCAAAGTAATATAAAAAAGTTAATTAAATATGCAAACCTTAAGCCCTTATGTAGTCACTACCAAAACGTCCATAGATTAAAGTCGATTAAGCAACTAAAGAGTAAGATCTCTTACAGCCAAAACTCTCTAGGAACTGAATTTATTGTAAACACATTGTAAATATTTAGATATGTAAATGTACATTACAATGGGGAAAACCAATGATTGTCAATTTATAAATAAAAAAAAATAATTAATAAATATGAGATTGATCCCGAAAAGGGATATTGTCTAGAACCACAACTGTCATATTAGTCTTTAGTACTTTAAACTTTGAAATAAGTCCCGTCAGATTCAAATGTGACGTGATGTGTGTATATTAATTGTAAAAAGTAGTTTACGTTATGATAAGTCCGATATGCCTAATTAGGATAAAAATATTATTCTTATTTTATTATAAATAAAATGTTATTATTATTATAAAGTCAGAATGTATTTCAGAATGTATTTATTAATTATAAGTAATCACAAGTCCTTGGTTACCTATTAAATGATTATTTGGCATATAATAATATTTTTTTTTATAAATTATAAATAATTATTATAAATTATAATTTATAATAATAATAATTTATAATTTATAGTAATAATTTATAAATTTATATTTTTTTTATTTATAAGTGTGTTTGAATACTTGTGTAAAAATTAAACAATAACAGTTATTCACAATATTTTTATCGTGTAGTATTGTACATAGTTTCTTGTTTAAGATGTAAATAATGTACAGCAATATACAATCATCAAAACGGCTGTTTAACATTAGTATACTGAATAATCTTACTACGTTTCTTATATTATAATTAAGTATCAACGTAATTATTAGAGCGTAGCGAGCGAAGCTCTCATGGTGCAAGAAAGTTCAATCCTTTCTTATATGGCTTCGTTAGAATGATGTCAGTTAAATCTAGTTTAAATTGATATACTTATAAATTATTGAAATCGGTAAAGTATTGACAGAGATCTCGTCTCTGTCAATACTTTACCGATTTCAACAATTTATAAGTATATCAATTTAAACTAGATTTAACTGACATCATTCTAACGAAGCCCGAATTTTCAATTTCGGCACTCAAAAATAAAAAAATAAAAGAAATTTACACAAAGATACGTGATGCTTGCTGCGCTCTAATATGCTGCCGCGAAGCAGGGTGGCGACCTAGTTAGAGCGTAGCGAGCGAAGCTCTCATGGTGCCAGAAAGTTCAATCCTTTCTTATGTGAGATCTCTGTCAATACTTTACCGATTTCAACAATTTATATATCAAATTAAACTAGATTTAACTGACATCATTCTAACGGAGCCCAAATTTTCAATTTTGGCTATCAAAATTTATTGAAAAAAAAAAAAAAATTACGCAAAGATATGTGATGCTTGCTGCGCTCTAATATGCTTCCGCGAAGCAGGGTGGATGGCCACCTAGTTTATATACTTAATATGAACATATTTAAAATAAAGAACACTAAAAGTGTATAAACATTTCACAGTAAAAAAAGCTAGTACTGCGTTGAGTTGAGTTTTCGGGTGGCCGACTTGTAGGCCTGTGCCAGGTACCTGTGCGCCATAGCGCTCGGATGAGTACAACGATTACCAATGATATCGCAGGAAACTTACATTTACATTTTTTATTCTTTATTGTGCACAAACAAAAAAAAAAAATTAAATAAATCTAACTACTTTGCAATATTCCGCCACATGGAAATTACCCAACTCTCGTATTTATTCATGCACAAGTCCGCCCTCCAAACCCACTTAGGCCGAAAGAATAGAGAAATAATTTTGAAAATAGAATAAATATGAGAGTTGTATAATGCACGCGCACGGCGACCGAATCATTCGAATCATTCGGTCGCCGTGCGCCGAGCCATCGACATCTCCTGATGATGCCCCTGGTTGGGGGCGAAACACGTGTCGAGGTTTTTATTATTTTTTGCACGATTATACAACTCTCATATTTATTCTATTTTCAAAATTATTTCTCTATTCTTTCGGCCTAAGTGGGTTTGGAGGGCGGACTTGTGCATGAATAAATACGAGAGTTGGGTAATTTGCATGTGGCGGAATATTGCAAAGTAGTTAGATTTATTTAATTTAACTATGGACTTCCGAAAAGTAACGCCTGATAGTATTAACTTTAAAAAAAAATAACGCAACGGTAATATATGAATAACTAGTGATCACCCGCGACTTCGCCCGCGTGGTAATTTGGATTTTTTCCCGTTCCCGTCGCGCCGCTTCATATTTTGAACAATTCACACAATATCTTTATAAATTGTAACCTATGTGTTATTCTGATATATAAGCTATATTATTGTAAAGTTTCATTAAAATCCATTCTGTAGTTTTTACGTGAAAGAATAACAAACATCCATCCATCCATACATACATACATACATACTCACAAACTTTCGCGTTTATAATATTAGTAGGATATGCACATAAGCGTGCTTAAGTCAATCGATGACTTTTCTTCCAGCAGACCCAGAGTTAAATAGAAAAAAAGATTTAACATGGGAGAGAGGAGACGCAAACACCGCGTTACACACTAACTTAGAAGAGAAAACACAAATATTAAATAAATACGTAACATAACAAATACACAAAAAAAAAATCATCTAACTAAACAAATACACAAAAAAAAAGAAAAACACACTTAACTCTAAAAGAGAATCGTGTTTATTTAACCCAAGTACGTGTAGAGCCACACATAGAATAGGGTTCCGTAGTCACCGGTCATTTGCTGCAAAATCATTGGCTGTCGACAAACTCTCAATGCCACTTAACTGGTCCTCAAGTCACTACTGCAAATTTGCATTCGAAATACCCACCTGTGTGGTTTTGCTCTTTGATAAAAGACAATTGTGAGGAAAACTTATCTAAGATAAATGAAATATAATTAATTATACCTCAGGGAATCTGTGGGTGACTTTTACCAAAAGATCGCTGGACACCCTGCGTATCCAATATAACAATATCTTCAGGATTTTGTTGGGACTGCCCCGTTTCTGTAGTGCATCGGGGATGTTTGCTGAATATCAAATTGATGGCTTTGCAGCCATCATTCGCAAAAAAACCACATCCCTGATCCGCAGAATACGTTCCAGTCGCGACAGCATCCTGATGACCCTAGCGTATCGATACACGTCACCGCTCTCGAAGTGTTTCGTAAGGAGAGTGATTACTGAGGGGAATACACTCCAGTGGTTACTTTCTTTATACCTATTTTGTTTATTGTGTTTTTTTAATTTTGTTGTTTTATTTTTCGATTTTGTTCTATTTTATTTCTTTTGTTTTAAATTATGTTTCTTTTGGTATGTAATTTTTTTAAATATGGCTCTTTAGTTATCCGAAATAAACAATTTGTATTTTTTATTTTATTTTTATATAAAAACCCATAAAATAACATTCAAATGTATGAAATATAAGTAATATAAAAAAAAATAAAAAATGTTCTGTCAAATGAAAACATGTTAAAGTTAAAACAGCTTAGTCAATAATGTAATTTAGTCATATTATATATGATGCCAATTTATAAATGTATTCAAAAAAATATAAAATAAAAGGTCATGTATGCATGATTACAAATTAAAATAAACACAGCAGAAGAAAAAATAAATGTTGTGTCAAATAAAAAGTAAATGTAAGTTAGTAGGTATTATGCATGATTACAAAAAAAAATACAAAACAATGTCAGAAAAAAAATGTATTCGTTGATGTTCGTTTAAAATTTAATAGTTATTTAAGTCAAATGTTATATAGAACTTCAAATAAAAATAGAATAAATATAGTAAGGCCTAAAAAGGCATTAGTGGTCAATATACCTACTAGGTTAGTTGTAATAAATGTTTTGTGAAATGAAAGTAAAGTAAAAGTAGTGAAAGCATTTGCTTTCACTACTTTTACTTTACTTTCATTTCACCTTACCATTTCAATTACATTTGTAATTGAGTGATTTATGATCCTGTACTACTACTATAAAATACCAATCAATAATCAATATTGTGTGATATAAAAAAACTGTAAAACAGTTTGTAAATACCTGACTAGTCTAGTACCCAATAAATGTTTAATTAAAGCACTGTGAGTTTTTTTTCTCTTATAGATAGGTACTTATCCGTACGATTAGTTTGGAGTAAGAGTAATGGATACAAGCTTGAAACACACTGGTCCTTCACATACGACGTTGCCACGCGACGTGGTAAACAGCGACACACTGGTCCTACGTATACAACGTCTTATGACGTCTTACCCAGTCTTACCACGTACGACTCTAAGATTTCTTTTAATTTTTAATTTAGTAAGTAATATACTCGTATATATAGTATAGTAGTAATAATAACGATGTTTTCTGATTCTGAGGTGAATTTGAGGAATTATTAAATTGTGTTAATGCTATAAATAAATAACAATATTTGAAACCAAAACCATAGTTACTAGGTCGTCACCCTGCTTCGCGGCAGCATATTAGAGCGCAGCAAGCATCACATATCTTTGTATAAAAATTTTTTTTTTTCAAAAATAAGATTGAGGGCCAAAATTGAAAATTCGGGCTCCGTTAGAATGATGTCAGTTAAATCTAGTTTAATTTGATGTATAAATTGTTAAAATCGGTAAAGTATTGACAGAGATCTCGCATAAGAAAGGATCTGGGGGCACGGCCGTGCCCACGCCAAGTCGAGCGCGAAGCAAACACTGCCGTACCATCCTTTACTGGAACCATTTCGCCGCATTTTCAGGCCCCTATTTGAGAACCTCTGGATAAGGCCAGAACGCAGAAATTTTCGTCATTCAGTAAGCTATAATCACATACTTAAAATCCAAAATTTCAAGTCTGTAGGTCATATAGTTCCGAAGTTAAGCGAAAGCAAAGTTTCGCATTTATGACACTCACTCACTCACTCATGATCATCAGAATAGAACTAGTACTTCCCATAAACTCAGAGAGCTGAAATTTGGTACAGAGTTAGGGTTTAATGGCCACATAAAGGGAAAACTATAAAAACTAAGATAATCGAAGATATGGAGTACCTGGTGACCCTGATTAGAAAACACAAGAGCACAACCAAAGTATTAGAGATCGACATACCGCCTTTACAAAAAATATTCAACTTGATGGGCCGCTTCATTTGATGTCAAAAATCGAAGGTCTGAAGTATCTGATGAAGAAAACTCAGCTGATCTCAGTTGTAATTAGAGATATGGTAATGCCCCCTTCTTATATTGGTACATAAAAAAATCGACTGTCATTGCAAAAATCCAGCGTAGTGGGGCACATCTTCTAATTTAATCTAGCCTATAGCGTCCCACTGCTGGGCGAATGCCTCCTCTTCTGCTTTTAATACGCATATAAATAAAAGGAAAACTCTGGATAAGACTAGACTGGCCTTTATACTTATACTTACAAGTTTACGAGAAGAAATAGTCGAACGATTAACTTTATTCTACTCGAACATTACTGCTCAAGTCGTGGGTCGGATACGGCGGCTGGGACTGGAGGTGGCCCTGCACAAGTCCGAGGTTCTCTGTTTTCACGGACCTCGGAACGGTCCACCTGAAGGTTCCAGCATAACTGTAGGAGGCGTTAGCATTGGCATCAAGCCCTCGATGAAGAACCTAGGGATCGTACTTGATAGCTGATGGAACTTCGGACCACATTTTCGAAGTTTGGTCCCCAAAGTGACGGGGGCATCAGTCGCGCTTGCGCGACTCATGCCCAACCTAAAGGGACCCAACGCTTCCTGCAGGAGACTGTACCTGGCCGTCAAAACAATACGGGGGTACTGTACAATCTCCGGAGAGGCTGCATGTCTCTTAGCCGGGACCCCTCCATGGGACCTGGAAGCGAGAGCCCTTGCATCATTGTTTCAATGGCACAAGGAGGCGCTGGGAAGGACCACAGGCCTGCGTCCCACCAGCGGTCCCAACTCTGCGACTTGAGCAACCAAAGTGGGGAACTACCGTCATTGCGGCGGTGAGACCGATCATGGACGAGTGGCTGCAGAGGTGGCATGGTGACCTCACGTATCCTGCGACGCAGATCGTTACCGGGCATGGGTGTTTCGGTAGCTATCTGTTTCGCATCCATCGTGAGGTCACACCCCGGTGTCAACACTGCGAGGTTTCCGACGACGACACCGCACTCCACACGTTGGTGGAGTGCTCAGCGTGGGCGAGTCAGCGCCGGGACCTCGTAGTGGGTCTGGGCGTGGATATCCATGGTCTCCAGTGCGAGTAGGTGGAACGCAGCCGTGTCCTTCTGCGAGCAAGTCATGCTCGCGGAGGAGGCGGCCGAGAGGGAGAGGGAGCGGTCAGGGCACCGCAGACTCATCTACGCCCAGGACCATCGACCTCTATGATCGGGGCCTGAGGACGGCGGGATAGCCACCCGCACCGATCTTTCAGAATTTAAACCGTCTAAGCCGTCTAAAATAATAAATTATGAACGCGAATGGGCAATACGAAAAACTGGTGCTACTGTACAAGAATCAGAACCGGAAAAAAGAAAAGAAAGATTTTAATAATAAAAAAACTACTATTAAAAAGAAAAAAAACTGTGTCAAATAAGAAAATGTAATAAAATAAATCAATAAGCCCACGTTTCTACAAAAAGAAGTGAAATCCCGCCAAAAACATTCTGTAAAAAACTAGCCAAGTCTCGATGGAGCTGCTTGTTTATCTCTAAAAAGTAATGAAATCTAGACAAAGTCGTGCCAATTCTAAGGTTCCTTACTGCGATTTCTTAATTATTATAGTTAATGTTGTGTGACTTGGCCGTTGAACATTCTTTATACGTTAGTGTGTACAAGTCAATTTTGTTTACATGTAATGTTATATTTTTTGTTGTAACTACCTAAGTATGTTAGTTAAGCGAGATAATAGCCCATACTGGTATTGGTAATTCGACGCTAGTGTCTCATTTTAGGCTGTTGTTGATTGTGCAACACATGCATTCAGCATTGACAATGCTGACTTCTGCTCTCTTCTTTTTGGAGCGTCAAATCGACCATCGGTCTAACATAAAATAGACGTACAGATGGACTTCTATCAATGATTAGAAGTCCGTCTGTACTGGAAATATTTTTTTATACTGTTTGTTTCAGGCTCGCCTATACATAAGTATTATTGAAATACGCAGCTTTATCAAGCCTACAATTGACTGGTTATTGAATCAACGTTTTCCAAGTGGCAATTTTCCATAGTCAATGGTGTCATGGAGCACCTGGTTTTGTACCCTTGTGTACCCTTCAACGGCCAAGTCACACAATATTAACTATAATAATAAAGAAATCGCAGTAAGGAACCTTAGAATTGGCACGACTTTGTCTATAGATTTCATTACTTTTTAGAGATAAACAAGCAGCTCCATCGAGACTTGGCTAGTTTTTTACAGAATGTTTTTGGTGGGATTGAACTTTCTTGCACCATGAGAGCTTCGCTCTCTACGCTCTAATAAACATACATAATTACATAAATATCTTTAGAACCGGGTAGTTTTCTCACAACTTAGGTACCTACTTTTTGTGAAACGTGGTGTCTGCGAGTATCTTATGCGCTATGACTCTTTAAACGTGTGTGACAGCGTCGTACGCGTGGGATAGCATGTAATGGGAGCACGCGAATCTGGCGCCGTGACGCGTAAGACAGCGCACGGTGGATCCTGTTGGATGGGATGGTTGGTCAATATTATTTAACTACGTTCCGAGACTTAAGCTAAGTCTTAAAGGTGTATAATACACACATACGTCCCTAAATACATAAAATCACGCTTATTTCTCACTGGGGTAGGCCACTGATTTCCACTTGCAACGCTCCCGGCGAACATCTTTCGTTTCCTTAACTCTCATAATTGTCTTTATTAAAGGCGTTTTAAGGCAAAATAACTTATTACTTCCAAATTAATTACTAAATTATACCTATTAATGTCTTTATTACTCTAAACAACTTAAATATATGTCACAATAAATGGATTTATGAAGGCTGGATTCTTTTAATCTGGTAAAAGCATTTCTAGCACCTCACTAGGATGAGTTGTTTTATATTTTCTCACAACCCTTGAGCACGATACTACTGGATCCGAAGAAATTAAAAACAAATTAAATACATCCGTTAGAGTGTTCTTTCTCGAAGTTTTACGAGCGTTACATTATCTAAATTTCTTAAAATCCTTATTTCTGGCTTCCAAAGCCTCTTCGCTCAAAAGCCCTATGGGCATTATGGCATTTGCGATTATGGCATGGCCATGAATTAAGACTTTGTGAACGGTTGTAGGCATATTATACCATGGATCAAGTCGGGTGTACAAATGAGCCGTCGAAATGCAGTAACTATGAAAAACTTCGGTGTTAATTTTGTAACTGCAAGTGTTTTTTTAAATGCAAGTCTCATCTAGCTCTCTCTAATTATTTTTTAAAAACCTTTCTTTGATTCTGTTCGACGATAGCCATTTTATTTTAAAAGATTTAAGAAAATTATGCAGTGTTTCTTTAAGGGAAGTTACACCTGAAGCAGGGCAGTTGGTTTCTGCAATAATTATCTCCTCTAATTTTAAAAACTTGCTATCTAATTTCTTGTATTGAATTGAAAACAATTTGTCACACAAATCTCTCCTTTTTACTGGATAATCCACTATTCCTAAGAAAAAAAAACGAAAAAATAACCTATATAATTAGGCTACAATACAATTCAAAACTATTAATTCATGTCAAATACGAAAATTTTCACAGTTAAGTGGAATAACTAACCGAAACACGAGCGGCTCATATTTTTAATCCACTACCGTGTAACTATAAACCACTGCCATTTGAAAAAGAGCATTTTGTCAAAACTTTAGATATCAACTATATAAAATACACTAACTAACGAGTTATCGAGAACTAATTAGAACCCTGACAAAATTGCACTTTTTTGAAAAAAAACAGTATCAAAACTGCACTTCTGAAGAAAAAGTGGTTTTTAAATAAAAATGTATTATGTAGAAGTATTTATCGTGAAACACTAAATTTATATTATTTTAAATACTACATTATTTTTATTAATTATACCCTGTTACTTTTAACGTAATACAATGTTTCAATACTGCACCAAACTTAGAGAACGTAATTGATTACAAGGAACATACAAATTAGGTCAACTTTGTCCTATCATAAAAAGTATACTAGACAACCAATACTACTTTAATTACATAAAATAAATGTGATATACGCTCTATTTGCTAAATCGATGAAAAAAAAATATCTACCGGCATTTTAATTTTGATTTATGACCAACCAGTTCATACTACAGGATCTACCGGCAGCGTGGTGAATAACCAGTGTGTTCGTTACCATACAAATTGTATAGGCCAGATTCTGTTCAGATGTCATAATGTGTGGTGTACGTCGCATGTGAAGGATGAGTCAAAGTTTAAAGTTTTTGCACGGTGAAGGAATAAGAAAGAGCCAACAAAATTTGCAAGTAGTCAAGTTTGTCAAGAAACTTATCAGGAGCGTCTAAACAGACTGACGTGCACGTACAGAGTTAAAGAGCGCTTTTCCTGTCAAGCGTTTTCACCAGCGTGTGGATCTCACCCGCAATGCGTGTCGTTGTCAATGTAAAATTTCATACAATGCGTTTCATGTCGCGCGGCCGGTTGCTATAGTAACGGGGCTGGCTGCGGAACTGATTGACTTTGAACCCGACACGCATTGGGGGCGAGATCTGCAGGCTGGTGAAAAAATGCATGAATGAATTTTGGTTTAAATTACAGAGTGATGGTTAAGGATTTTCTATAGTGTCAGGTAACGGCAATATGCTTGCCCTCTAGTACGTAGGACCAAAAAAATACTGGAAAATAGTGGCTGTGTAATGCATCTCTGCCGACCGCTTAGGGATATAGGCGTTATGTATGTCTGTGATATTATTTCAAGAACATTATAGTTTTTCCAACCTAGAGACATGTAATTGATTCACCACATACTGTAACTAAGTAGAACTGAGATAGGTAGTCAAAATGTATTCTATACCTTTTTTTCTTTTTACAATTACGGCATAAAATATAGCCTAAATTACTCCTTATAATAACAGCTTTAAGCCAGTAAAATACCCGATGAAATCGGATTAGCTATTTCAGAGATAAGAACAAACAGATTGACAAAGAAAAAATTAAAATTGTTTTTTTAAAGAGCAAATTGAAAGAAAGTATTTTATGCGGCCGCGTATTTAAGCAAGATTAGAAAACAATGGCAATCAGAAATTGCAGGTCAGTAGGTACCCGTGTCCTTGAAACTTGACGCGAATGCTACCTGACAGGGGTGGCAGCGACGCGATGGCGGTGGCGGCGCCCGCCGCGCGCCGTCTCGACGACAGAGGGTGTCAAAATGGTGACATCCTTCATATTGTTATTTGACAGGTGAACACGGTGAACAAAACGAAGTGAAATTCTCTTATAAGGATCGACATTATAACAAATACAGGGGAACCGTATTGATCGCAGCTATATATAAATTCTTGTTTGCTTCTAATTAGTGAGACTTCCAACGTTATATCAACGACGGTTAGTATCCAAGTTATTTAAATTTAGAATTTCTAGTTACTTCAAGCTGAGTAACGTCTGTTGGGTCGACTAAGGAAGTAAGTAAGGTTAAACACCCAGTACATGATAGATTAGTGGAAAAAATCACAGTTTATTCTATACTATAGTCCGAGACGCCCAGGACTTTAATTGGCTGTGCTATAGCGGCTGGCACGTAAGAGTTTGTTGCCTTTAATCAACATTTCATCGCAAGGCAACGGTTTTAATTTTTTTTCCAAAATTACAATATGGCTGCTACTTGTTATTAAATTAATTCGGCCATTTTGGACATAACCCATTATAAATGTGCCCGGTGACGGCAATAGGCTTGCCCGCTATTACGTGGGACTAAAATACTGGCAAATTGTAGGTGTGTAATGCACCTCTGCCTACCCCTTCGGGGATATAGGCGTGATATGTGTGTGTGTGTGTTATTCTATACTTAATAATAATATTATAAAGACGAAAGATTTCAGGAGTAAGCAGAGCAGTGTCACTCAACGGAGCACTGCACCCGTTAAGGCTCCACGGAAGTAGCCTTGTGACGCAGAGGGGTTCACTGTAGTGGTGAAGAAGAAGAGGAAGCCCTCCTGCAAGAACCAGTGTGGTACTGCTTCAAAAACCATCGAGCATCACTTCCGCGCAGAGGCCCCAACCACGATGGTCTACGTATCTCGTGTTCACCATACCTCAAAGGTCGCAGACGTCGTGAACTACCTCCAGAAGAAAACCGGGTTGGTTTTGAGGGTGGAGTAGCTGGACTCTCGTCACAACGTGAGCTTCAACTCTTTTGTGGTGAGGGTTCCTACAGACCGCATCGACACTGTCATGACTCCCGAGTTCTGGCCGAAGGGGTGAAGTTCCGGCGCTTCAGAGGACACCTGCCGATACGTCTCTCGATGTCATTACGTGCTCATTAGGTTAAGATATATTTATATATTCTTAAAATAAGGTATTTTTTTTGTAATATTTTATGTATTTTTAAGTTTAAGGTATATATCTATGGGCCATAGAATAAGTTAATATAACATCTTGTAACTGTTTTCATGTAGCCTGAAATAAACGATATAAAAAAAAAAAAATAATAATAATAATTTGTTTGAAGCGAATAGGCTCCATAACTACAGAAGCGATTTTGAAAATTCTTTCACTGATGTGTTTATTGTGTAGCTACAGAAACCGCGAGTAACTTAGGCATAATGTATAGTGTGTTCCCACAGGAGCCGCGGCGCTCAGCTAGCTTAAATTATTTCGTAAATATTGAGCTTAGAATTTTCTTAATCAGCTAGATATTAACCAGAAAATGAGGTTGTCAAATTCAAACTCAAAAATATTTATTATTATAGGTTATAAAATAACACTTATTAACGTCAACAAGAATGAACATTTAAAGCCAGATTCGCAATGCAACGGGTGGAGCCGAGGAGAAAAGAACATGGCAATAAAAACTCCCGGGCACTCTTTCCAATCATTAGTAACTATTACACATTATGAATGTGTATAATACACACAACGTATCCAGCAATAAATAAATACTTATTTTAAATATTTTTAAATATACCTATAAAAATACAAATTTATTTAATAATATAAAAAATAGTGACTCGCCAGTCGCGGAGTACGACCCAAACTACCGGCGGTGGAGGCTACAGACTGAGAAACCCCGTGTCGAGGATATTAGCCTAAATTTCAGCCGCGATATTAAGAAGCCACCTGACCCTAACGTGACTACCTTTATTGACCTAAATCTCAAAATCTATAAGGTCTAGGAAACTGATTTTTTAATATAAGTAACTTCAGTTCATGAAGATTAAATGATCAAGATGAAAACACGATTACTGAAAAAATGCTCGATAGTTTTTTATTACAAAAAAACTTGTTTTAATCACATTTTAACTTAGATCTTTTAAGAGCGTGTACGCCTAGAGCGCGATGTCAACCCACACAGAAGAATTCAAACCCACACAGAAGAAGCACGGACACGAGTGTAACTGTGTGTGAAGAGTTGGCGTGCTATAATCAAACTAATATATCTTGATCCGTTCAAGTGAACAATATACTCGTAGTTTGAATCATAAATTTATGATTTTTTTTAGTATTCAACTAAAACTTAGTAGTTTATTTTACGGGTGCCTGCCGTTTTGCCGAAAAGACTTTGACAAAATTTCATTACCTACCCAAACAAATTTTAGCAACCTTTTTTTATACCATTGCAATGTTTCGAATGATTTTCGCTCATTTTTATTTGGTCAAATTTTTACTTAGCAAAATATTAGCAAGTATAATGTCATTATGGCATTTGGTCTTTAATCAAATGATTTATTACAGTAAACAATCTTCAGACAAAAACGTATGGTGAAATGTTTTGTTAAGACAAAAAATATGGGAAGTAAACAAAATGGGTAGGTTAGGTTAGGTTAAAACTGTGTCCTACGCCAGAAACAACTTGCATTAGTAGAAAAAAAAGATTGTTTTTAGTAGGTTACCCGGACCTGAACTATTTAGATTAGGTTAATTTCTTCTTTAACACATTTTTGTCATTGAAGCATTTGACTGAGTAGGAAAGGGAGAATTGAAAACTGACTATACTAAATATTTGGCTTATTTGATTTTACGTAAAAATAACAACTGAAATATTTGATTAAATAAAAAATGTTAAAAGTACTAGTTGATAAACAAGTTATAGCTTAAACGTTCATTTCCAAAACATTAGGTTTGCGTTAAAAGTTTTTGTGAATAAATTTTTTGCTAATTAATAATTTGGCAAATGAAATTATGCAAAAAATTATTTGGAAAGTGAACATTTGCCAATTCCTTTCGGTCAAACAAGGGAGACCCTTATTTTACACTAGCTTCTGCTTGCGACTTCGTACTTGGGATTTAGTGTAGAGATAAATAAAACTAAAGAAAAGAAGGAAATAACATCTTAATAAATTCAATTAATATGTCGTAGTTTTCAGCGGCATCGACCTGGACTTTCGTGGATCTACCATTTTGCTCCTTCGTCATGACATTTTGCATGGTCATACTCAACTGTTCCCGTTACTCCTTCATCACTTGAGTTTCTTTTACATTGCTTGTAGCGAAACCATAAACCAATAAGCACACAAACCTTGTTATTTTAAAGCAAGCGTTAGTATCATGCAGTAATTAAATAAAAAAATTATGAAAACGAAACAGACTTAGGATAAAATAATATCAACGTTTTTAAATAAAATTGTATAGTATGTTAATCGTGTAAATCTATGGCATTGAAATACAATTGAAATTGCCATAGTTAACGGGCCTTTCTGAAATAAAACCTGGCTCAAGTAGACTAATAGTAAAAAGTACCACTAAACACTACAAGCTAAGTCACTTATTAGTATGTATGTTTAAAGACATTCGCTCTTAGCGTTATTAGGATCCAGATAAAACACCATATTAATATAAGGATGCGAAAGTGTATATTTTAATTGTGCGAAGCCGAGGGTTGAAGCTAGTATATCATATATACCTTTTAGCTCTTGCCTTTTCCAAATTTGTATTTTTTTTTCGTTTTCGTTTCTTCGCTAAAAATAACTTGGTTTTATTTCCATTGCGGCTGAAATATAATTTGTTGTGACTAAAAATTTTAATAGATTGACGCGCTACAATAGTTTTCAAAAATTTATAGAAAATTAATAGTAATAAATTTATTAAAAATTCAAATTAGGTATTTTAAAAAAGATATTCATCTTTTAAGTTGAACTATTATTATATTGAATTTAATAAGATATATCGGTGAAAAAACCTTTTAAATTTCCTAATATTTCACATTGTTTGAATTTTAATTCCTTGTAATAATATACCTATATCATAAAATCTTTTTAACTAACTATTTTGCTAAGGATCTTATCGATTGGTTCATATATTTGCAGCTTCGAAATTGATGCTGAAAGGGTAATTGAGAAAACCTCCGTTAGGTTATCTTAATAGAATGCACAAATACTGTATTAATCGAAATATTTTCTCTACTAACTATTGAGACTACAAAATTTCCTAAAGTTATTAGTTATTAACATTTTTGTAAGATAAGTAGTTCACGATATTAACAGGTTTGAAAAGTATCGTTTTTGAGTCAAACTGCGCATAGACGGCGTACACGCTCTTAAGTTTGCTGTATTTTCTTTAATATTTTTTAATATCTAAAAAGGCATTGATAAAACCTACATTTGCTCAACATACTTTTTTCATAATCATTATAGTTCGTCTTTAATTCATAGTTTTTATTTTGTCGCTTACCTTAAATTTCCGAGAACGCGCTCGATTTCTGTCTGTCCTTTGGAAAGTGAATATCGCTATCCTTTACACGAGTCCTTCACTTCACTCGGGTTCGGGTTAGCGGTAGTGAATCGGGCGAATTGATTCTATAGTTTTTTTTAGTGATTCATATTGTAAAATTATATGATATGTGCAATCCAAATGGTTGTTTAACAAAATTGTTAAGAACTACTATTTGTAAAATAATAAATAAGTCATTTTCTATAGCCCATCACAAAGCAAAATGTTCAATGACGTCACTAGTAGTATATTATAGCAGTTTAGAGTCAAATTTATCAACTACTGGTTCGCCTATAATTATGTATTTCAAAGCAATGAGTTTGCTATTTTGTATGTACTTATCATAGATTTAGATAGAGATAAGGTTTTTTTTTAATTTGGTCACCTCCGTTCCCGGGCGTCTCTGGAAGATATTTCCAGTGGCACCAGGCTTTCCAGTAGCGTCCGGCGATAGTTGAAGCAAAGATTGGTTGATGTCGGTATCGTAGCTCAGTGGTTCCCCTTGTTAGGGAAAGGCCGAACCCACGTTCGAGTTCTGCGGATGACATTTCAGTTTTTGTGATTTATTTATAAGTTCTATCTAAATATTTTACCGAGTAACGTTTATGAGTAACGTGGATGTTTTACTTTATGTATAATAAAAAATAAATAATAATAAATATGTTTGGACATTCTCACACAACGTCATCTAGCCCAAACTAAGCTAATATAAGTTTGTGCTATGGGATCTAGACGACTGCTAAACATACTTATATATTTCTAAATACATACATATTTTATATAGAAGATACCCAAACTCCGAACACAAATATTTGATTCGAACCGAAATCGAACCTGCGCCACTGAGGCATAATTATAGGAAGTATAATTAATTATACTCCGTAATCATGCATGTTTAAACATAAATTCCATCTCACTGATAGCACGTAAACAATTTCATAAAATATGTTTTCATAAGCTTTCAATAAAAGCTCTGAACCTAGAATACTATTATTAGTTTAAAAATCGATATGCCCGGGCAGAGCTGGCATGTAACTCAATTTAATTTGGTACAAGTACATCACAAGGGATGCACTGAGCCCCAGCCGTTTCCATGGAGACAGACAGGTGAGCTCAGGGACGGTGCAACCCGCCCGGGGCGATCTGCGAACAAAGTGCTTTCCAACTGGTGTGTATGTATTTGATGCTTGTTTGATATTTACTAAATTCACTGACGTCAACCATTTTTTTGAGTAAGTAGCATGCAAGTTATCTAAATATATAGTAGGTATATTTATATTAGACAGAAAACGAGAGTATTTGATTTGAATTGAGTACCTTGCGTTATAAATATAGCCTTTATTACTATAGAATAATTTAGAATTCTGCTGGTGAAAATATTCCAAAATAATTAGTCTTTTTTTATAATAAATAAATTTGGACATTCTCACACGTCATCTAGCCCAAACTAAGCTTGTGCTATGGGATCTAGACAACTGATAAATATACTTATTTATTTCTAAATACATACATACGCGTATTATACATAGAAAACACCCAAACTCCGAAACAAACATTTGTGGATCACACAAATATTTGATTCGACCCGGGAATCGAACCCGAGACTCCGGAGTCGAAAGCCGATGCACTACCGAACACGCCACCGAAGTAGTCAAAAGTATATATATATATTTTGTTAATATAGTTAATCTATAGAAACTTATAACAAATCTGTAGAAGTGAAAATTCTGTACATTGAAAATATCAAAAAATAAATGGCAGGGGGTGTTACTAGACCGACACCGAACCCAAAAATGTGATTAAAAAAATTTTTGTCTGTCTGTTTGTCTATCTGTCTGTCTGTCTGTTTGTTCAGGCATCACGCAAAAACTACCAGTTCGATTACGATGAAACTTGGTATAATATTTCTTTAATATCCTGGGCACCGCACTGGGTACTTTTTATCCCGGAAAAGTATATACAATAAAAAACAAACTTAATTTTGCGGTTCGATCCCTAGACCCGATTACTGTAACAACCGCAACCAACCGCAGGTGGTAAGTCGTGACGACGTCTAGCGATTGTGGGCCACTCTCACAGCACACAATACTATAGAGAGTAGCCCTCAACTTGACGACCTACTGATGTGCCTCTTCACGCTCCGCTTAAAGAACCCAGAGTTATATGTGGGAGGAAACACGTGTACAGGCAGGGCGTTCCAGGCCTCTATTGTTCGGCAAAAAAACGAACGTTTAAAACGCTCGTTTCCCGCGAAAATGCTATCCACTGTGTGGGAGTGGCATCTTTGCCCGGCACGCGTTGTTCGGGATCGGTAGGAAGAGGGTGGGATCAGATTGAAGAGCTCTTCATAACAGGTTACGTCACCTGCAGTGGAGTTCACTAAGGGGCGCTGCACACGGCTAAGGTACTATAATATTTTAACTTAAGATACAATATCGCTCGCCATACAATTCAATGGACTATCACACACGACGAAGATAATAAATAATATTTCATATTTTCGTATCTTAAGATGAATTTTTATGGTATAATAGAGAATATAATAGAAGATATAGAGAAACTGTTGTAGGGGGGCTTTATGAACGCAATAAAACCCAAATCAATGGTTTTTAGAACTTTTGTCTGTTTGTCTGAATGTTTGAACACGCTTATCTCAGACACGGCTTAACCGATTTGAATTTGCGGTTTGGTTTTCAATCGCTTCATAAATAAAAAAGTTATGTAGATCTAAAGTAACACGCAAGCGGGGCTGCGGGCAACAGCTAGTAGTTAATATATTTTGAGTATTTACTAGAATAACTCATTTTAATTTTGACATTCATAAGTGTTTTTATAACTTAAATGAGTATACGTTTTGAATCTATGAATTTATTACAAGACAGACTGACATACGGACACAAATCTTCTTATCTTTATCCCCACTTATTTCACCCATATTTCCCAAATATGCTAACCCCCAGTGTGGCAAGACCATTGCCGTTTTTGGGGAGTATGTTTGCCAGAACGTCGTCCGTATTTTACCGCACCGCGTGCAGATGAGGGTGTTATGGAACCAGAGATATAAGCATTGCCCATATTATTGACTGCTTCGGTGGCGTGGTCGGTAGTGCATCCGCTTTCGAAACCGGAGTCTCGGGTTCGATTCCCGGGCGGGACAAACTTTGTGTGAAGACAGATACGTTTGTACCGAAATGTAGATGTTTCCTATGTATAATATGTACGAGTATGCATTTACAAAAAAATGCATATAAGTATTTATATCAGTTTATCTAGTACTCATATCACAAGCTCTGCTTAGTTTGAGACTAAGATGGCGTTGTGTGAATTGTCCTAACATATTTATTTATTACCATTACAAACATATAAAAATTTATATTTTATCAATATTAGTAATGATGCTGAATGTTGTCTACAAAAAGTGAACTATAAACTAGAAATATTATACTAAATGGGAACTCGCGCCAGTACAAGGTAATCAAATTAATATGATGTAAACGTTGCACGAGCGGTGAGCGCAACAGGCATCTCTCGAGCTCTGTGTTATCGAGTTTGCTGAATCTCCCTACGGGTGATTGTGGAGTGAGTGAATGGCCCCCAGTCTCCCTGACGCGGTGGTACATAAAGTCCAAACATTTTCATTCGTTCTTTTTGATATTCACTATTTCAGAATGGGGGGTTTTGAGCAGGGGTTTATTTTGCGCCCACACGTATTGCCAATTATGTCCTTCCGTAATTGGGGAGAACCGATGTGTGAGTTTGGTTTTTATTTCTATTAATAGGTATTGGTTATGTGTATGTTAATATCATGTCTGTCATGTAACAGGAAACGCCTCGGTTTCATATTATGTTAAATTAAAAAAATATGAATAAAGGATAGTAGTAGTAGATATTGACTACCTCAGTGGCGCAGTGGTATGAGTATGCGACTGCCGTCCCTGAGGTCCCAGGTTCGATTCCGGGTCGAATCAAATTATTTGTGTGATCCACAAATATTAGTTTCGGAGTTTAGGTATTTTCTATGTATCTTGTTGTGCCAACCCCAAATAATTTGGATAAGGGTAGGTAGATGATGATGAATATGTATGTATTTAAAAATATACAAGTATGTTTATCAGTCGTCTAGATCCCATAGCACAAGCTTATATTAGCTTAATTTGGGCTAGATGACGTCGTGCGAGAAAGTCCAAAAATATTTATTATTTATTTATTTATTATATTGAATGTGAAGTAGAGCAAAACTTAACAACGCCGGACATTCTGAATGCGGCTTTGCCACAAGGCAAAACCGTAGCTTTATATGTAATTATATTTGTGTATCTATTTTATGTAAATTGTATGTACTATGTAGGTATGTTTTAGTACTCGTATTATGTAGGTTTATTGACGTCATATACGTATGTGTATTAGTATTAGTTATATAAGTAGTTATTAGGATTTAAGTTTATTATTTACCATAATAATTATTGTGTATCGCTTCATCTTCCGATAACATGATTTACATTAAGTGTCATAGCAACCTCTTAGCACCTACTACTAGTTCTCTCTGCATCACCCAAAGGTTGACTGGTAGATCATGCCTGTGGCATTAAGTCCACCTTTGTACACTTTTGTGCATAAGTTTAAAAATAAATAAATAAAAACCGGTCAGGTTTTAAGAATAAATTCAATTCAACGGACTATAGTGAATTTAGTTCTCAAAATGGCCTAAGTTTAGATAAAACAGTGTATGAAATTGTATATAACCATGTTCTACATTTGTAGGATACTACGAGTATAAAGAAACGAGCCAATTGTGTACTGATACCCGTTTTCATGCAACAAATACTATAAATAACTAAAACTAATGTCATCGTTTGGAATCGAACCTCACAAAGGGAATACTCTGCCACTAAGCTGCGATGACTATATTTAGAATTTAAGTCCTCAAAGCTTTGTAAACGGTTGCTCAGTACAAAGCTTGTTCCAAGAACTAAACAATATACTTCACTCACTAAAGGATTTATATTTAAGTCCTTTTATAGACCTTATGTTGTTCACCTAGGGTTGTATTTTATAAAACAGTTTTATATCAAGAGATTGAGCGGATAACTATATCTAAAAAGATACCTTATTGGAATTGTACAGAGTTCTATTTAAATGTGAATCTGCTGTTTAGTAAACGTCATGATATTTCAATACTCTGTTATCATTGTACTACAACAATAGCTTAGACTTGTACTTCGAAGAAAATCTAATTGAGTGTCCTTTTCATGGAACATAAAGAATAAAGAAAATTTGTTTTGTTTTGAGGTGTTTGATGCAAAGGTACTGAACACAGAGGGTGTAGTTAGACGGCTTTTTCTTTTTGTTTTTAAAGATATTTGTCGTTTGTGATTGTCGTTAAAATAAAAGCTTATACCACATAAGGTTTTATTTTAACTGTAGGTACATGGAGACAGAAAAAAATCGATAGAGTGAAGGTTTTAATTGACTGATATAACCGCGTCCTGAATGAACCGTTCAGAATCAAGAATCAATTTCGTTTATTTAGCACATAAAGACCACATATGAATGTCAAAATTTTACAATTTTAGGTCAAGTAATATTTCGATGTGCATTCTGAAGTCTAATATAAAGTCTAATAAGTAAATTCTTAAGTCTAATAATCCCAGACAACCAGGAATTTAATCGGCTGCCGGCCATAGCGGTCGGTACGTAAAATGTAGTTGCCTTTAATCAACATTTCATCGCAAGGCAACGGGATTTCAAAAATGTTTCTAAGTTATAACATAGCTGTTACTCTTTATAATAAAACTCATTCGATCGTTTTGGACATAAACTATTATATAAAAACCAAAAATCAAAACTTTCCATAGTGCCCGATTACGGCAATAGGCTTGCTCCCTATTACGTGGGGTCAAAAAATTGCTGGCAAAGAGTAGGTGTGTAATGCACCTCTGCCTACCCCTTTGGGGATATGGGTCTGATATATGTATGTATGTAATAAAACTAGTGGTTCTGTGAACAGTAGACCTCGCGTTATTTTCACATTTTCCCCCCATTTCTCCCCCATTTCCCCCCAATCGAAAAATCCCTTCCACAAAAGTTGCGCCTTGCAACAAAGAACACTTGTGCCAAATTCATGAAAATCGGCTGAAAAATGCATTTTCCCCCCAATTCTCCCCCATTTTCCCCCCCAATCGAAAAATCCCTTCGACAAAAGTTGCGCCTTGCAACAAAGAATATTTGTGCCAATGCGTGCCTGCACGGAGAAACATTGACAATAAACTCATTGAGGTCGCATTCGCATGGTCGTATTCGCTCGGTAGAGTCACACCAACTTCTGACGAATCTAAATAATTTTCTGAAAATTTCAAAGATAATAAACGTTATTTTATTTTATTTTAAACGTTATTTTATTTTATTTTTATTTTTTATTTCATACGACCTCATTGAGTTTATTGTAAATTTGTATTGGCTGGAAGGAATGAGACAATTTAAATATTAAAAAACATTTAAAACGGAATCAAACAAATGAAGACAATGGAAGAAACAAAATGGATTCAAGCGAGGGCCGTGGCGGGCACCTCAGCTCCGATAGAAGAATTATAAAAGTGTAATATACGAGGCTGGATTGAAAAGTAGTCGGCCTAACACTGATCCATTTTGTTCTAAAAATTAAATCTACCCACATTATTTAGTTCAGTTCAGACCTGTTAATTGTGTGAAGTTTGAAACGTGTGCGATAATTAGTTTTAATTTATAAATTTATTAACAAAGCAATCTGACATCATTTCCGCAAATGGAGCAAATCGAGCAGCGTGCCGTCATTAAGTACCTCCATAAGAAGGGGCTGTCATCAAAAGCCATCCATGATGATATGGTTAGTACATTAGGGGATTGCGCTCTTTCATATTCATCCGTCAAAAAATGGATAGCAGAATTCAAGCGTGGTAGAGAGAGTGTGAAAGACGGACCCCGCTCTGGAAGGCCTTCGACGTCCACTACTGACGAAATTGTTAAAAAATACTCGACTTAATTATGGGAGGCCGCAGATTGAAAATTAGAGAGATAGCCGAGATTATAGGCATCTCTTATGAACGTACTCAAAACATAATAGTCAATGTGTTGGGTTTCCACAAGGTGTCTGCGAGGTGGGTTCCGCGACTGCTTTCAGTTGAGCAAAAAAGGATTGTCGTTAGAACCGTATGGGCGGATAGATTGGCGGTCAGGGTGAACGCGACTCTGTTAAACAGACCACTGCGAACCTTGGCCGTCAAAACCATACGGGGGTACCGCACGATCTCCGGAGAGGCTGCATGTCTCCTAGCCGGGACCCCTCCATGGGACCTGGAAGCGAGAGCCCTTACGTCATTGTTTCAATGGCACAAGGAGGCGCTGGACAGGGACCACAGGCCTGCTACTCGAGAAATCGAGGAACAGCGGTCCCAACTCCGCCAGGATCTCATGGAGACTTGGAGGGTGCGACTTGAGCAACCAAAGTGAGGAACTACCGTCATCGAGGCGGTGAGACCGATCATGGACGAGTGGCTTCAGAGGCGGCATGGCGACCTCACGTACCGTGCGACGCAGATCGTTACCGGGCATGGATGCTTCGGTAGCTATCTGTTTCGCATCCATTGTGAGGTCACACCCCGGTGTCCACACTGCGAGGTTTCCGACGACAATACCGCACTCCACACGTTGGTGGAGTGCTCAGTGTGGGGGAGTCAGCGCCGGGACCTCGTAGTGGGTCTGGGCGTGGATATCCTCTCGCTGGAAACCATGCTCCAAGCCATGGTCTCCAGCGCGAATAGGTGGAACGCAGCCGTGTCCTTCAGCGAGCAAGTCATGCTCGCGAAGGAGGCGGCCGAGAGGGAGAGGGAGCGTACCCTCCCCACCGAGTACCGTAGTCAGCGGCGAGGGCGCCGCAGACTCATCTATGCCCAAGACCATCGACCTCCATGATCGGGGCCTGAGGACGGTGGGATTGCCACCCGCCGTGCGGGGCCTTTGCCCCATAGCACGCAACCAGATTCACTCACTGATGCGGGATAAAACCCTACCCCACCAACGCGGGATTCTCATCCCGACCAAATCCCCGCAGAGACCACAGAGGTGGTCAAAGTCCACCGGGCGCCACTGGAAATACCTGCTTGTAACCAGAGACGCCCGGCAACGGACGTTAGAGCGACCGCGGCCCTAGGGCACGGGGTTAAAAAAAAAAAAAAGGTGTCTGCGAGGTGTGTTCCGCGACTGTTTTCAGTTGCGCAAAAAAGCATGCGATTGACTATTGCACGCGACTGTTTGGAGTTATTTAAAGCTGATGAATGTGATTTTTTTAATCGTTTTGTTACTATGGACGAAACATGGGTTCATTACTGTACACCGGAAACAAAACAACAATCAAAACAGTGGAAAAGACCTGGTTCACCACCCCCCAAAAAGGCTAAGTCGATTTTGTCGGCAAGTAAGGCTTCAGTATTCTGGGACTCGAAGGGTGTGATTATGGTTGATTGTCTTGAAAGGGGTCAGACTATAAACTCTGATTATTACTGCACCTTACTACGTCGTTTACGAGAGGAAATAAAAGAAAAACGTCCAGGAATATCAGAAGAAAAGTCCTGTTTCATCAAGATAACGCTCGTGTTCACACGTCTGTCCAATCAATGGCAGAAATTCACAACTGTGGCTTTGAACTGTTACCGCATCCACCTTATTCACCTGATCTGGCAACGTCAGACTTTTTTCTGTTCCCTAACCTAAAAAAGCAACGTGAGAGGTCAAATATTTTTGACAAATGACGAGGTCAAAGCAGCAGTAGACGCATATTTTGACTCTAAGGAAGAATATTTTTTTTGTTATTCAACGTTTTCGTCAACCTACGAGGTTTTTATGACGTAACTTTTTAATAAGTATGGATTTTAGATATCACTTGGTATCTAAAAACCAGATTACTTTTCGATATTCCTTAAGAATTTGCTACTAAGGGTGACCATATTATATGAATGAAAACAGGACGACTGATTTTAGAAATTTATTTTATCTAATCTACGGTTGAAAAGTTCGAATGATGATTTCAAAATTTGACGACATATAAAGCCTGTGAGACAGTAGTATAAATACTAAAAGTTGTTTTATGAGACAGATTTTATTAAAAAGTAATTAATCATTAAAGTACAGTGTATAAAATAAAAAAGGCTTAAGTCTTTCGACCATATTGCCCTGTATTGCGTTAGACTACTTCCAAAAATCTTTATATTTTAATTTTTTTAAATTCAAAGCAGCTATTTTGCAAGGAAAGCATGCGCGCTGATAGGCCCTTCTCTTAGTTTCAACAGTATCATGATATTATTCCTTAAAGAAAAAGATAAAAATGGAAAGTAGTGAAGTAAACAGTGAATGTGGAATTGAACAAAATTAACACTAAATTATTCTGAATGCAGCTACATTAGTTGTTTAAAATCTTCTACCAGAAAAATTAAAAAATTATACGATAAAGAATAGGTATACCTAATGATTTTTTATCCTGGAAAAGGAAAATGAAAGCTATTTCGAATCCTCGAATCTTCGAATACAAATAATAATAGGCCAATAAAATTAACGAAAATCTCGGAATTCTTCAAATCTGGCTGGAAACTAGTAGGTACTAACTTATATTTATACATCCTAAAAGTTGTGCCAAAACCTACATAAGGTAGGGTGTCCGCGTCTTCTATAATTTGAGGTCAAAAGGTCACAAAAATCGTTATGCTAAAAACGATTTTTGTGACCTTTTATATATATCTCGTTTTCTATGAGTTTCTCGCTATTTGTATGTATCACCATATTGTAAGTAGAGGATTAAATTATCTACAATTTTTTTTTAAGCTTTTTTTATACGTTTTAGCCGATTTCGAGATTTAGAAACCGCGATTAAACCTATTGGATTAAATTATGTAATATCAGTGTAAAAAAAACAACCATTGTTGACGCAAGCAGTTGAATAATACATAATTACTAGCCGTCCTACCTTCCCTGAACCTCAAAAACTATTTTAAAACCAAAATTAACCAAATCGGATGGTACGATTGGCAGTTTAATTATTATTATTATGATATTGTAAGGTACTTTGAGATTATGTGGCACCTTTAACTAGTATTTGACTTTTTTTTGTGAATAACAGAGATTCATAATTTTTAAGTTCACTTGGTCCACACATGGTCACGTACTGCCCTTGCCCTCTTTTTATTGTTGTAACAGAATTATTGTATTTACTGGCAAATAAAAAGAGTGGCCGTGAGTTTTTCTTGCCAGGTTCTTTCCTCACAGGCTCTACCTATTGCGGAAATCTGGCGGTAAATGTAAATGTAGAAGCATTTTCTTTTTTTGACGTTCATAAGTGTTACTTTGTGACCTACATGAATAAAGATATTTTGATTTTGATTTTAGTATGAAGTTCACTGGGCTAGCTATCGACGGGTGCGCATTGTCTTACATAACTTTTCAACTCCTATCATCGGAGGTCCGAAAATATTTCTCATACCATTTAAAATTATAATGATCGTTATTCATAAAAAAATTACAACTATATATTAAAAAACATAATCATTTAAATTCATAATATCACAAATTATACACTTAGTTTTTACTAATATCTATATATAATACGCCAGTGAAGCCGCTTCTCCTCCTAAACTAAGAGTCGCACAGTCAAGTGTGGCACACCGTTGGAAAGGTCGTGGTCTCAAGTGGTGCGATAAGATTTGAAATTGGACAAAAAGTAAAAAAAAAAAAAATATTACTTGCGCAGGTTGCGCTAAGGGTTGCTAGTTTGTTTTAATATATTTGTTTATACTAATGATCGAAACTCATAATCATTCGAATAAATAACTATAATATTCATAGATGGGTTTTATTCTAATATCTGTTTTCATAAATTTCTTAATCGTAAGTTTTTTCATCCATATTATAATGTCTATATTCCAGTGAAAATCAAATTGCTACCAGAAACGAGATGCTCCCAGACAAGTAGGTTAGGTTAGGTTAGAACTGTGACCACAACAACGCGCGAGCCGAGCGAGCGAAGCGAACGTGTCGCGGCAGCGGCCGGCGAAGCGTCAGATCTGTTATAAAGTAAGCTATTCTGAACAACGACGTTATGAGTTGAAGTATGTTCGTAGTAACAACATTATTAATTAAAGCAATATGATAATAGAATGTAATGAAGAAAAAATATCTGAAAAAAATTATTATGGATTTAAACTGGTCCTTGGTAGTAACAGTATTAATAAAAAAAATATAATCACTAACTGTTATGAGTTCCGATGATAGTAATAAAAATATATGAATAAAAAAAGTATGAAAAATAAAATTATGTAGAGTGATGATTATGAACACAAATCGGTAGTAAGAAAAAGAATAGGATTAAATAATTTATGTGAGCCAATATGGACCCGCTATCGAGGTTCATTTGTAAATCTAAACTATTCTCAAATCTTGCTTTTAGGGTTCCGTACCCAAAGAGTAAAACGGTAACCCTAACCTAAACCTAAACTTCGCTGTCCGTCTGTCAGTCAGTCTTTTTTATATAAAAAATTAAGTAATAAAAATACCGACGAGAATAACGACTGCCATCGATGTTCCCCTGACAACCGGGACCGACGCGATACCGTGCTCTCCGAGGTAAA
The DNA here is from genome assembly GCA_963556515.1 of Nudaria mundana. Lineage (NCBI taxonomy): Eukaryota > Metazoa > Arthropoda > Insecta > Lepidoptera > Erebidae > Nudaria > Nudaria mundana. The sequence continues at coordinate 10,099,253 of OY748306.1, read as the reverse complement.
TAATGATTATAACAACTGGGCTCCCCTAAAGTTCAGCCGTGTGAACGAAGAAACTACTCTAGACTAATAAGCTAGTTACATTATTTCTTATAGTCTTTTTCACATAGGAAGACTAACTCCGGTGACATTTGATCTATGTTTCGAGGAGCGCGCTTTCACGTTACTAGCGCACCACGGCTAGGCTAGACTTGTTGGAATATGACGTGATGCCACAGAATAGGGAATAGTATGTAAGTTTAATTAAATAGTGAGTCACTATAATTAATTTATTGGTATAGTTGATATTATTTCTGTTGTAGCATAATGTGCTACGCTGTGCTACGATTATCGTAGGCATGTAGCATCGTAGCACTGTAGCACATACTGGAAGGGAATAAATCGTGGTAAGTAAGCAATTAGATGCTTCGGTGTCGTGGTCGGTAGTGCATCGACTTTCGGCTCTGTAGTCTAGGGTTCGATTCCCAGTTCGAATCAAATATGTGTGTGATCCACAAATGTTTGCTTCGGAGTTAGATTGTTTTATATGTATTTAAAAATATAAAAGTACGTTTATCTGTTGTCCAGGTCCTATAGCACAAGCTTATACCTTAGTTTGGGCTAGACGACGCTGATTTAAACAATAATTGACTGAGGGAGCGAAGCGACCGAAGTCTCCGTTTCAACTTGCAGATCTACGGGTTATGTCAGATCATGTTTGAGGCCGTATTTATCAACCGATTTGCATGAAACTTTACACACACACTCCTTGCTTACAATGAATAACATTTGAATAAAATTTTTGTTTGGATTGGATGACAAATGAAAGAGTAATAAACAAAATTGAAAAAGAAATTTTCTAAACAAAGCCGCTCCCGAAGTCTACGGTTCACAGAACCACTAGTAAATAAATAAATACATTCACTATTTGCCTCATCCTTTTCATTTCGATATCTCATTTTATGAAATGAAATTCCCTCGCAACTTATAATACTTCCGACGCAGTGTACTGTAAAAATTCTCAGACAGCGCACATTCGACGGCAAATAGTTGAAGCCAAACAATTGGCAGATAAATGAAAATGGATCGTTCGGGAATTGGAGTTATTGTACTACGGTAACTAAGTGGTACGTTATTGTGTGGAGCATACCTAGCAACGTATTATTAAAAATCAATACAAAACCACGTCTGTATCCACAGAGGGGTATTTTTCACCCGAGATAAAACCCGATCCCAAAGATGCGGGTAAGACCTCCAACACACACACACACACATATCACGCCTACACACCCACAATTTGCTAGTATTTATTGTCCCACGTAATAGGGGGCAAGCCTATTGCCGTCACCGAGCACATTTATATTGGTTTATGTCCAAAATGGCCAAATGAATTTCATAAAAAGTAACAGCTATATTGTAATTTTGAAAAAAGTTTAAACCCGTTACCTTGCGATGACATGTTGATAAAAGACAACAACAAAATCTTACGTGCCAGCCGCTATGGCACAGCCAATTAAAGTCCTTGGCGTCTCTCATGACCACCAACCTCGTGACAAAGGCCACATAGTTGGCCAAAGGAAAAGACGCAACAGGGGATTCTTCCGAGTGCATACCTGGGGTGGCCGGTAATGACGGCAATTTGCGTCTCAGAGTCACGCACAAAGGGTTCATTACCAAAACGGCAAATCAAGTTTGTTGTATACCCCTTATATATTTATTTATTATATTCTGCTTTTTAGTATTCGTTGTTATAGAGGCAACAGAAATACATCATCTGTGAAAAGTTCAACTTTCTAACACAGGACAGCGAAGTCTCATTAATAGGGTTCCCGTTTTATCCTTTGGGTACGAAACCCTAACATACGAAGCGGTATTTTTAAAATGTCCAAATGTCCATCCAATACTGGGCGCGGTATTACTTGGAAGAATAACAGCAGTCTTTGGCCACTAATACGAACCTTGGTCTATAATGCCCAAATCTCGCCCTAATGCCATTTTGCGGGCATTTTGGATATTTTCCCAGAACATCGTCCATCTGCAGGAAACGCTCCGAGCACAGGTGAGAATGACTCTGACTCAGATGTTGAATACAATATATTAAAAAGAAATTGTGTAACCAATCATCTGGACTAAAAAGGCAGGCCCATGACCTGGATTACAACTCCTTCCCATAATTTAATCTCTCAAACTAAGCAGAGCTTGTGATATGAGTACTAGATAAACTGATATAAATACATATATACATTTTTTTTGTAAATGCAATATTATACAAACAAACATCCATACTTCGATACAAACGTATCTGTCTTCACACAAAGTTTGTCCCGCCTGGGAATCGAACCCGAGACTCCGGCGTCGAAAGCGGATGGACTACAGACCACGCACAGAAGCAGTCAATGAATAATGTCCGTTTAGATTGAGGAGCCACATTTCGTATCTTAATGAAATTTATATAAGTATTTAGTAGTAAGTTTAAAAATTTTGTAGCCTCAATCCTCTAATTTATAGTATAATACTTCAAAAGTTATAAGAACATAAAGGTGGCTCCTCAATCTAAATGTTTAGATTGAGGAGCCTCGTCAGAACTAGGAATATCATGGATGAATATTTACCAAAATTAGGTATGATTTAGTAGTATTCGCGAGTATTTAGTAGACAAAATCTGAGTTTTGTAATATTAAATAAAAAAGTTATCATACATTATATGAGGCTCCTCAGACCATTACTTACGAGTCGTCATTTTTCATAGAAGCATTAGCTTAATTAATGCGCTATTTCTCCATCATTTAGTAGTATGTATATTAGTTTTGTAGGATAAGATTCAGTCATTAATAATGAGAGGGTTGGGAGATATAGCACATTTTAACTGGCTCCCCAATCCAGACGTTCGACATAATTAATAATTGACTGTAGCTACCTGAGATCACAACAGAATCAAAAACTAGATACACTAACATTTAGTATAAATGTCTACTAAATACACATGTACACATCTACATGTTATTCATTGTAAGCAAGGAGTGTGTGTGTAAAGTTTCATGCAAATCGGTTGATAAATACGGCCTCAAACATGATCTGACATAACCCGTAGATCTGCAAGTTGAAACGGAGACTTCGGTCGCTTCGCTCCCTCAGTCAATTATTGTTTAAATCAGCGTCGTCTAGCCCAAACTAAGGTATAAGCTTGTGCTATAGGACCTGGACAACAGATAAACGTACTTTTATATTTTTAAATACATATAAAACAATCTAACTCCGAAGCAAACATTTGTGGATCACACACATATTTGATTGGAACTGGGAATCGAACCCTAGACTACAGAGCCGAAAGTCGATGCACTACCGACCACGACACCGAAGCATCTAATTGCTTACTTACCACGATTTATTCCCTTCCAGTATGTGCTACAGTGCTACGATGCTACATGCCTACGATAATCGTAGCACAGCGTAGCACATTATGCTACAACAGAAATAATATCAACTATACCAATAAATTAATTATAGTGACTCACTATTTAATTAAACTTACATACTATTCCCTATTCTGTGGCATCACGTCATATTCCAACAAGTCTAGCCTAGCCGTGGTGCGCTAGTAACGTGAAAGCGCGCTCCTCGAAACATAGATCAAATGTCACCGGAGTTAGTCTTCCTATGTGAAAAAGACTATAAGAAATAATGTAACTAGCTTATTAGTCTAGAGTAGTTTCTTCGTTCACACGGCTGAACTTTAGGGGAGCCCAGTTGTTATAATCATTATTTACCTCGGAGAGCACGGTATCGCGTCGGTCCCGGTTGTCAGGGGAACATCGATGGCAGTCGTTACTAGTATTTGGAGATCAAATCCAACAAAAAATTTTGTTTCGTTGTGATGGAAATAAATACGAGAATAGATATTATGGATTACTGACGTACATTTACCATTTACCATTTTGGGTAATTGCCTAAAAAGCATTACGGATCATAAGGTTCACGAAGCAAAATGGACTTTCCAATAGTTAGTCCTCTAGTCATGACGTCTTTCAATCAATTGGTCTCCCACGGCAAAACACCCATGGAGCATCGTCATTTCAGTAATTGTTTAGTAAAAATAGCCTTTAACTGAAGTTGACATTAAAACAAAACGTGTTTGATGCATAACGAACTTTTCCATTTCTTCTTGAAATTAAAACTCTTTAGATTATAATTTTTCATTGTCTATTTTACGATTGATTTTATCGTAAATATCTACGAAAGTCGTAGAATATCGTAGACGTCTACAAAAGTGCATAAAGACATAAAAAAGTAGCTTGTTTCATGGTGTCTATAGAGACGAAAGGTTGATATTCGTTTTAATATACAATACGCCGAAGAGATGCAAAAACTTGAAGAAGTTTTTGTGAATTACACCTTATGAGTTCTTGCAAAGAGTTTATAGTATTAAAAGAACCCTCAATGTGTGACATTTCTGTTCCTACTCATTCAATGCAATGTTCATTGTGTTGTTATCTCAAGTGTAATTTTACGTTCGTCATTTTGTCGGCTATAAGTACCTACAATAACTCGAAAAATCGAGGACCAGCGGTCCCAACTCCGCCAGGATCTCATGGAGACTTGGAGGGTGCGACTTAAGCAACCTAAGTGGGGAACCACCGTCATCGCGGCGGTGAGACTGATCATGGACAAGTGGCTGCAGAGCCAGCATGGTGACCTCACGTATCGTGCGACGCAGATCGTTACCGCGCATGGATGCCTCGGTAGCTATCTGTTTCGCATCCATCGTGAGGTCACTCCCCGGTACTTCACTTACACACTACCCGGACGATACCGCACTCCACACTCCACACGTTGGTGGAGTGAGCGTTGGCGAGTCAGCGCCGGGACCTCGTAGTGGGTCCGGGAGTGGATATCATCTCACTGGAAACCATGCTCCAAGCCATGGTGTCCAGCGCGACTAGGTGGAACGCGGCCGTGTCCTTCTGCGAGCAAATCATGCTCGCGAAGGAGGTGGCTGAGAGGGAGAGGGAGCGTACCCTCCCCGCTGAGTTTCGCAGTCAGCGGCCAGGGCGCCGCAGACTGATCTACGCCCAGGACCATCGACCTCCATGATCGGGGCCTGAGGACGGTGGGATAGCCACCCGCCGTCCTTACAGAAGCAGGCGAGAAGGGTTGCATGCTGCGGGGCCTTTGCCCCACAGCAAGCAACCAGATTCACTCACCGACGCGGGATAAAACCCAACCCCGACGAAGCGGGATTTTCATTCCGACCAAACCCCCGAAGAGGCCACGCAGCTGGCCAAAGTCCACCGGGCGCCACTGGAAATACCTTCTGGGGTCACCGGAGATGCCCGCAGCAATGGACATGAGAGCGGCCGCGTTCTCGCAGAATTTAAAAAGAAAAAAAAAGCTACCTACAATTCATTCTTCATTTTTTTATAATTTGAATATAATGTTTAAAAATACAAGAGAAAATGTCGTTTTCCATACCTACCAGCATAATGTCATGACAGGTAGGAATTTAAAAGGATACGGACCTTTTTCTCTCAGGGCCTTTTGCGTTGCGAGTATTTAGCATTGCGGACGTTGTGCTCTCGGAACATACAGTCATTTTCAATTGGAGACGTTTTGCTCTCAGAGCGTTTTAATTTACAGTCGATATGCATCCAAGTACTTTTTGCTTCCAGAACCTTATGATCCGTAATGTTGAGAACTTTATTGGAATATACACTTTCTTCATTTGTTCGGAAATAAAGTTTTATCCTCAGGGCAACTATCTCTATACTACGTATATACAGAGCGCTGATAACCGGTCTGAACAACTAACAACCACTCTGTACGTCAGAACAGTCAAACAGTCGAGGATGATGTAACGTCAATACAGCTTGCTAGTTTAAGTTATTATGTGACAAAAAATGGAAGTAATTATTGTTTTTAGTTATTGTTCTGAGATCGTCTTTTTTGACGTGTTTTAATGTAAAGTGGCGCCGCTAGTGGAACGCCAACATATAATGGACAACCTGTATCAGAGCAACTTTGTACTCGCCACGAAGAAAACGTGGCACTCACCATCTATCTATAGATTGTTGATCTGAGGTTTTATCCTTATTCTTTCAAGATGGCGGCGACTAGATCAAGGCTGTTTCATCTTTCTGCTGTATTTGTCGATAAAGACTTGTTGCTATGGCAACTAAACTTATCTACTTGTTGTGTATCAATTATTTCAACCACATAGCTAAAGCGTTGTTCGGACTTGCAGAAGTTTTTAACGGACGAAAATGCGGTTATGCACTTCGATCTGTTTTTAGGGTTCGTAGTCGGTCTGGGAACCCTTATAGTTTCGTTATGGGTGAAAGAAGAGGACGGACGTCCTCTTCTTTCCGTCCAAAGGGTTAGTGCTAGAAAGAATGAACTTTGCATGGATTTTAGTGTATTTACAATGCCAACAAAGTGCTAAAAATAAATTTTGAAATATTTTTTTGGGGTGCCTCCCCTACACGTAAAGTGGATATTTTTTTGCGTCTATTTCATAGTGACATTAGGCAGACATTATTTAAAACATTAAGAAGGGGCTCAGAAGATTTTTTGATTTAAGTATCCTTTTGTGAGAATATATTCGACTTTGAAGCGCATTTTTTTTGGTAAATTGGGCGTCCCTCCCTCTAAAAGATAAAATGTTGGCTCGATAAATCTAGAAAAAATCATGATGGTATTTCATGTAATGAACTTTATGGGTTATAGGTAATAAACCAGTAAAAGGAAAGTTGAATTTTACAGGAGAAAATATTATATATTTATTATAATATTATATATTCAAAATTACAATATAGCTATAACTTTTTATTAAATTCATTCGGCCATTTTGGACGTAACCAATTATATATGTGCCCGGTGACGGCAATAGACTTGCCCCCTATTACGTGGGACTAAAAATACTGACAAAGTGTGAGTGTATAATGCACCTCTGCCTACCCCTGCGGGGTTATAGGCGTGATGTGTGTGTTTGTGAAAGTATTAAGTGATATTTACTTTATGCTAATGAAAATATTTAAAACCTGCAGTATAATGCTCAAGGATAATACTATATTTTTTTTTATTTATATATTTATTTATTTATTGAATTTATTAAATCTTAAAACTAAATTAGACTCACTCTATCGTTAACTGATACCTTCTGATCACAGCTCACCCAATGCACTGAAATATACAGCTTTGAACTTCGTAATTCCTCTCAATAAATCATCTACGAAATACTTATGATAAGGAAATTTATTTTACTGCAAACTGCTTAAACAATTCGGAAGAAACTCCTAATTAGTGATAAAAGTGAGATCCTTTTAGCTAATTAGTCTTTTATGTAAATATCGTTAATGGTGAATTTAAAGGTAAAGGACTCCCTAATGCTTTCATTCGATGTTTACAAACAAAGCGAAATAATTGTACCAAATATTTAGATTTTTTAAATAAATAAGTGTATTTGTTTACTTCAACTTCAAAGTGTAATGGAATTATTTCTACAATTGTCGACGTTTGTTTGTCATTTTTAATTTTGCGAAAAATTAATGCTATTATATTTTGAAAGTTTTTAACATCTTACTTACCATTAAAATAATCACTAACACAACTAACATAGTCATAAGATAAATATCGTTTGTAACTAATAATACTAATAAATTATGGATTTGTAATATCTGAATTAAATGTTTAAATAAAATAAAATAAATTAATTTCTACAGTTCTTACTGTTTTGTTTATTTTCTTTTTAAATCATGTAGTAGGAATTGGCAATACGTTCGCTACGTATTGTGAGGTTGACTAATCTATACTTATAATAAATCTGTAGAAGTGAAAATTCTGTACATTGAAAATATAAAAAAAATAAATGGCAGGGGGTGTTACTAGAAAAAAAATTTCGTCTGTCTGTCTGTTTGTTCAGGCATCACGCAATAACTACCGGTTCGATTACGATGAAACTTGGTATAACTATTCTTTAATATCCTGGGCACCTACTGGCTTACTTTTTATCTCGGAAAAGTATATACAATAAAAAACAAACTTAATTTTGCGGTTCGATCCCTAGAACCGATTACTGTACCAACCGCAAATAATAAGTTTGTCGTAGGTTACGTCACCCGCAGTGGAGTCTGCACACGGCTAAGATACTATAATATTTTATCTTAAGATACAATATCGCTCGCCATAATTCAATGGACTATCACACACGACGAAGATAATAAATAATATTTCATATTTTCGTATCTTAAGATGAATTTGTATGGTATAATAGAGAATATAATAGAAGATATAATAGAGAAACTGTTGTAGGGGGGCTTTATGAACGCAAGAAAACCCAAAACAATTGTTTTTAGAATATTTGTCTGAACATTTGAACACGCTAATCTCAGAAACGGCTTAACCGATTAGAATTTTTGATTTGAATTTGCGGTTTTCAGTAATGCGTTGTGGTTTATTCAACTTAACATTTAAGGTTTGGTTTTCAATCGGTCCATAAATAAAAAAGTTATGTAGATCTAAAGTAACACGCAGGCGGAGCTGCGGGCAACAGCTAGTTAATAATAAGCGCCTTTGTTTGTTGTTTGTTTGCCTCCTCACAACTGAAAATGCTGTGGGCAACGTTATTGTTATTCCTCTTTTTTTTTTTTTTTTTTTTTTTAGTTCCGCGACCAAGGCCGCGGCCGCTCCAACGTCCGTTGCCGGGCGTCTCTGGTTACAGGCAGAACGTATTTCCAGTGGCGCCCGGCGGACTTTGACCACCTCTGTGGTCTCTGCGGGGGTTGGGTCAGGATGAGAATCCCGCGTCGTTGGGGGTAGGGTTTTATCCCGCGTCAGTGAGTGAATCTGGTTGCGTGCTATGGGGCAAAGGCCCCGCAGCACGCAACCCTTCTAGCCTGCTTCTGTAAGGACGACGGGTGGCGATCCCGCCGTCCTCAGGCCCCGATCATGGAGGTCGATGGTCTTGGGCGTAGATGAGTCTGCGGCGGCCTCGCCGCTGACTACGGAACTCGGCGGGGAGGGCACGCTCCCTCTCCCTCTCGGCCGCCTCCTTCGCGAGCACGACTTGCTCGCAGAAGGACACGGCCGCGTTCCACCTACTCCCGCTGGAGACCATGGCTTGAAGCATGGTCTCCAGCGAGAGGGTATCCACGCCCAGACCCACTACGAGGTCCCGGCGCTGACTCGCCCACGCTGAGCACTCCACCAACGTGTGGAGTGCGGTGTCGTCGTCGGAAACCTCGCAGTGTTGACACCGGGGTGTGACCTCACGATGGATGCGAAACAGATAGCTACCGAAGCATCCATGCCCGGTAACGATCTGCGTCGCACGATACGTGAGGTCACCATGCTGCCTCTGCAGCCAATCGTCCATGATCGGTCTCACCGCCGCGATGATGGTGGCACCCCACTTGGGTTGCTCAAGTCGCACCCTCCATGACTCCATGAGATCCTGGCGGAGTTGGGACCGCCGGTCTTCGATTTCTCGAGACGCAGGCCTGTGGTCCCGCTCCAGCGCCTCCTTGCGCCATTGGAACAATGACGCAAGGGCTCTCGCTTCCAGGTCCCATGGAGGGGTCCCGGCTAGGAGACATGCAGCCTCTCCGGAGATCGTGCGGTAGCCCCTTATTGTTTTGACGGCCAAGGTCCTCAACGGTCTGTTAAGGAGCGTTGAGTTGTTGGCCGTCAACCGCGCCGCCCATACGGGAGCCCCGTATAGGGCCATACTCCGCACGATCCCCAGGTACAGTCTCCTGCAGGAAGCGTTGGGTCCCTTTAGGTTGGGCATCAGTCGCGAAAGTGCGACCGATGCCTGTGTCACCTTGGGGACCAAACTTCGGAAATGTGGTCCGAAGTTCCATCGGCTATCAAGTACGATCCCTAGATACTTCATCGAGGGCTTGATGCCGATGCTAACGCCTCCCACATTTATGCTGGAACCTTCAGGTGGACCGTTCCGAGGTCTGTGAAAACACAGAACCTCGGACTTGTGCAAGGCCACCTCCAGTCCCAGCCGCCGTATCCGACCCACGACTTGAGCAACACCCGTCGTGACCTTGAGTGCTGCCTCCTGGTACGTTGCACCCCGCGCCGTGACGAGGGTATCGTCGGCGTAGCACGTTACGCCGACGCCCTCAGGCAACGCACCCCGCAGCACCCAGTCGTAGCCGATGTTCCACAGAAGCGGCCCCAGGACCGACCCCTGCGGAACACCGCACGACACATCTCGCCGAGCTGGCCCGAGCCAGCTGGGGAAAGCTATGGCCCTCTCCGAGAGATAGGCCCCGACAATACGACGGAGGTAGAGAGGCGTTTCGTGATACACGAGCGCCTCCCTAACGCAGCTCCATGGCAAGGTGTTGAACGCGTTGGCGATGTCAAGAGACACCGCCACCACCACCTTGCCCTGTGAGACTGCTTCCTCCGTCAGGCTCCTGACGCGCATGATCGCGCTCACGGTGGAGCGTCCCCGACGGAAACCGTACTGGTTGTCCGCCAGGTCTGGCCCCACCGTCGAGAGATGCTCGACGAGGCGTTCCGCGATAATTCGCTCAAAGAGCTTACACACCTCGTCGAGCAACACGATCGGCCGGTATCCGGACGGTGAGTCCACCGGCCGCCCCGCCTTACGAATCAGGACCAGTTTCCCCGTCCTCCACACCTTGGGAAACTGGCCCCTTTCGAGGCATGCGCTAAAGAGCCCCATCAGTCGAGGCCCGAGTTCTTCGAGGGCCAGGACCCATGCACGGCCAGGAATGCCGTCGGGTCCGGGGGCAGTGATTTTCCGGCGTTTAAGCCGGAGTACTGCCGCACCTAGCTCCCCCACCCTGACTTCGGGTACGTCGTCTTCGCTGGTGCTATCCGCGTCGGGCAGAGACGGAGCCATGCGCGGAGGGACGTGCTCCTCCGCGCCCGTCGGAAACAGGGAGCCCATGACCCGCTCCAGCTGCTGCGGCTGGAGACTCTGGGTCAGTGGGGGCGCCCTAGGTCGGAGTTTCTCCCTGACCTGTAGGTACGGGCGCCCCCATGGGTTCTGCTGCAGGGTCTCCAGGAGCTCCTCGCGGGCCGCCGTCTTGGCCCGCTTTATTGTCTCCTGGAGATTACCTTTAGCCTCCCTGTAAGCCTGATAAAGCTCCGCCTCTCGGGTTGCCGCGTCGTCTGGGCGGCGATGCCTCCGGCGAAACCTGGTGTACTGGCGGCGGGCGGAGATGCATGCTGCGCGCAGCTGTGCAATCTCCGGCGACCACCAGTACACCTGCTTCCTTGCCGGTCTGGGTGTAACCCTAGGCATCGCCGCATCACAGATTTGCGACATGGCTCTCCTGAACCACTCCGCCTCGGCATCCACATCGGCAGGCCGGTCCGGTGCCGGAATCCAGGCCTGCACGATGGATGCCTCCAGGAGAGCCTCCCGATCCAGATGGTGAAGTGCCCAACGCGGATCCGGGGGATTTTCTACCGGCTGTGGGAGGTCAGGTGGGGGGACGACATCGAATCGGATGTACCGATGGTCCGAGTGCGTCTCCTCACCCTCCTCCACGTGCCAGCCAGTAATACGGGCGGCGAGGGCAGAGGTCGCGAACAATACGTCCACGACCGAGCTGGTCCCCCGCCGCCAGAAGGTGGCGACATTCCCCCGGTTGAGGACCTCCAGACCACGTGTTCTGGTCCAGTCCTCAAGAAGCCTCCCCTTGTCCCTGGTTTCCCGGGAGCCCCACGCCTCACTCCAGGCGTTGAAGTCTCCCAGGAGCAGGACAGGGCGAGGACGGCACGCAGCGAAGACGACGTCGAGCTCAGTGAGCCATAGCTCAAACTGAGTCTCGTCCAGTGTCGGCGAGATGTAGGTGGCCACGACTGCCAACCCATCATATTCCGCCGCAACACACCCGCGGCCCCTTGCAATGATAGCAAGGCGCGAGTTGTCTGCGGCGGACCCCCCGAAGATAAAACAGGCCGAGCCGTCCTCGTCCACCGGGCTTCCCGGGTGGACGTAGTACGGCTCGGCGACCACGGCCAAGTTTATGGACCACTGCCGGATGCTCTGGTACAGAAGATCCTGAGCAGCGCGGCAGCGGTTCAAATTCACTTGCAGGAAGCGGATATGGGCGTCAGACATTAATGGACGTCCATATCAGCATCCCGCCGAGAAACATCTGGCCGTGCAGTAGCGGCACCCCCGCCGCTCTCAACGGACGGACGAGGCCTTGGCCTCGAGGCGGCGCAGGCTGTGCTGCCGACCCGGTGGTCCGCAGTCTTGCCCTCCGCCTCGCATCTAAAGCAGCGAGGCGGAGCATCACAGGCACTTGCCTTGTGACCGGGCCGGCTGCAGCGGAAGCACCGATCGCCCACGGTGACTTCCGCTGTGCACTGCACTCCGACGTGCCCCACCACCATGCACCGGAAACATCTAGTTTCCCGGGCACGAAGGAGGTGCACCTGCGCCTTTAGGAAGCCCCCTACGAGGAGGCTTCGTCCGTCCGCCACTTTAAGTGCCGCCGCGACGGGGCACTGGACGACTGTCGTGCCATGGCCAGTGAGGCTGAAGGAGATCTCTCCAGCCTTCACTTGGTCACGGGGACAGCCGCCCGCCTCCACGACGGCGGAAATGAGCTCCTCCGTCGTGGCCGCGTCATCCAGACCGGAGACGCGCAATGCAGCGCATTTGGTGGGTCTGGTGACGCGGACGGCTTCTGTGTCCAGCGCGTCCCTAAGCTGCGCTGCTAGGGCGTCAGCTTTAGGGCCGCTGGAGGCGCCGGAGACCTCAAGGAGGCGAGCCCCGGTGCGTGTCGTCTTGCACCGGAGACCCCCCTGTATATCGAGGGCCGAGAGGTTGACTGAGGACTTCACGGTCCTCAGTACGTCGGCGTACCCCACCCCCTTCTCCACACCTACCGTCGTCACCGTCAGGACGACGGCGGTGGAGCGAGGAGGGCGGGGCCTCTTCGGCGCCTTCGCCGCGGCGGCTTTGGCCGCATTCTTGGCCGCTTTCTTGGCGGCCTTCGTCTTCCTCTTGTTGGCCCCTACTACTTCCCATCCCTCCCGTCTGGAGGGATGTGAAGAAGCAGCGGGAGCGATGTTAGAGGAAGAGGAGGCGGCAGGGGTGCCGCTCTTCTTGCCGCGCCACTTGGCCTTCCGCGCCTGGGCCGCGGTCTCGGCCGGCAAACGGTACGCTGAAACGGACTGGGGCGGATCGGGGCGGCGGACAGCGGGTGTGCCGCTTGGTCCCGGAGCGGGAGAACCGCCAACAGCCGCCGCGTACGAAAACGCGTGCCGCGCTAGCGGAGGGCGGTACGCCCGGTCCTCCAGGACCGCGAGGCGCCTCTCGATCGCCGTCAGGACCTGTACCATTGTCGGCACAGGCTGTGGCGGCGATCCGGGTGCCGTGTTGGGCGCCGTGGTGGGCGCCGTGGTGGGCGCAGTGGTGGGCGCCTTGGTGGCCGCCGTGGTGGGCACCGTGGTGGGCGCCTTGGTGGACGCCGTGGTGGGCGCCTTGGTGGACGCCGTGGTGGGCGCCGTGGGTGGCGCTGCCTTCGGTGCTGGTCCAGCCGTCGGAGGAGGAGGCGGCAGCATGGGACCGGGAGGCGCCTTGACCACCTTGGTCAAGTCAGCGACCTCCCGCCACAGGTCATCCATCTGCTTTCTGGAAGCAGCGAGCTCCGCCTCCAGGCTCGTCACCTGCTTCCGGAGCCTCGCCTCCTCCTTGGTGACGCTCCGCGCGAGGAGCTTGTTGAGGGAAGATTGGGCTTCATCCACCAGTGAAGCCACAATCTTCTTCCTCCCCGCCACGTTCCTGTTGCCCCGCATGGCCGCGTTCATGCGGGCAAAAACGCTCATCAACTCCCGCGCGGCCGGCCCACCGATTTCCCGGCGACTTCGCTGGGACAGTTGGACCGAGGACGGAGGAGGAGTTGGCGGCCGCCTTCTGTACGCGTCGAGACGCGTACGCACCGTCTTGACCGGCACCTCCTCCTCCGAATCGCTGGAGAGGAGGGACCCCCACCGGGAGCAGCTGGTGCTACGGTCGCGCGGCGGCCCCCTCTTCTCCTCGAGGGTCCTCTTCTTCGTCGCAGAAGAGCGGCCCTTCTTCTTCACACTGCTGGGAGCTGACCCATCGTCAGTCCCAGCAGCATCAGTTCCTTGGGGCGTCGACATCGCGCTGCAACTAGGCAGCGCGGCGCGAGCCCCCAAATCGATAGGCATCGGAATCAATATTTCGTGCATCATGTCGTCGGTTGACACTGTCCGGGAAAGGGCAGTGTCGGGACCGGAGGTCTCTTCGGGGTTATCCATATCAGGAACACAAAATCTCAAAGAATTTGGCCAATCGCTAGTACAGACTAGGACGTTCGGTCACCCAACTTGCCACTGCGTTACCGTGGTCAAGTTGGGGTCCAGGGCGGACGGCGAGGACGTAGTCACTAATCACTTGGGGCCCCGCCCCATTGTTATTCCTCTGTCATTACTTGTACCAATATTACATAATGTAGCTGTTTGTTGTTCCTTTATAAAATTAATATAAAAAATCTTTTTACACTACATAAGACTAAATATGACACTATTATTGGGAGCCCTGAGCTTGTCTAAAATCTTACATTTCATAAAAAGTGTGCCAACAACTATTGATATATTAACGTTTAAAAACATTTAACATTTTTTACAATGACTCAAGTGAGTCAGTAAAAAAGTTTAAAGCCCGGAATAGGGAATTTTAGTTCAAGTAAGCCTGAAAAATTATTGACAAATAAATAAATAAATTTTATTGGACATGGTCACACAACGTCATCCAGCCCAATCTAAGCTATAAGCTTGTGCTATGGGATCTAGACAACTGATAAACATACTTATATATTTCTAAACATATCATAACATACATAGAAAACACCCAAACTCCGAAACAAACATTTGTGGATCACACAAATATTGGATTCGAACCGGGAATCGAACCCGAGACTCTGGAATCGAAAGCAGATGCACTACCGACCACGTCACCGAAGCAGTCAAATTGCTGATACCCGCGGCGCCACAAACGTGGTATGGAGATTTTCATGCCCAATTCCCACTGGGAAACATTACTTTTTTTTTAATCAGAGGCCCAGGCCTGCGGTCGCCCCTACGTCCATTGCTGGGCGCCTCAGGTGCGCACTTGGAAGTATTCTCAGTGGCACTGTCGGACTTTGGCCCCTGTCCAGTGTTGGGTCAGGATTTATCCTTGCAGCACGCCCTTCTCTTTGACCGTGATACCATTTTTATATCATTATGGTATTTTCGTATTTTTCGGCGTTTCTTTTGTTTTTTTTATAAAAAAGCTTGTTACTGCCTTAGTTCGGAAAAAGCACAAAATGTGCAGAGGAATATATTTCTGAGATGAAAACTGTTTAGTTTTTCTTCCAGATATCTATCTTTCTCCAAATTCATTCAGCAGTAAGATTGTATTGCGAGCTCTAGCTGAATAGGTAGATGTAATAAAATCAAGTTAACCGTATGATATGTCCACCATACCATAACGTTATACAAAATATCATATATACAAAAACATACTTGTGCTATGAGAAGTAGGTAACTGATACAAATATTTATACATACATAGAAAACACCTAAATTTTGGTACAAAAAGGTCACCTCAACGCGGTGATCTAACGCGAAACATCCTGCATCGCACATTACGCATAGAAAGCACTCACGACACAAATAAGCAAAATGAGAAAAAAATATTCTATCCTATAATAAGTATTAGGTACGAGTATATTCGATGTACACTTCTGTTTCTAACAAAGGATGCTGATATAATTTGTTAACAATAATTTCGTATACGTTACGTAAGGTGAACGAAATGGGAGAGACGATACGATGCTCCGCCCATTCTGCGCAGAGTCCAATGCGTATATCGTCTCTCTCTGTATTCGAACATTCAAACGCTATTCTCTCGGTCTGAATGTGCGGACGGCTCGAAACTATTTGAGTAGTGACGTTTAAAAAAAGTTACAATCGGTAAAAGTTTTTTATAATTTTCTTCACATAACATTAAAATATATTAGATTGAGGTTTTGCTGGAATATAGAGAAGTTCACTGAGACAAGATACAAGGCACATTTACAAAATAAGTAAGTTTATACTTTTAATTAATACGAATATACTCTATTGCTTAATTTTCATAGCCTAACAATTTAGTTTATGAACTAAATTGTTTTGTAACTAAGTTATAAAAAACCTTGTGTTTATTTTCAACTGCCTCGGTGGCGCAGTGGTATGAGTATGCGACTGCCGTCCCTGAGGTCCCAGGTTCGATTCCGGGTCGAATCAAATATTTGTGTGATCCATAAATATTTGTTTCGGAGTTTAGGTGTCTTCTATGTATAATATGTATGTATTTAGAAATATATAAGTATGTTTATCAGTTGTCTAGATCCCATAACACAAGCTAATATTAGCTTAATTTGGGCTAGATGACATTGTGTGAGAATGTTCAAAAATATTTATTTATTTATTTATTATTTTTTATAAGTACTATTTATTTATTGGCCGTGGGTTCGATTCGTAGAGAGTAGTAGAAGCCATCTCATTAGTTTCAAATACAGAAATATATTTATTTATCAATTTAAGTACATTATATAATTAAGTATTTTATCATAGAAATATTCATAATATTTAATTTTAATTGATACACATCACATACATGACATACATCTGTAAATTATTTTTTTTCAATCTCGCTCCTACCATGCCCCAAATATGAAAATTTTCTTTTACCTTTAATTATTGACCGAGCGAGCGAAGCGTCGACCTTTCGAAATTGGATACTTTTCCTTTCGTCTGTCTGTCTGTATGTGTGTTCTGGGCTAGCAGCTACTATTTTCTTTTCTTCACGAAACTTGGCACAACTGTTTCTCGATTGAATACATTTTTTTCATCGTGAGCTTTTTCGGATTTCTTTCTTCTTTTTGATTTGGAATTGGAAAAAATCTCAAAAAATATTTTTAATGTTCGCGAGGTCTACTGTACTAATAAACAATTATTTTTTCAGCCAGTTATTGAAATCATAACGATATGGAGTCTACGTCGTACCAAAATAAATATTACACTATTCTAGATGTTCAGGGATTCCGCACGGATACGAAAGAATTTATACCAAAAGAAATCGTTATCAAAAGTACAAATGAGATCTTACAAATAATTATAAGACCACCTTTCCCATACACAGAACTATCGAGTATAGAAAAACCAAATGTACAATGGGTCGAAAAATGTAAGCAAATATGTTGGAACGAAGGATTCGTTGATTACAAAAACTATATCAATTGCATTCAGTTTTTGAAAAACAAGAACGTTTACGTTAAAGGCGATGAAAAAAGAAAATGGTTAATTGATGTTCTATTTAACGATAATAGTGATGATGACATTCAATACAGTCTGAGGAATGTTGGGAGGAACGTATTTAATTTGGAAAATCTTGGATGTCCCTCCTTGAAGAATTTGTATAAAATATACAAGGACACTGACGTGAAACGATGTGTTTATCATCCAAGCAACTGTGCGTACTTAAATGTTCAATATTTAACTAAATGGAGTGTTGATAATCAAGTTTTTCTTTAAGCTATTGCTTAATCAAACACTATTTATAGAGATTAATAAAATTTAATTATCTATTGTGTATTATAGTTTTTAGTAAGTGTAAATAGTATTTTCTTCTACTGTTAATTTTATATCTTGTGTCACTATTGTAAATAAATTAAAAAATTGTCTATTTGTATTTCCAAATTAACTAAATGCTTATGAACGGATACAGGTGAATTTTTCAAGTGGGCTTGGCTGGCCAAATCCGGAACTATAAGGAATAGCGAAAAATGCTCAAAGGAGTAACGAGCCTGATTTTGATGAAACTTAAAACCTCATCATTAGATTTTTTAAAAACCTATAATCCTAGCTGGGAATCGAACCCACTGATTTAGAAAAAAAAATCACACCCTTTATTATTACACCATACGATAGTGTCGCTGTTAAGGATCAAATTCTGGGAAGTAAAAATATACGGCAAATTTAAGGAAAACTTATAATTTTAATAAAATTCATATTTCTTGTCTGTCTCTTAGTTTCTTATCACACTGGGCAGTGGCGCGCGCGCTACCACCGCCTAGTGTGATAAGAGACAGACATGTACTTGCCAGCTTGTTTCTTATAGTGCGAGATTACGGTACTACTTACTAATTCCATACGCGAGATACAACATTATGTTATACTTTCAAATTTACCTTTACCTGCCCATGAGCATCATTTAGAAGACGAAATAGTCAGTTCTGTGATTACGAACAAATTTGACTCAAAATTGACATAAAATTTGAATTTTATGAAAATTCTAAGTTTTTCTTAAATTTGCAGTATATCATTACTTCTCAGAATTTGAGGATTTTAGAATTTAAGGATCAAATTCTGAGAAGTATGGTGTAATAATAAAGTGTGTGATTTTTTTTCTAAATCAATGGGTTCAATTCCCAGTTAGGATTATATCTAATGATGAGGTTTTAAGTGTAATAAAAATCGGGCTCGTGACTCCTTTGAGCATTTTTCGCTATTCCTTATAGTTCGGGATTTGGCCATCCAAGCCCACTTGAAAAAGTCACTCTGTATATATATATATACTTACATGCAAAATACAATTTTTTGAAAATGTTGTCTGTTTATTTGTTCTGAGTTAATCCCTGAAACTGCTGAACGAACGGAATTTTCACTGGTAGACAGTTGATGTTATAAGAAGTAAATTAGGCTACTTTTTATCCGGGGAATTTATTTTCATTACTATTTATTAATACATTTTCATTAATAAATATTTAGAATATGTGTTCCTATGGTATTGGGAACCATGAAACTAATTCAATCTGTCGAAGCCACGGCAGTCTTTAAATAAATATTTTAATTTAAATGTGGTACTGTCCAAAATCAGGGGCCACAGCAGTGCCCCCGCAAAGTCGAGCAAAAAAAAAAAGGTTTATACCATCCATTTCTGACCATTTCAGACCATTTTCGAGTTGAAAATGGTCCTTATAGCTTTGTTGTGAATAAAACTAAATGCCTGAAGTTTCAGGTACCAAACAGGCATTGTATAATTACGGTATATTTAAAATTTCATTCAATTTGATGCAGTAGTTTAAGAATTACAACCATTCAAAGTTTCTTAATTTTGTCACTGACTCATTGACCGATCATCAAAATTCTAAGGCACTTCTCAGACATGGAAAAGCTTCAAATTTAGAATACAATCAGTATATATAGAATACATTCAGTCCACCCGTGACCACGGCTCTTGTAACAGGGCCGAAACGTCGGGTAATAAAGAGGTATGTATATATCTCAATAATCGCGTAAAAGACCCGTTAGTCTTAAGTTTATAATCAGTATATAGTGTATAACTCAAGGGACAATTAAAATATTTTGCATTTTCGGACCAGTTTTCTGGATAAATACTAAATGCATAAATAACTTTGTACAGATAAATTTATACATGTACAAATTAATACAGATAAATAAAATTGAAGTATCTGTGTGTAATTCCAAATTATCTGCTTTTCACTAAATGCATATGAAAACTTATAAAGAAAGTATTGACTGTCTGTCCGTCTGCCTGTCTGTATATGTTCTGACTAATCTCTGAAACGGCTGGACTGATTCCAACAGGACTTTTACTGACAGACAGCTGATGTAATAATGTAATATATAAGCTACTTTTTATCCCGGGAATTTGTCCCCGTGGGAATTGGGAACCATTAAACTATTTTGCACGGGCAAAGACGCGGGAGTCCGCTAGTTCTATACTATAAATGTATAGGATCACAAAGTTATTTATGAAATTAATGTATCTAAAAAACGGGAACGAAATTGCATACTTGGCAATCGCTAAACAATCTAATTTCATATAATACATGGGGCATTGTTAATGTTGCACATCATTAATGTTGATTGACGATTCAACGTTCAGCCGAAACCGCTGAACGTAGAAACCTAAAAAAGTCAAAATCAAAATATCTTTATTCATGTAGGTCACAAAGTAACACTTATGAACGTCAAAAAAAGAAAATGCTTCTACATTTACATTTACCGCCAGATTCGCAAGGCAATAGGTAGAGCCTGTGAGGAAAGAACCTGGCAAGAAAAGCTTGTTGGACGTTAATAACCGCAATCTCTCAGAAATGGTTATTCCTAGGAAAAAAGTTGTAAGGTCATTTGTGTAGTTTATTTTATTATCTACAATTTTGCACACAACAATTTTTTGATATAATTCACTGTTTACGAGAAAAATGCAAAAAAGCGAAATTTTTCAACTTTAACCTTGAATAACATTTTTAGCAGAAGTCGGATCGATGGGAACTTTTGATATTTGATTTATAATGATGTACTTAATACCTGCACCACTTAGCAGCTCTTTACGAATTAATGCAACCTTACAATTTTGTTCCGAATATTTTAACTGGATAACTCTGTTAGCTACCTGATTTGAGATTTCTTTTTGAGATATTGGGGTAGGACTCGGTAAAATAAAGCTACTTACGAAAAATGAGCTTGCTGTTAATCAATATTTTTCAATGTTCTACGGCCCACGTGCTATTAGTACAAAGGCACCACTTATTTCTAAGAAATCTCTTCCAGTGGGCCAGGGAAGGAGATGCTAAGTTAAGTATGCTTTGCTAAGATGCTTTGCTAAGAAAAGTATGAAGTGTACGTAGGTTGATGAGCTACTCTTTAAAATGCAATACATACATACTTAAATACACACACGTACTACGAATGCGCGTACATATTATACATACATTTGTATACATACATTACACTTATATACCATACATAAATTCATATAAGTACACATATAAAAAATATACTTAATCTACATATTAATTACCTACTACATACACATTACACATATATATAAAGATAGCCAAGAAAGAGAGGAGAGATAGTGCTCTTTCACTTTCCTCTTATAGGTGAAGATGGTGTTGCAGCGCTGTATGTTCGGCGGGAGCGAGTTCCACAGCCTGACTGCATGAACAGTGAAGGAGTAGGAGTAGAAGTCGGATCTGTGAGAGGGACAGGATAGGCGGTATTGGAGATGTGACCTACAGGGGCATAAGGTGCGTTAACGTAAGAGAAACGCTCCCGTAGATAGGCCGGATAGGAAGGGTTGTGTAGGATGTTATATAGCAGACACAATATCCGAGCATTTCTCCGAAGTCGGATTGGGAGCCACTTGAGTTCTTTGCGGAATTCTGAGATATGATCATACTTGCGTAAGTTGAAGATAAAACGCATACACAGATTTTGCAAATGCTCAAGTTTATTAAGAAGCTCATCGGTGGCATCCAGGTAGCAGGTATCCGCATAGTCCTAGATGGGCTGGATCAATGTCTGTGCAATGGAGATCTTGATATTCAAGGGCAGGAAGCTTTGAAGACATTTAAGGGTGTGGAAAGTATAGTGGACCTTCTTACTTAATTCGCCGACATGAGCGTTCCACGACAAAATGCAGTCGATGACAACACCAAGAGTTTTCGCGCTATCAGTATAGGGAATCGCGGAGTTATCCAGGATAATCGGCGGAAACGTCGACATGTCCATTGCACTTCGAATCTATCTACTGCCAATGATCTTCGCTTTAGACTTACTGGGATTAATAAGAAGACCACACGAACTGGCCCACTCACTAATAGCCTTTAGATCACTGTTTATGGCAGCAATAGCAGTTCTATACTCGTTCAAAGTGAAATGGCGATGTAGCTGCAAGTCGTCTGCATAGAGATGGAAGTTAGAGGAGATAACTCGGACAGCAGAGTTGATGAAAATGGAAAATAGTAAAGGAGAAAATACGCCACCTTGAGGAACGCCGGCACTGAGGTCACACCACTCTGAGTCAAGACAATTCATTGTGGCGAACGGAATATTCTAAAGCTGAAGAGTTTGTTTATTTGAACGAGCCAATATCAGAAGTACTGGTTCGATGTAAACGGGAAAACTAATTACGGGCGAAGGGAACCAAACTGAATGTTATGATTATAGCGTAAATGACATTAGTAGTTTTATATAAGTTTGGTAAATATGTAAATGAATTAATACTCTAAGGCAGTTTAAGGCGTAGGTAATTTCCAACTTGTCTATTATGTATCTATTGACCTGAATATAATCACTGACATAGGTACAAAGTAGTATGTAAATTACTTTGGGGGATTTACGAGTATATAAGTGGCGCCCCTTATGTAAATGTATCCAATGAATTGAGAAAATGCGTACAACGACTTAATACACTGTGGCAGTTCAAGGGGTTGGTATTTTATATTATATTTTTGGTAAATTTCCACCAATATTTTAATATAAATAGCCGTAATAAACTTACAGCCAACGCTAAGACGTTTATAATGTTATGCTTCTACCTTTGTACCTTTTCTACATATAATTTACTACACATTACATTTATAACAACAGTAAATAAAACAAGAATAAAACAATATCATAAAATAAAATTACTTATGGGTAGGAATTTAACCATAACCACCACCGACTACGAGACATTCAAAAATTCCGCGGCTTACTTTGAAAATTGGTATGGGACATTGCAGAAGATATCCGCCTCTGGATTAGCCTTTTTTTTTTTTTTAGTTCCGCGGTCCAAGGCCGTGGCCGCTCTAACGTCCGTTGCCGGGCGTCTCTGGTTACAAGCAGAACGTATTTCCAGTGGCGCCCGGCGGACTTTGACCACCTCTGTGGTCTCTGCGGGGGTTGGGTCGGGATGAGAATCCCGCGTCGTTGGGGTCGGGTTTTATCCCGCGTCAGTGAGTGAATCTGGTTGCGTGCTATGGGGCAAAGGCCCCGTAGCACGCAACCCTTCTAGCCTGCTTCTGTAAGGACGACGGGTGGCGATCCCGCCGTCCTCAGGCCCCGATCATGGAGGTCGATGGTTTTGGGCGTAGATGAGTCTGCGGCGCCCTCGCCGCTGACTACGGAACTCGGCGGGGAGGGTACGCTCCCTCTCCCTCTCGGCCGCCTCCTTCACGAGCACGACTTGCTCACAGAAGGACACGGCCGCGTTCCACCTACTCCCGCTGGAGACCATGGCTTGAAGCATGGTCTCCAGCGAGAGGGTATCCACGCCCAGACCCACTACGAGGTCCCGGCGCTGACTCGCCCACGCTGAGCACTCCACCAACGTGTGGAGTGCGGTGTCGTCGTCGGAAACCTCGCAGTGTTGACACCGGGGTGTGACCTCACGACGGATGCGAAACAGATAGCTACCGAAGCATCCATGCCCGGTAACGATCTGCGTCGCACGATACGTGAGGTCACCATGCTGCCTCTGCAGCCAATCGTCCATGATCGGTCTCACCGCCGCGATGATGGTGGTACCCCACTTGGGTTGCTCAAGTCGCACCCTCCATGACTCCATGAGATCCTGGCGGAGTTGGGACCGCTGGTCCTCGATTTCTCGAGACGCAGGCCTGTGGTCCCGCTCCAGCGCCTCCTTGCGCCATTGGAACAATGACGCAAGGGCTCTCGCTTCCAGGTCCCATGGAGGGGTCCCGGCTAGTAGACATGCAGCCTCTCCGGAGATCGTGCGGTAGCCCCTTATTGTTTTGACGGCCAAGGTCCTCAACGGTCTATTAAGGAGCGTTGAGTTGTTGGCCGTCAACCGCGCCGCCCATACAGGAGCCCCGTATAGGGCCATACTCCGCACGATTCCCAGGTACAGTCTCCTGCAGGAAGCGTTGGGTCCCTTTAGGTTGGGCATCAGTCGCGAAAGCGCGACCGATGCCTGTGTCACCTTGGGGACCAAACTTCGGAAATGTGGTCCGAAGTTCCATCGGCTATCAAGTACGATCCCTAGATACTTCATCGAGGGCTTGATGCCGATGCTAACGCCTCCGACATTTATGCTGGAACCTTCAGGTGGACCGTTCCGAGGTTTGTGAAAACACAGAACCTCGGACCTGTGCAAGGCCACCTCCAGTCCCAGCCGCCGTATCCGACCCACGACTTGAGCAACACCCGTCGTGACCTTGAGTGCTGCCTCCTGGTACGTTGCACCCCGCGCCGTGACGAGGGTATCGTCGGCGTAGCACGTTACGCCGACGCCCTCAGGCAACGCACCCCGCAGCACCCAGTCGTAGCCGATGTTCCACAGAAGCGGCCCCAGGACCGACCCCTGCGGAACACCGCACGACACATCCCGCCGAGCTGGCCCGAGCCAGCTGGGGAAAGCTATGGCCCTCTCCGAGAGATAGGCCCCGACAATACGACGGAGGTAGAGAGGCGTTTCGTGATACACGAGCGCCTCCCTAACGCAGCTCCATGGCAAGGTGTTGAACGCTTTTTTTTTTTTTTTTTTTTTTTTTTTTTTATATTTGGTTCGCCAAATTGACGCCGCCCGCCTGGTGGTAAGTCGTGACGACGTCTAGCGATTGTGGGCCACTCTCACAGCACACATTACTATTGAGAGTGGCCCTCAACTTGACGACCTACTGATGTGCCTCTTCACGCTCCGCTTAAAGAACCCAGGATTATATGTGGGAGGAAACACGTGCACAGGCAGGGCGTTCCAGGCCACTATCGTTCGGCAGAGAAACGAACGTTTAAAACGTTCGGTTCTCGCGAACATGCTATCCACTGTGTGGGGGTGGCATCTCTGCCCGGCACGAGTCGTTCGGGATCGGAAGGAAGAGGGTGGGATCAGATTGAAGAGCTCTTCAGAACACTCGCCGTGGTAAATACGGTAGAATGCGGCCAAGGAAGCTATTGTTCGGCGCTGAGCTAGCGGCTCAAGGCTTCCCGTTACCTCCGGACAACCAATAATACGGATAGCGTACAGCAGACACCTCTGGTCCGGTGTAAAGAATCTCTTTACCTTATTCAGTATTCCTAGTTTCCGCGAAGCTAGCCCTATACATCTTTCGATGTAGTTTTTATTATTGAGCTCTCGACGAACGTCTATGCCAAGGATATCAAGGTTGTCCTTCATTGGTAATAATGCATTCTGAAGAGAGGGTAGGGGAAGGAAAGGGGATTTCTTCGCAGTAAATGCACACGCCTGTGTTTTGCGGGCATTGAACTCGACCAGGTTCTCGGTACCCCATTGAGAGATACTGTCGAGGTTACGGTCGAGATCAGCCACGAGTCGTCGTCTCTCCTCCTCAATCTCAGATCGCCCCGCCGTCGGACGAACCGAGTAACTCCCGTGCAGTGTGCTGTCATCTGCATAGCAATGAATGTTCCCGAGGGATAGCATATCATTGATATGCAGAAGAAAGAGAGTTGGTGATAGTACGGACCCCTGCGGTACCCCGGCATTCACTTGCAAGAAGCGAGAAGCCTGGTCATCGCAGAGGACCCGCACTCGGCGCTCGTTTAAAAAGCTGGCAATCCAGCTGCACAGTTGAGGAGGTAGACCATATGCCGGAAGCTTGGAAAGGAGCGAAGCATGCCAGACCCTATCGAAGGCTTTGGCGATGTCCAGGCTAATAGCCAAGGACTCGCCGTGCCTTTCCATAGCCCCACCCCAGACATGCGTTACGAATGCCAGAAGATCACCCGTTGATCGCTTTGGCCTGAAGCCGTATTGTCGATCATTGATAAGCGAGTGATCCTCTAGGAATTGCATGAGCTGCTTATTTATAAGGAGCTCAAGCACCTTGCAAATGACTGAGGTGACAGCTATGGGTCGATAGATGCGGATCGGAGGCGATGTCAAGAGACACCGCCACCACCACCTTGCCCTGCGAGACTGCTTCCTCCGTCAGGCTCCTGACGCGTATGATCGCGCTCACGGTGGAGCGTCCGTACTCCGTACGGAAACCGTACTGGTTGTCCGCCAGGTCTGGCCCCACCGTCAAGAGATGCTCGACGAGGCGTTCCGCGATAATTCGCTCAAAGAGCTTACACACCTCGTCGAGCAACACGATCGGCCGGTATCCGGACGGTGAGTCCACCGGCCTTACGGATCAGGACCAGCTTCCCCGTCCTCCACATCTTGGGAAACTGGCCCCTTTCGAGGCATGCGCTAAAGAGCCCCATCAGTCGAGGCCCGAGTTCTTCGAGGGCCAGGACCCATGCACGGCCAGGAATGCCGTCGGGTCCGGGGGCAGTGATTTTCCGGCGTTTAAGCCGGAGTACTGCCGCCCCTAGCTCCCCCACCCTGACTTCGGGTACGTCGTCTTCGCCGGTGCTATCCGCGTCGGGCAGAGACGGAGCCATGCGCGGAGGGACGTGCTCCTCCGCGCTCGTCGGAAACAGGGAGCCCATGACCCACTCCAGCTGCTGCGGCTGGAGACTCTGGGTCAGTGGGGGCGCCCTAGGTCGGAGTTTCTCCCTGACCTGTAGGTACGGGCGCCCCCATGGGTTCTGCTGCAGGGTCTCCAGGAGCTCCTCGCGGGCCGCCATCTTGGCCCGCTTTATTGTCTCCTGGAGATTACCTTTAGCCTCCCTGTAAGCCTGATAAAGCTCCGCCTCTCGGGTTGCCGCGTCGTCTGGGCGGCGATGCCTCCGGCGAAACCTGGTGTACTGGCGGCGGGCGGAGATGCATGCTGCGCGCAGCTGTGCAATCTCCGGCGACCACCAGTACACCTGCTTCCTTGCCGGTCTGGGTGTAACCCTAGGCATCGCCGCATCACAGATTTGCGACATGGCTCCCCTGAACCACTCCGCCTCGGCATCCACATCGGCAGGCCGGTCCGGTGCCGGAATCCAGGCCTGCACGATGGACGCCTCCAGGAGAGCCTCCCGATCCAGATGGTGAAGTGCCCAACGCGGATCCGGGGGATTTTCTACCGGCTGTGGGAGGTCAGGTGGGGGGACGACATCGAACCGGATGTACCGATGGTCCGAGTGCGTCTCCTCACCCTCCTCCACGTGCCAGCCAGTAATACGGGCGGCGAGGGCAGAAGTCGCGAACGATACGTCCACGACCGAGCTGGTCCCTCGCCGCCAGAAGGTGGCGACATTCCCCCGGTTGAGGACCTCCAGACCACGTGTTCTGGTCCAGTCCTCAAGAAGCCTCCCCTTGTCCCTGGTTTCCCGGGAGCCCCACGCCACACTCCAGGCGTTGAAGTCTCCCAGGAGCAGGACAGGGCGAGGACGGCACGCAGCGAAGACGACGTCGAGCTCAGTGAGCCATAGCTCAAACTGAGTCTCGTCCAGTGTCGGCGAGATATAGGTGGCCACGACTGCCAACCCATCATAGTCCGCCGCAACACACCCGCGGCCCCTTGCAATGATCGCAAGGCGCGAGCTGTCTGCGGCGGACCCCCCGAAGATAAAACAGGCCGAGCCGTCCTCGTCCACCGGGCTTCCCGGGTGGACGTAGTACGGCTCGGCGACCACGGCCAAGTTTATGGACCACTGCCGGATGCTCTGGTACAGAAGATCCTGAGCAGCGCGGCAGCGGTTCAAATTCACTTGCAGGATGCGGATATGGGCGTCAGACATTAATGGACGTCCATATCAGCATCCCGCCGAGAAACATCTGGCCGTGCAGTAGCGGCACCCCCACCGCTCTCAGCGGACGGACGAGGCTTTGGCCTCGAGGCGGCGCAGGTTGTGCTGCCAACCCGGTGGTCCGTAGTCCTGCCCTCCGCCTCGCATCTAAAGCAGCGAGGCGGGGCGTCGCAGGCAATTGCCTTGTGACCGGGCCGGCTGCAGCGGAAGCACCGATCGCCTACGGTGACTTCCTCTGTGCACTGTACTCCAACGTGCCCCACCACCATGCACCGGAAACATGTTGTTTCCCGGGCACGAAGGAGGTGCACCTGCGCCTTTAGGAAGCCCCCTATGAGGAGGCCTCGTCCGTCCGCCACTTTTAGTGCCGCCGCGACGGGGCACTGGACGACTGTCGTGCCATGGCCAGTGAGGCTGAAGGAGATCTCTCCAGCCTTCACTTGGTCACGGGGACAGCCGCCCGCCTCCACGACGGCGGAAATCACTTCCTCCGTCGTGGCCGCGTCATCCAGACCGGAGACGCGCAATGCAGCGCATTTGGTGGGCCTTGATAGCCCGCACTCGATCCGATAGTCGTTGTACGGCAACGGTTATTGTTGGTTCAAGACCCTGAAACAAAGGGAGCATCCTTGAACGGTACGCAGTCAGGTTGGTATCCCCATCTGTAGCCTCATAATATGCATGACATTTTCATTGATGGATGAAGTCCATCGCATGCGGTGCACAATACCACCGGTAGTGGGGACCCTACTCGAAGCTGGTAGGCTTCGGGGCCCCAAACTGCCCGGCGGCCGGCCTCTCCCTCGCCGGCGTACAGGTGTTGGCGACGTCGGCGGGGAAAAATACTCGTCACTTGACGATGAGCTCGACGCCTCAGCAAGCACTTGTGTCGCAGGTGTGCGGTCCGGCGCTTGCGAGGCGAAGCTAAGTGATGAGTCCGGGGGTGTTGGGTGTGCATTCTTACTCCTGGCTCTTGTTATCATCTTTATCCATATTCATCATTCATCCTGTTAATTTTTTCGAAACAATTTTTGATATTTTGATGGTTGACGTTTGTCAAAGCTTCGTTTCATATTTGTAGATTTTGTTGTTGTTGTGATTCTTGTTATAAATTATGGAATATAATGAACTTTTTGGTAATATTATTTTGAAATCTGTATGAATTTTATAAATTGAGGCAGGATATTTTAGATAAAAATATTAAAATATTTTATAGATGAAAATGACGTATGTACAGATGTCCAGAGTTGTCAGTTATTATTATTATTATTTGTCATCCAATCCAAAAAATATCATTCAAATGTTATTCATTGTAAGCAAGGAGAGTGTGTGTAAAGTTTCATGCAAATCGGTTGATAAATACGGCCTCAAACATGATCTGACAGAACTCGTAGATGTAGAGGTACACACGAAAGAAATTCTCCCCAGTCTGCAAGTTAAACGGAGACTTCGGTCGCTTCACTCCCTCAGTCAACTATATATAATACTTACTCAAGGATAATATAGCTACATACTTATGTAGCTACATTATCCTTGAGTAACATCACACACACACACACACACACACACACATATCACGCCTATATCCCGAAGGGGTAGGCAGAGGTGCATTACACACCCACAATTTGCCAGTATTTTTAGTCCCACGTAATAGGGGGCAAGCCTATTGCAGTCACCGGGCACATTTATAATGGGTTATGTCCAAAATGGCCAAATATATTTAATACAAAGTAGCAGCTACGAGTACTACTATATTGTAATTTGGAAAAAAATATTGAAACTGCCCTTGCCTTGCGATGAAAGGCAACCAAAATCTTACGTGCCAGCCGCTATGGCACAGCCAATTAAGTCCTGGGCGTCTCGGACTATGAGTAACATAGGCTACTTTTATCTCGGGAATGTGTTCCCACGGGAAACAAGAACGAGAAAACAATATAACGTGGACCCGCGGTGATCAACAACAGTTTTATAAGGAGCTTATCGATATTAAAATGTCTGTAAAAATCAATTACTATTCACTTTGTAGGAAGCTAAATAAGTTGCGTTTCTTTATGAAAACATCTACTTCAAAAGCTTTTCTCCACGTGAACGTAAGCTTAATTAAATTTTATTAAGGTTTCCTCGACTGGCAAAATTTACCTTGCCAAAGTATTCATATTGGATATCAAAATGATTGAAAGTAGAGAACACAATTATAGTCTACTAGCTACCGACCCCGGAATTATGTATATACCTTCATATTGAATCATTCTATTTAATAAATTTTAAGCAGGAAAGTATGCCAACTTTTTCTTATAAAATTTGACAATATGAATCACAAAAAACTATAGTCTCAACTCAACAATAACACTTTTTAACGTTGGCACATAAGAATTTACATTTAAAGCCAGATTCGCAAAGCAATGGGTGGAGCCAAAGAGAAAAGAACCTGGCAATAAAAACTCTCGGCCACTCTTTTCTAATCATCAGTAACTACATTCATAGTACTACACACAACGTATCCAGCAAGTTCCAGGAAGAACGTTCTACCAAATGACCAAGACTTCTATCTATTGGTAAGTAGTACATACACGACGACCGCGTATACGACGACCGCGTTGCTCTATGATTGCATTAAAATTCGTTGCGTTAGTTCAATTTAAAAGCTCAAAGCGTAAGCACAGATCCACTTTGCTTTTAATCAGTGGAATTAGTGAAGCAGGCATTGTGATAGCTCATACATATTACTGACTAGTTGATCACCGCGGCTCCGCCCGCGTGATATAGTTTTCTCCAATACCGTGGAAACACGTTATTGGAATAAAAATTTGCATATATATATATTATGTTTTTTTGGGGATAACGTTACTACTTGTAATATCACACACACACATATCACACTTATATCCCTGAAGGGGTAGGCAGAGGTGCACTACACACCCACAATTTGCCAGTATTTTTAGTCCCACGTAATAGGAGGCAAACCTATTGCCATCACCGGGCACATTTATAATGGGTTTATGTCCAAAATGGTCGAATGAATTTAATAAAAAGTAGCAGCTATATTGCAATTTAAAAAAAAAATTGAAACGTTGCTTTGTGATGAAATGTTGATGAAAGGCAACAAAATCTTACGTGCCGCTATCAGTAAAATAAATTTCAAAATTGGTAGTTAAAGAGCATATTCAATTCAAACAAAGAATCAAATCTTTTCTCTTTATAATAAACTATACTACTATTATAAAGAGGAAAGATTTGTATTTGTGTGTGTATGTTTGTAATGAATAAACTCAAAAACTACTATGAAAAATCTCACCATTGGAAAGCTACGTTCATCCTGAGTAACATAGGCTACTTTTTATCCCGGTAATTTGTTCCCACGGGAACCTGGAACGAGTAAACTAAATCACGTGGGCGGAGATGCGGCGATCAGCTAGTATTAAATAGATTAACAGACGTTTGGGACTTCCTTCGCGTGATTACGAGGATTTTGAAAAAAAATTCAGTGCTTTTCCGCTCCTATTGACCGTAGCATTATTACTTCATTTTATAAAACAAAGTCCTCCGCTTTTTTTAAGTCAGTGATAGCCTGTACTTTCACGGTAAATTTTTCAAATCGGTCTAGTAATTTCGAAGCCTACAAACTCTCTCTTTCCTGCCCTTTGTCCCATTATTTGGGGTCGGGTCTCCTCACTTTTCGGCGCCAGGATAATCTATCCTGGATTGTCTTTTCAGGCAACTGAGCTTTCTTGAGGTCTGTTTAGATTTTAGACCACCAGGTTAGTGGCCGCCGGCCTCTCCCTTTCGTCTGTTCAGGCAAGCTTAGTGCAATCTGAACCACATAGTCCTCACTTCTTCTTTTAACGTGACCATACCATCTGAGACGGTTTTCGGTTCGTTTCTGGGTGATTGGTACGACTTTAAAGCTACCTCTTATATTAAGCCTATTAATTCAAAAATTCCTATATTACGCCTATTAATTCAAACAAACAAACAAATGTTTCCTCTTTATTATATACTAGCTGATCGCTGCAGCTCCACCCGCGTGATTTAGTTTACTCGTTCCCAGTTCCGGGATAAAAAGTAGCCTATGTTACTGAGGATGAATGTAGCTTTCCAATGGTGAAAGAATTTTTGAAATCGGCACAGTAGTTTTTGAGTTTATTCATTACAAACATACAAATCTTTCCTCTTTATAATAGTAGTATAGAAAGTATCGTCTAATAACTGTTGACATATCCGATGAAACAATTAGCCGGGTATAATAAAACACGTATCAGATAATCCGATGCGAGGGGTGATCAGGGGTGTCTATAGCCTTTTGTTAGTGCACTCTACTGAGACTAATGGACGAAGCGGGAGCTGATCAATCACAGTTTTGTATCTGAGTGGCACTTAGCAACGTTCGACCATTACCTAGGCT
The DNA here is from genome assembly GCA_963556515.1 of Nudaria mundana. Lineage (NCBI taxonomy): Eukaryota > Metazoa > Arthropoda > Insecta > Lepidoptera > Erebidae > Nudaria > Nudaria mundana. Next base: position 10,067,425 of record OY748306.1, on the reverse strand, counting down.
AGGTTTTAGACTGGTTTTATGTATAAAAAATATTTTGTTTCTGTCCGTTATATTTGTTTTTATTGTAAGTGTTGTCTCGGCGAACTTCGTACCGCCTCAATTTTGAAACTTTCCTATAAATATTTCAGTGACTAAAATGAACCGAATCAGTCCAGTCGATCTCAAGTTTTATCGAGACAAACGAACGGCGATTCAAAAGAAGAAGATATGACATACTGCCTCGGTGGCGCACTAGTATGAGTATGTGACTGCCGTCCCTGAACTCCCAGGTTCGATTCCGGGTCGAATCAAGTTATTTGTGTGATCCACAAATGTTTGTTTCGGAGTTTGGGTGTTTTCTATGTATAATATGTATGTATTTAGAAGGCTGGCTATTTTCTGGCCCAAAAAATAAGTATCGCCATCCAACGTGGCAACACAGCCAGCATTCTGGGAACCTTTCCAGTCGGCAATGACGCGGAGGAATTTTTAAACGATATTTTGTAATGTAAATATTTTTAGTATATATAATTATGTATACTGTAATTCGTATTAAAAGAAATAAAATTTTGAAATATATAAGTATGTTTATCAGTCGTCGAAGTTGCTAAACTCTACACTAATATTCTAAAGTAGTTTATTAGCCTTTACCAATCCACTTAATCGATCCTGAAAAGTTTTCCATTGAGATATATATGGCTGCTTTATCCTTGTGTCGTATAAATTCGCGTTTTTTTTCGTTTATTAATTACTAGTGGTCCCGGCGAACTTCGTACCGCATGAAATAATGCTTATAAACCTTCCCTGAACCTCCACGAATATTTTAAGACCCAAATTAGTCAAATCGGTCCAGCCATTCACGCGTGATGTGACCAAGGGTAAATAGGGATTCATTTTTATATATAGAGATTACAACGTGTAAACATGAGTCAAATTTCTGGCTCCCCTAATGTGCGGGCTGTGAACGAGAAAACTACTGAGTCGGCCACTCTTACGTCCATTATCGGGCATCTCTGTTTTGCACCAGCAGGTTATTCCAGTGGCGCCCCGCGGACTTTGGGCGCCTGTGTGGCCTCTTCGGGGGAGAAAACTACTCAAGACAAATAAACTAGTGATATCTAGATTTATGACATTATTTCTGTTGAAGCGAGCGATGCGGGTTGCTGCGTTTGTGGTTGAAATATAATATGCTACGGTGTGCTACGATTGTCGTAGTCTTGTATCTTCGTAGCACTGTAGCTCATACTAGAAGGAAATCTATCGTAGTAAGTAGGCAATTACGATGCTTCGGTAGCGATGCGTCGGCAGCTTTAGACTCTGGAGTCTCGGGTTCAATTCCCCAAATCGAATATTTGTGTGATCCCACAAATGTTTGTTTCTGTGTTAGTGTGTTTTCTATGTATTTAAAAATATTCGATGAGTGAAATAAATCAGAACTCGTACAACACTTAGAAATCTTATATATTTCTAAGGGTTCTACGAGTTCCTAACCATTGGAATTAACATTTTAATTTAAAATCAGAGAACACCCTTCTGTGTCACAGCATTTATGTTCGATTCTCCATCTGCATCATTAAAATTATCAGAGCACTTGTTCCCATGACATTATCAGCAATTTAAATCTATATTTCTCGATACAGAATAACAAAATGAACCTGTCGGTTTATAATTCCAAGTTAACAGCTTTTCACTAATGCTTAAGAACGTATACTTACATAAAAAAGATAAAGTATTTTTTTTTCTTTCTGTTTGTTCCGACTAATATGATATCAGATTTCATCGAGGTATTCACTGGCAGATAGCTAATGTTATAAGTAGCAACTTAAACTAATTTTATCTCAGAAATTTGTCATTGTTCCCATGGGAATTAGGAACAAGAATACCACACACACACATATGTAGCCTATATCCCCGAAGGGGTAGGCAGAGGTGCATTACACACCCACAAATTGCCAGTATTTTTAGTCCCACGTAATAGGAGGCAAGCCTATTGCCGTCACCGGGCACATTTATAATGGGTTTGTCCAAAATGGCCGAATGAATTTAATAAAAAGTAGCAGCTATATTGTAATTTTGAAAAAAAAATTGAAACCCGTTGCCTTGCGATGAAATGCTGATGAAAGGCAACAAAATTTTACGTGCCAGCCGCTATGGCACAGCCAATTAAAGTCGTGGGCGTCTCGGACTAGAATACCATAACCTTTAACACGCATAAACTTTTTACCCTAAAAAAAATATTCATATCACAAGCTCCGCTTAGTTTGAGACTAGATGGCGTTGTGTGAATTATCCTAACATATTTATTTATTTTATTATCGTAGTAATGTTTCCACGTGAATTGGTAACAAGAAAACTATATCACGCGAGCGTAGCCGCGGTGATCGGCTAGTATTAAATAAAGTAGGTGGCAGCCCTTTAAACCGCACCCATCCCATAGCTTCATGTCATCATCAATTAACTGTGGCGCTGACTAACAAAGTTACTCGGCTGGACAGACATGCATCACCATACTAATGAATATTGAAACATACAAGCTTGGGGAGATTCGATTTTAGTCAAAAATTAATGGATTGGGGCTTACTGTCTGGAAATTCGCTTAGTGACTAAATAATATCTAAAATGAACGGTATATTTTACTTTAACACGGGAATTTATTCGAAATACGGAGTAGATATGTACCAGGTCAAATGAGCATCCAATACACGGTTTAAAACGGCTGTTTAAAATCAATGGTGTTCTTTTAAACACGGCTGCTGTTTTAAATCGTGTAGTGAAGTACTCGGTTTAATACCACGTTTACAACCGCGTCTGCAATCGTGTATTTATCCCACTACCTATGCATATCTATACCATATATCATATATTTCGTGTTCACTCCCGTGTTAAAGTAAAATATCTAAATGTTTAATAAATAAATATTTTTGGACATTCTCACACAATGTCATCTAGCCCAAATTAAGCTAATATAATTTTTTTTTTTTATATTTAGGTCGACAAATTGACGCCACCCGCCTGATGGTAAGCTGAGGCGACGTCTGGCAATTGAGGGCAACTCTCACAGTACACAGGAATACTATAGAGTGGCCCTCAACTTGACGACCCAGTAATGTGCCTCTTCACACTTCGCTTAAAGAGCCCAGGGTTATATGTTGGAGGAAACACGTGCGCAGGCAGGGCGTTCCAAGCCACCATCGTTCGGCAGAGAAACGATCGTTTAAAACGCTCGGTTCTCGCGAAGACGGTTTTCACGGTATGAAGGTGACATCTCTGGCCGGCACGCGTTGTTCGGGATCGGAAGGGAGAGGGTGGGATCAGGTTGAAGAGCTCTTCAGAACACTCACCGTGGTAAATACGGTAGAACGCGGCCAAGGAAGCAATTGTTCGGCGCTGGGCTAGCGGCTCAAGGCTTCCCGTTACCTCCGGACAGTCTATAATGCGAACAGCGCGTCGCTGCATAGCGTCGAGTGCGTCCAGCAAATACTTCGCGGAGCCGTCCCAGAGGTGAGAGCAGTATTCAACGCAGGGTCTAATCTGCGTTTTGTACAGCAGACACCTCTGGTGCGGTGTAAAGAATCGCTTTACCTTGTTCAGTATTCCTAGTTTCCGCGAAGCTAGCCCAATACATCTCTCAATGTATTTTGTGTTATTGAGCTCTCGACGAACGTCTATGCCAAGGATGTCTAGATTGTCCTTCATTGGTAATATTGCATTCTGAAGAGTGGGTAGGGGAAGGAAAGGGGATTTTTTCGCTGTAAATGCACACGCCTGTGTTTTGTGGGCATTGAACTCGACCAAGTTCTTGGCACCCCATTGGGAGATACTGTCAAGGTTTCGGTCGAGATCACCCACGAGATGTCGTCTCTCCTCCTCTATCACAGATCGCCCCGCCGTCGGACGAACCGAGTAACTCCCGTGCAATGTACTGTCATCTGCATAGCAATGAATGTTCCCGAGGGAAAGCATATCATTGATATGCAGAAGAAAGAGAGTTGGTGACAGTACGGACCCCTGCGGTACCCCGGCATTCACTTGCAAGAAGCGAGAAGCCTGGCCATCGCAGAGGACCCGCAATCGGCGCTCGTTTAAAAAACTGGCAATCCAGCTGCACAGTTGAGGAGGTAGACCACATGCCGGAAGCTTGGAAAGGAGCGAAGCATGCCAGACCCTATCGAAAGCTTTGGCGATGTCCAGGCTAATAGCCAAGGACTCGCCGAACTTTTCCATAGCCTCACCCCATACATGCGTGACGAATGCCAGGAGGTCACCCGTTGATCGTTTTGGCCTGAAGCCATATTGCCGATCATTGATTAGCGAGTGATCCTCCAGGTATCGCATGAGCTGCTTATTAATAAGAAGCTCGAGCACCTTGCAAATGACTGAGGTGACAGCTATGGGTCGATAGTTGCCTGGATCGGATCGATCCCCTTTCTTGGGGATCGGTTGTACGTTCGCCTCCTTCCAGGCCTCCGGCACGAGGCCTGTAGAGTATGACAGGCGGTACAGACGCGTTAATACTGGAGACAACTCAGCAGCACATTTTCGTAGCACCACCGCCGGAATGCCGTCAGGGCCACTGGCTTTCCGCGTGTCGAGTGACCGCAGCACTACCCGTACATCACATTGCCTGATAACAATATCAGGCATAGTGTGGCCACAGTTGGCGATGGTGGGGGGCTGCAGGCCACGGTCATCGACCCGGGAATTAGCCGCAAAGAGGTCTGCGAGCATGTCCGCCTTCTCTTGGGCTTTGTGAGCCAGTGATCCATCAGGAAAACGCAGTGGTGGCAGCGAGGGTTGACAAAAATTTGACTGTACGGCTTTGGCCAGTTGCCAGTATCCACGGCTGCCCGTGGGATGGGATGTGAGCTCCTGACCAAGCCGCGCGACGCGCTGGGCATCCGCTCTCTTGAAGGCCCTCTTGCTGAACCTAGTGGCCCGATTGTACGCTGCTTTGAGGCGGTTCACGTTCGGGTCACGTGCCGCCCGAGCCCTGACCCAGGCGCGATATGCCGACTGTTTTTTCTGGACAGCCTCGGCACATTCACGCCCGAACCAGGGGCGAGCTTTGCGGATGCTGGCGACATCAGTGAAAGGGATATAATATTCTATCCCTAGACTGATCTCGCCAGCAATGGCAGCAGCGCTATCCGAAGGCGCCTTCCCTACAAAGCAGCGCTGGCTCCACGGGACGGACGCAAAGTAATCGCGAGTCTGCCGACGAGTAGTGCCATAGTCGTCGAGTCATTTGTTCAGCACGATCAGGCGGTGGCACTTGGAAGCTGGCGTGCACCACACAGTGGTCGGAAGTGCCCAGTGGGGCGCGTACCGACACACTGTACTCGGCTGGGCGACTCGTCAGCAGTAGATCCAGCAAGGCGGGCGTGTGGTCTGACCTGTCAGGTATCCGGGTGATCCCCCGTACCATCTAGGTCAGCCCGTGGGAGAGAGCGAATGCATGGGTGGTTCGTCCCGCATGATCGGTCCTAAGGGACCCCAGCCACTCAACGTGATGACCGTTAAAGTCCCCCAAGAAAACCAGGTCAGCGTTCGGGAACCGCACCTGCGCATCGTCAGCCATCTCGCTGAGGTATTCGAAAAGCCTTGTTGTTCCAGTGTCCCCTGTGTAGGAGCGGTAGACGCACACGTAGATCTGGCTCATGGAGCCATGATCCACGTGCAGCCAAAGGACGGAGTAGGAGGGGTTCTCCAGACAGCGCAACCGGCGGCAGCAAACATCCGCCCTAACGAACACGCACACCCCGGCTTTATCGCGGAATTGTTCCTCAATGATATAGCCCGGGTAACAGAGGTACGACGTGTCGTCAGGGCGGCGTATCTGTGTCTCCGTTAGGAACATCACAGAAGGCCGTGCCGACTCCAGGTGATGGTGGACGGTATCGAGGTTTGCATGGAGTCCGCGGATATTCGCGAACTCCACCTCAAACGAAGTCAACTTTGTGGGGTTTCTAGGGGCCGCTGTGTACCGTCTATTATCTTGTTGCACTGTCATTGTGAAATATGGGGAAGCGTGAAGACAGGGCGATATTTGGTGCGGCAGTAAGTGACAAAGTGCAGAGGCTAGCTTCGTCTAGAACCGTGTGGTTAGGTCGGAGCCGACCCGCCGGACGGAAGGGCTCCCAAACCCCCCTGATGCAAGGCCGCCGCTACCCCACACCGGTTACCACCCGGAGCGGCGACCCCACAACAGGATTATGCGCAACATGTGGGGCAGCCTACTGGGGTGGTTGGTCCCAGGCGGGCCCCATGACTATGTTGCGGGCGGCCGCGGCAACGCCGTTGCTAAGGGTCTCCCTGACCGGCGAATCGACCCACACCACCCACACTAGACTCCGCTTCGCCCCCACTGGACCCCTGCCTGCCGCACCATACACCGCCCCGGGCCCGGCAGTGCAGCTGCTGAACCCCTAACGCAACCCAGCCTGGGCTGGGTTACTTGGGGGGCTTTAGCACAGCTGCACGGTGGTACCCCCCCGGACCAACACTGTTGTACCACCTGGTATCCACGTAGGGGCCAAAGCCACCACATGGGTACCGTAATATACGAACCTCGTCCGTTAATCAGCAGGTGCGCCACTAGCAGGTGCGGTCGCTGGGGCCCGATAGATGTAAGAAGGGCCCCTTTGCACCCAAAATCAAAATTATGGGATCTAAACGACTGATAAACATACTTATTGAGCGGAGCGAAGCGTAGCGTATCTTAGACGACAAATCGTTTGTGTGCCAACTCCTTCGAAACGGCTCGACCGATTTTGACCAAATTTGGCATGCTGGTCGACATCATACCCGGGAATGTATATCTCTGAAATCATGAAAACAGAGCATAAAAAAAATTAAGAAAATTTGCCCCGCTCAACATTTGCAATTAGTAGCATGCATTGCATACCTAGTAATAATATAGTTTGGTTGGTCCCACGTGGTAGGAGGCTAACTTTTGTCGTTACTGAGCACTATACAAGGACAGTAGATAATAACTGTAAATGAAATCCGAACCTACATCTAACAGTCAGGACCTATGTTAAATAGGTACCTATAATCTTAGAATTTCAAGTACAATAGGCAATGTAGAAGTCGCAAGCGTTCGTTTAGTAAGTAATAAACTCAATACCAACCTAGCTTAATGATAAAAACTAATAAGTCAAAAGTTTAATGAATTTATTAGATAGGTATACAAGAAAGAAAATTAACATTCGAAGATAATAAGTACTATTTACATTAACTAAATACATTATAAATTATATTTCAAATCTACAGGCGTCAAGGACTTTCTTGGCCTCGTCGCCGACTGGCAATGTTCCCAGAAGTCAAATATGTACATCATAGGCCCTCGCCAAGATAATAGGTACTCAAGCCAACCACACCTGCAAGTGATGCACCTGCTGATGGACGAGGCTCTTCATCACCTATATCTCCAAGGGGTTAGCAGAGGTGCATTGTACACCCAAATTTTGCCAGTAGTTTTCTTGATCTAACGTAATATTGCCGTTATCGGTCACAAAACGGCAATACCTTTTGTTGTAATACAAAATTTGAATTCCAGCGGCCAGTAACGATAGCCGAAAGAAAAGAAAAAAAGGAGAAAGAAAGAATATTTTATTGTTACGAGTACATCGCAATAGCTGTACAGCGCAATAGCTAAAGCATTTTAATTCTGCCGGTGTACGCATTTGCATACATGAACGAAGTTCCTATCTATATAGGATGTGATGCCAATTTATACACGATTAGGTTAATATACTTTTACACACATAAATATCATAATATGAATAGTGTCCTATCAATGTTCAGTATAGACGATTATCGATTAAAAACGAAATTTAATATAGCTTATAAATGTGTATTATCGCCCAATTTTTATCGTGATTTTATAATAATATCAAGTGAGTATATGCTGTATAGGAATGTATTAAACAATGGGTTTTGTAATAATAGTTCCTCTTATTACTGTGTGTGTCTGTCGATGTGTGCATTCAGGGTCATTGCTTCGGTTTGTGGAAAATATTGTGCCAGTGCAAATGCTGTTAATTCAATACGAATTTACAATTACATATATAAAATTCGATAACATGAACAGTGGGGTAATATCAGTATACTATCAGAACTGCCAGGGCTTAAAGACAAAACTAAACACTATTTACTTGAATATTCTGTCACATAATTATGATGTAATAGTATTGACCGAAACTTGGCTACATGAGGGCATAGTGGATAATGAATTTGTGGACCCGCGCTACAATGTGTACCGTTGCGATCGAAACCTTACAGCTGTCAATAAGTTGGATGGTGGTGGAGTGTTGATTGCGGTATTGAAATCGCTTTGTGCTATGTGCTACGTGCCAGCTCCGCCTATTTTGCCTCATGATGTGCCGCCTATTGTAGACTACATTTTGTTGGAGTTGTCCATTTGTAAGTCTCAATATCTGATATGCGCTAGTTACATACCACCGTCCACTAAACCTGAGGTATATCTCAGTTATTTCACCAAAATACAGGAGATTATTCTAGTGAAACCCTATAAGATTTTTTATTTGATAGGAGATTTTAATTTGCCTCATATAGACTGGGTACTCGATGGAACGCACATGAAAATTAATAATTCCGGCACTATTAAGCCTCCGTATTCTCATTTGACTGATTTCATGTCTGCCATGGACTGTGTACAGGTAAATGTATTTAAGAATGCCATGCACAGAGTTCTTGATTTATGCCTAACTAGTATATACGACAGTAGGACTTACATTGCACCAATTACCCTGGTTCCACCGAGTTCACTTCATCCACCTTATTACCTGTTAATACCTGTTGAAAATAGTCCGTCTAAACCAATGTCTGATAGGCCCCTAAAACGATTCTGTTATATGAAAGCTGATTATGAAATAATTAACACAGCTATTTCAGAAATAAAGTGGCTTGATCTATTCCAGAATAAGTCTGCAGAGGAAGTTGTTGATATCTTCTATGAAAATATTTTTGAATTAATTCGTAAACATGTTCCTTCTAAGCGACTACCTAATTCAAAATACCCAGTATGGTTTACCCCTGCGCTGATACATATATTTAAAAATAAAAACAAGGCCTGGGTAAAATGGAAAACATATAATAATCTGTCAGACTACTCAGTGTTCTCTATGTATCGTGATAGGTTCAAAAAGGTATCAAAACTGTGTTATAATACATACATGAACTCGGTGGAAGATAGTATACCTAATAACATTAAATACTTTTGGAACTATATTAAAAACCGTAAGCATAGGACAGATATTCCAGCAAGCCTTCACTATGGCGGTACAAACGCGAATGGTCCGGAAGATGTTTGCAATCTCTTCTCTTCATTTTTCCACTCGGTTTTCCAACAGTCTAGTGTAACTGACTCTTTGTGTGTTGAGGATATAACCGACATCCACACAAGAATGACTGGTGATACGATTGTTAATGCTATACAGTTGTCAGAGGAGGATGTTTTGAAAGGTTTAGAAGCTCTAGATATTACTAAAGGCGCGGGGCTTGACAATATCCCCCCTAAATTCTTTAAAAGCGTTGCAAAAACAATATGCATTCCTTTGTGTATGGTATATAATAAATGTCTTACAGAGAGGACATTTCCTGATATATGGAAATCAGCTAGAATAACACCTGTCCACAAGGGAGGCAAAAAGAATGACGTAGCCAATTATCGGCCAATTTCAATTTTGTCCGTATTGGCAAAGTTGCTGGAAAGATTAGTGCATAATAACATTTATCCACTATTGCATCACTCCATACTACCTCAACAACATGGTTTTGTTAGTAGGCGATCCACTGTCACTAACCTGACTGTTTATGTTTCTGAACTATTTGAAAACCTAGATAACAACATACAAACGGATAGTGTATATACGGACTTCCGTAAGGCGTTTGATCGAGTGGATCACAAAATATTACTGGAGAAAATCGCCTTCAATGGTATTCGTGGCAGTCTTTGGAGGTGGTTCAAGTCTTATGTTACTAATAGAACTCAAAGGGTGGTCATTAATGGGTACGAATCGAACATGGTGGTCGCAACGTCAGGTGTACCCCAGGGATCTATACTCGGTCCTCTCCTTTTCATAATATTCATTAATGATATTCATACTTGCTTTCAACATACAAAATTTTTATTATACGCTGATGACCTAAAAATTTATAGAACTATAGGCGACCCTTCTCACCAAATTGAATTTCAAGAAGACCTCCGTAGATTCACTCACTACTGTAATGTTAACAAACTACAGCTTAGCCTAGACAAATGTAAAGCTATCACATTTACTAAGAAACTACATGTTAATAGCAAATAATTATATATAATTACTCAATTAGTGGCCATTATCTTGACAGAGTAGAGACAGTCCGTGACCTTGGCGTGACTTTGGATAGTAAGTTGACCCTGGATGTGCACATTGATAGTATCTGTAGTAAAGCATTCAAAATGTATGGATTTGTATTGAGAGCCGGCAACGATTTCAGGCGACCTCAGACATATCTGTATCTCTATAAGACTCTAATTCGCTCGCAATTAGAATACGCAACTTGTATCTGGGATCCACTTTATTCAACGTATTCTGATAGATTAGAAAGGGTACAACGAAAGTTCTTGCGATGTGTGCAGTACAGGTGTTATCATACATATCATGAATCCTATACAAACCTGCTAGAAAGATATCATCTGCTGGACTTGAAAGCCAGAAGACTGCAGATACAAGCCATGTTTTTATACGATATTTGCCACAATAGGTACGACTGTATTGACATTGTAAACGCTATTAATTATTGTGTACCTCGTAACCTGCATGTTCGGAGCTGTCGTGCTAATGCGGGCAAACGGGCACCTTTGTATCATCTGATGGAGTCTTATAATGTTAATTTTGGGCATATTGATATGTTTGGGGTAAACGTCGGTGCTTATAGAAATTTGGTTATTGAGGGACTACGTGATGCACATTGATCTCCGTTTCATATTTTAGTTCGTTGTCATATGTGAATAATGTGTACAATATTTTATTCTATATACATAATTTTATGAAATTGGTTTGGTACATCACATATCTATAGTGTTATTGCTGAATGTATTGCTATTTTGTTGGACACTAAACTCTTAGCCTTAAATATTTTATATGTGGTAAACGGTGTGGATGTCACAATCATTTATATTGATGTAATATGTAGACTGTAAGAAATTCTTTATTGTGATGTTGTTTGTTTACCCAAATAAATACAAAAAAAAAAAAAAAAAAAATTCGTGACGTTACAAATTATTAACTTATCTTTGCTCACGGTGGTAACAGACGCAGAACTAAAATTAATTAAATAACATAAGCTACCTAGCTACCAACCTACCTACAATCGGCTAGCTTTAACATGACTACGACTATTTGCTCTATCCGATCCTAATTAATTTAGACCCCGATGGTACGTTTGAAGCCTGTGCCAGTTCAAATTAATCCGGAGCCAGACAGTATTGTAAGTCGACCCTACGTCAAAGGCAGACTAGCATTGAAATTGCGATAGGGTGTTCGACAAACACGCCTCACATAGAGATAGGTGAGACAAAGGTGAATTGTTCACACGTGTTATTCTATAACTAGCATACGATGCCACGGTGGACGCCGATACTAATTCCATGTGCCAAGCAATAACCAGCTTAGGCATAAGCCCCACTGAATTGGTAGCGAACTCAATTTTTTATTGAGCAGAGATTACGAAGCTCTTTCTTAGACGACTCGTGTATTTCGTTCGTTATCGGACTCCTCCTAAACGACTGGACCGATATTTTTGAAATTTGGCACTGTCATAGTGACCATCACCGTGAGTGCATATATCTGAATTCATAAAGATCGGTCCAATCGTTTAGCAGTTCGACCCGGATCGACAAACTCAGCTCAATTATTGCAACAGCAGAATGTATTGCATACCCAGTTTAAGTAGTTAAGTTTAATCATCATTCACCGAGCCTTTTCCCAACTCAGTTGGGGTCGGCTTTCCAGTCTTTTTTTTTTTTTTTTTTTTTAGTTCCGCGACCAAGGCCGCGGCCGCTTTAACGTCCGTCGCCGGGCGTCTCTGGTTACAAGCAGAACGTATTTCCAGTGGCGCCCGGCGGACTTTGACCACCTCTGTAGTCTCTGCGGGGGGTTGGGTCGGGATGAGAATCCCGCGTCGTTGGGGTAGGGTTTTATCCCGCGTCAATGAGTGAATCTGGTTGCGTGCTATGGGGCAAAGGCCCCGCAGCACGCAACCCTTCTAGCCTGCTAGCGTCCTTACAGGACGACGGGTGGCGATCCCGCCGTCCTCAGGCCCCGATCATGGAGGTCGATGGTCTTGGGCGTAGATGAGTCTGCGGCGGCCTCGCCGCTGACTACGGAACTCGGCGGGGAGGGCACGCTCCCTCTCCCTCTCGGCCGCCTCCTTCGCGAGCACGACTTGCTCGCAGAAGGACACGGCCGCGTTCCACCTACTCCCGCTGGAGACCATGGCTTGAAGCATGGTCTCCAGCGAGAGGGTATCCACGCCCAGACCCACTACGAGGTCCCGGCGCTGACTCGCCCACGCTGAGCACTCCACCAACGTGTGGAGTGCGGTGTCGTCGTCGGAAACCTCGCAGTGTTGACACCGGGGTGTGACCTCACGATGGATGCGAAACAGATAGCTACCGAAGCATCCATGCCCGGTAACGATCTGCGTCGCACGATACGTGAGGTCACCATGCTGCCTCTGCAGCCAATCGTCCATGATCGGTCTCACCGCCGCGATGATGGTGGCACCCCACTTGGGTTGCTCAAGTCGCACCCTCCATGACTCCATGAGATCCTGGCGGAGTTGGGACCGCCGGTCATCGATTTCTCGAGACGCAGGCCTGTGGTCCCGCTCCAGCGCCTACTTGCGCCATTGGAACAATGACGCAAGGGCTCTCGCTTCCAGGTCCCATGGAGGGGTCCCGGCTAGGAGACATGCAGCCTCTCCGGAGATCGTGCGGTAGCCCCTTATTGTTTTGACGGCCAAGGTCCTCAACGGTCTGTTAAGGAGCGTTGAGTTGTTGGCCGTCAACCGCGCCGCCCATACGGGAGCCCCGTATAGGGCCATACTCCGCACGATCCCCAGGTACAGTCTCCTGCAGGAAGCGTTGGGTCCCTTTAGGTTGGGCATCAGTCGCGAAAGCGCGACCGATGCCTGTGTCACCTTGGGGACCAAACTTCGGAAATGTGGTCCGAAGTTCCATCGGCTATCAAGTACGATCCCTAGATACTTCATCGAGGGCTTGATGCCGATGCTAACGCCTCCCACATTTATGCTGGAACCTTCAGGTGGACCGTTCCGAGGTCTGTGAAAACACAGAACCTCGGACTTGTGCAAGGCCACCTCCAGTCCCAGCCGCCGTATCCGACCCACGACTTGAGCAACACCCGTCGTGACCTTGAGTGCTGCCTCCTGGTACGTTGCACCCCGCGCCGTGACGAGGGTATCGTCGGCGTAGCACGTTACGCCGACGCCCTCAGGCAACGCACCCCGCAGCACCCAGTCGTAGCCGATGTTCCACAGAAGCGGCCCCAGGACCGACCCCTGCGGAACACCGCACGACACATCTCGCCGAGCTGGCCCGAGCCAGCTGGGGAAAGCTATGGCCCTCTCCGAGAGATGGGCCCCGACAATACGACGGAGGTAGAGAGGCGTTTCGTGATACACGAGCGCCTCCCTAACGCAGCTCCATGGCAAGGTGTTGAACGCGTTGGCGATGTCAAGAGACACCGCCACCACCACCTTGCCCTGTGAGACTGCTTCCTCCGTCAGGCTCTTGACGCGCATGATTGCGATCATGGTGGAGCGTTCCCGACGGAAACCGTACTGGTTGTCCGCCAGGTCTGGCCCCACCGTCGAGAGATGCTCGACGAGGCGTTCCGCGATAATTCGCTCAAAGAGCTTACACACCTCGTCGAGCAACACGATCGGCCGGTATCCGGACGGTGAGTCCACCGGCCGCCCCGCCTTACGAATCAGGACCAGTTTCCCCGTCCTCCACACCTTGGGAAACTGGCCCCTTTCGAGGCATGCGCTAAAGAGCCCCATCAGTCGAGGCCCGAGTTCTTCGAGGGCCAGGACCCATGCACGGCCAGGAATGCCGTCGGGTCCGGGGGCAGTGATTTTCCGGCGTTTAAGCCGGAGTACTGCCGCACCTAGCTCCCCCACCCTGACTTCGGGTACGTCGTCTTCACTGATGCTATCCGCGTCGGGCAGAGACGGAGCCATGCGCGGAGGGACGTGCTCCTCCGCGCTCGTCGGAAACAGGGAGCCCATGACCCGCTCCAGCTGCTGCGGCTGGAGACTCTGGGTCAGTGGGGGCGCCCTAGGTCGGAGTTTCTCCCTGACCTGTAGGTACGGGCGCCCCCATGGGTTCTGCTGCAGGGTTTCCAGGAGCTCCTCGCGGGCCGCCGTCTTGGCCCGCTTTATTGTCTCCTGGAGATTACCTTTAGCCTCCCTGTAAGCCTGATAAAGCTCCGCCTCTCGGGTTGCCGCGTCGTCTGGGCGGCGATGCCTCCGGCGAAACCTGGTGTACTGGCGGCGGGCGGAGATGCATGCTGCGCGCAGCTGTGCAATCTCCGGCGACCACCAGTACACCTGCTTCCTTGCCGGTCTGGGTGTAACCCTAGGCATCGCCGCATCACAGATTTGCGACATGGCTCTCCTGAACCACTCCGCCTCGGCATCCACATCGGCAGGCCGGTCCGGTGCCGGAATCCAGGCCTGCACGATGGATGCCTCCAGGAGAGCCTCCCGATCCAGATGGTGAAGTGCCCAACGCGGATCCGGGGGATTTTCTACCGGCTGTGGGAGGTCAGGTGGGGGGACGACATCGAATCGGATGTACCGATGGTCCGAGTGCGTCTCCTCACCCTCCTCCACGTGCCAGCCAGTAATACGGGCGGCGAGGGCAGAGGTCGCGAACGATACGTCCACGACCGAGCTGGTCCCCCGCCGCCAGAAGGTGGCGACATTCCCCCGGTTGAGGACCTCCAGACCACGTGTTCTGGTCCAGTCCTCAAGAAGCCTCCCCTTGTCCCTGGTTTCCCGGGAGCCCCACGCCTCACTCCAGGCGTTGAAGTCTCCCAGGAGCAGGACAGGGCGAGGACGGCACGCAGCGAAGACGACGTCGAGCTCAGTGAGCCATAGCTCAAACTGAGTCTCGTCCAGTGTCGGCGAGATGTAGGTGGCCACGACTGCCAACCCGTCATATTCCGCCGCAACACACCCGCGGCCCCTTGCAATGATAGCAAGGCGCGAGTTGTCTGCGGCGGACCCCCCGAAGATAAAACAGGCCGAGCCGTCCTCGTCCACCGGGCTTCCCGGGTGGACGTAGTACGGCTCGGCGACCACGGCCAAGTTTATGGACCACTGCCGGATGCTCTGGTACAGAAGATCCTGAGCAGCGCGGCAGCGGTTCAAATTCACTTGCAGGATGCGGATATGGGCGTCAGACATTAATGGACGTCCATATCAGCATCCCGCCGAGAAACATCTGGCCGTGCAGTAGCGGCACCCCCACCGCTCTCAGCGGACGGACGAGGCTTTGGCCTCGAGGCGGCGCAGGTTGTGCTGCCGACCCGGTGGTCCGCAGTTTTGCCCTCCGCCTCGCATCTAAAGCAGCGAGGCGGGGCATCACAGGCACTTGCCTTGTGACCGGGCCGGCTGCAGCGGAAGCACCGATCGCCCACGGTGACTTCCGCTGTGCACTGCACTCCGACGTGCCCCACCACCATGCACCGGAAACATCTAGTTTCCCGGGCACGAAGGAGGTGCACCTGCGCCTTTAGGAAGCCCCCTACGAGGAGGCTTCGTCCGTCCGTCACTTTCAGTGCCGCCGCGACGGGGCACTGGACGACTGTCATCCCATGACCAGTGGTGCCGAAGGAGATGTCTCCAGCCTTCACCTGGTCACGGGGGCAGCCGCCCGCCTCCACGACGGCGGAAATTACTTCCTCCGTCGTGGCCGCGTCATCCAGACCCGTGATGCGCAATGCAGCGCATTTGGTGGGCCTGGTGACGCGGACGGCTTCTGCGTCCAGCGCGTCCCTAAGCTGCGCTGCTAGGGCGTCAGCTTTAGGGCCGCTGGAGGCGCCGGAGACCTCGAGGAGGCGAGCCCCGGTGCGTGTCGTCTTGCACCGGAGACCCCCCTGGATATCGAGGTCTGAGAGGTTGACTGAGGACTTCACGGTCCTCAGGACATCAGCGTACCCCACACCCCTCTCCACACCCTCCGTCGTCACCGTAAGGACGACGGCTGTGGAGCGAGGAGCGCGGGGCCTCTTCGGCGCCTTTGCCGCGGCGGCTTTGGCCACTTTCTTGGCCGCTTTCTTGGCGGCCTTCGTCTTCCTCTTCTTGGCCCCCACTACCTCCCATCCCTCCCATCCGGAGGGATGTAAAGGAGCAGCGGGAGCGTTAGAGGAAGAGGAGGCGGCAGGGGTGCCGCTCTTCTTGCCGCGCCCCTTCGCCTTCCGCGCCTGGGCCGCGGTCTCGGCCGGCAACCGGTACGCTGGAGCGGACTGGGGCGGAGCGGGGCGGCGGACAGCGGGTGTGCCGCTTGGTCCTGGAGCGGGAGAACCGCTAACAGCCGCCGCGTATGAGAACGCGGGACGTGCTAGCGGAGGGCGGTACGCCCGGTCCTCCAGGACCGCGAGGCGCCTCTCGATCGCCGTCAGGACCTGTACCATAGTCGGCACAGGCTGTGGCGGCGATCCGGGCGCCGTGTTGGGCACCGTGGTGGGCGCCATGGTGGGCGCCGTGGTGGGCGCCTTTTTGGACGCCGTGGTTGGCGCCGTCGTGGGCGCCTTGGTGGGCGCCGTGGTGGGCGCCGTGGGTGGCGCCGTCTTCGGCGCTGGTCCAGCCGTCGGAGGAGGAGGCGGCAGCATGGGACCGGGAGGCGCCTTGACCACCTTGGTCAAGTCAGCGACCTCCCGCCACAGGTCATCCATCTGCTTCCTGGAAGCAGCGAGCTCCGCCTCCAGGCTCGTCACCTGCTTCCGGAGCCTCGCCTCCTCCTTAGTGACGCTCCGCGCGAGGAGCTTGTTGAGGGAAGATTGGGCTTCATCCACCAATGAAGCCACAATCTTCTTCCTCCCCGCCACGTTTCTGTTGCCCCGCATGGCCGCGTTCATGCGGGCAAAAACGCTCATCAGCTCCCGCGCGGGCGGCCCACCGATTTCCCGGCGACTTCGCTGGGACAGTTAGACCGAGGACGGAGGAGGAGTTGGCGGCCGCCTTCTGTACGCGTCGAGACGCGTACGCACCGTCTTGACCGGCACCTCCTCCTCCGAATCGGTGGAGAGGAGGGACCCCCACCCGGAGCAGCTGGTGCTACGGTCGCGCGGCGGCCCCCCCTTCTCCTCGAGGGTCCTCTTCTTCGTCGCAGAAGAGCGGCCCTTCTTCTTCACACTGCTGGGAGCTGACCCATCGTCAGTCCCAGCAGCATCAGTTCCTTGGGGCGTCGACATCGCGCTGCAGCTAGGCGGCGTGGCGCGAGCCCCCAAATCAATTTGCATCGGAGTCCGTGATGGATGCGTAAAGTCGTCGGTTGATACTGCCCGGGAAAGGGCAGTATCGGGACCGGGGGTATCGTCGGGTTCACTATTCATAATGATCACAATTTTTATTGGCACCAAGTTCAGACTAAATACGTTCGGTCACCCAACTTGCCACTGCGTTACCGTGGTCAAGTTGGGGTCCAGGGCGGACGGCGAGGACGTAGTATCTAATCACTTGGGGCCCCGCCCCCGGCTTTCCAGTCTAACTGTGATTCGGCTGAACTTCGATATTTCCGTGAAGCGACTGCCATCTGACCTTCACAACCCATGGGCGATATCGAAGTCTTGAAGTTAGACCGGTCGGATTTTTAAGGGCTCCAACTACCCCTAACGACTAGTAGTTAAGTTTAATAACAAAACATTACCTATAAACTTCTTCTTCTTTCTTTAAAAACGTGGCTACATCGATGTTCATCGATGATTTCACCAATATCAAGGTAATGCTTGATTAGTTGATAGTTCCGCACAGAAGAACTAGTTATTCATAGGTCCAGGTGCAGGACAAGAAACGTTGTTCTGTATGTGATTGTCTGGAAACCCGATTTTTGAGAAGCGCCAGAGATAACCTAAAAGCCACCTGCTACGCGCTCAGCAAAAATCGAACTTCCGACCTTTAAACTTTATTTACAATATTTAAAGACTAGTTGTTCTGTGAACCGTAGACCTTGGGAGCTTTGTTTAGAAAATTTATTTTTCATTTTTCTTTATTACTCTTTCATTTTTCATCCAATCCAAAAAATATTATTCACATATTATTCATTGTAAGCAAGGAGTGTGTGTGTAAAGTTTCATGAAAATCGGTTGATAAATACGGCAGCAAACATGATCTGACAGAACCCGTAGATGTAGAGATGTAGAGGTAGGTACAGACGAAAGAAATTCTCCCCAGTCTGCAAGTTGAAACGGAGACTTCGGTCGCTTCGCCCCTTCAGTCAATAAAGATTCAGATCAAATTCGTTATTCCATATTTTTTTGCAAGATTCTGTAGTTCAAGTCTCGGAACCCTTATAGTTTCGTCGGTCCGTCCAACCTCGGATTAAACTTTGCACGGATGGATTATGTGTAAAATAATGTCTTTTTTTTGGTATACCTCCCCTAAAGTAGGGATATTTTTTTCCCGCTTCTATTACAATTTTGGGGGGTATCATTAAATAAAAATAAATAAATAATACATAAATTATATGTTAGGACAATTCACACAACGCCACCTAATCTCAAACTAAGCAGAGCTTGTAATATGATATAAATACTTACTATACTACTATACTTATATACTTTTTTTTGTAAATACATACATATTATACATAGAGAACATCCAGACTTCGGTACAAACGTATCTGTCTTCACACAAAGTTTGTCCCGACCGGGAATCGAACCCGAGACTCCGGCGCGTGGAGTCAAAAGTGGATGCACTACCGATCACACCACAGAGGATAAGATAGGTCTTTAAAAAAAATTGAGAGGTTCCTAACCCCTTCCAGACAATCTTAAACTTTAGTACACTATAGTAATATTATACCAACGCTATAGTATGAAATCTGGGTTTTAAAAACATAATTA
This sequence comes from Nudaria mundana, assembly GCA_963556515.1. Taxonomy (NCBI): domain Eukaryota; kingdom Metazoa; phylum Arthropoda; class Insecta; order Lepidoptera; family Erebidae; genus Nudaria; species Nudaria mundana. The sequence goes on along the minus strand of OY748306.1, from coordinate 10,048,286 downwards.
TTATGTTAAGGGTCACTAGATTTAATATTAAAAAAAATAACCTAAATCCCAACTCCATAATCACCAGTTCTAACCTTTGTCAACTCAGTCAACTTATTACATTATTGTTCATTTTGTTCAAGTTTTATATTCAAAGCCGATCAAAGTAAAGTAAGTCCTGAGCTTAATTAAAACCAATTTGAATAGAACCGAAGTACAAAACCAGTCCAGCACGTAATTAAAATCAACGAATATTTGTACCAATAAAACTACATAGACAAAGGAATCTGTGTAATATTCGGTGCAACGTTTCAATGTACTCGTACCTTTTGAAAATTGGAATGCTGTATTCAACGACATCTATGTGTGTAAGTTAATATAGATAGACACGAATCGGTGCCTGGATGACCTCGCCGGGCTGGAGCTAGGGGAGGCTTATTCTGTCTGTTGTTATGATTTAATAGTATTTCAACTACCTATATTTTGCGAGTGTTACTGAAAATATTTATTAAAACTGTACATAGGTTTAAGTTTTGATGATGAACAAGTCTTTGAGCACCTAAAGACTTCGAAACAGAGGCTTTTTTCTTATTACATGGGCCAAACCGAAAAAGGGTAACTTTGTGTGTGTGTGTGTGTGTGTGTGTGTGTGTGTGTGTGTGTGTGCATAAATAATAGGTAATTATTCTATCGAACCCTTTTGAATTCTTTATAACCTGCTCGCAGAGGAACTTTTCAGCAAGTTATAGTCTCTAAAGCATGGAATTATCAACCTCGTATATTGTAATATCTTTGCTCCAAATACAGGTTACCATGCAAGTCACTGTAGGTTAATGACCTTTTTGTAACTGCAAACTGAAGTCAGATATGTAACTGAATAGCATATTGATTCATTTTTCAAAGGAGTAATTGAAATAACGACTACTTACCTATCGATGTCTTTGTATTGAATAAATGTAGCTCACTAACTACTAGGTAGCAACTGTAACTCACGGCAAAACAGCCAGCGGCGAATAAAAAATTCAATGCAGCTGTTTGTGAAGGAGTATTTCCGAAAGGGGGCTTCAAATGAAAGTTCAATACACTTCTATGACTGAACTCAATGAAATTGTACTGCTCGATGTAAAGTCTTGTCTAGGCCGCGTTTTGATGCGGACGTGTTTGCTGACTTATTCTCGTATAGTGTAGCGCGGCGTCAGCCGTTGCATGTATTGCGATGAGTTCGCAACTTGTCGCAAACAAATTACTGGCGTTCCTGCAACAGAAGCTGGATGTGATGGACGAGCTGTCGGCTATCCAGATCTGTTCGTCAAGTTTCAGCCATGAAGATATAGCTGCATCCAAGCGGCTACTGTACAGCGTACTCAATAAGAGCGACCAGATGGTGTCCCGCCGGCGTGACGGGACAAGGAAGAGCATACAGGATATCATCACGCTGCTTAAGGCAACCGATCCCGACGACGTGCCTACGTTTGTGGCCCAGGACTTATCGAAGCTTCCTCCGGTCACATTCGATCACGTCGACGTTACCTGCCTTTTAAAGGATATAGTGTCCTTAAAGGCGAGCCTGGCGGACGTCCAGACAAAGTGGGCGAAAACCGAGGATATCATTGTGAATTTGCGTAAAGAGCTTGTTACTTTACGTGAGACTACAGCGGTATCTAGGTCACCACCTAACGCCAACATTAACACGCGCTGCGAAGCTGACCTCAATGTGAGTTTCGCGTCAGCAGTTTTGTCGCCGTCCGTGTCGCCGTCATCGAGTGCACGCACACGCACCCGCCCCCGCGGCCCCTACCTGTCAAGCCGCTCGAACCCTGCGCCCTGCTCCGCTGCCCGTACCTGCAGCTCCCGCGAAACTACGAGGTTTTGTTAGCGTAATCAAGACCGCTCCACCTAAGCCACTACCTGAGAAGGTATCGGATGTGGCTAATGATGAGTTTGTGACGGTGCAAAGTAGGAAGCGCCGATCGCGAACCAAAGGGAACCGTTGCGGCACAGATGCAACGCAGTCCAGCACAGCGCTGCGTGCCGCAGTACCGAGTACACTAGTGTATATATCCCGCCTACACTACACCACTAAGGCGGAGAACATCGTGGAGTACGTGCGCAAGAAGGGCAACTTCGTGCCGAGACTACAGCTGTTGGAGTCGAGCCGCAACGTCAGTTTCCTGTCGTTCGTGGTGCGAGTGCCCAACAGTTGCCTGAGCCTCGTCATGCAGGAGAACTTCTGGCCACAGGGCGTGGTATTCCGTCGCTTCCGCGGATCGTTACCACCGGAACGCAAAAGGACCTAAGTGCGATAGTGAAGTGTTTACTAACACTAGTCTTAAGGTTCTATCACTAACACAACTTTATAATATCTATATGTATTCTTAGTTTTAAGATATTTATCTATGGGCCGTAGAATAAGTTTATACCATCTGTAACATTTCTATTTGTTGCCTGAAATAAATAAATAAATAAAAAAAAAAAAAAATATTCTTTCTTAACCAGTTGTACTTCAAAGATTGTATCTTGTCTACATTTCTTTTTATTGTATTAACTGATCCTGGAGTTGTTAGTGTCGAGTTAAGCAGTTAAGTGCAACATCAACCACAATCAGCCGGTTTCTGGATTGATAATTTAAAGTTAAGTATTCGTTAAGCACGTCAAATGTCAAAATTTGTTACTGAATTTTGATGGTCAACTACAAATTCTCAATTCCGAAACCGGCCGTATGTGACGCTCTGAAGAAGTTCGATTTTTGCTGAGCGCGTGGCAGGTGGCTTTTTAGGTTACCTCTGGCGCTCCGCAAAAATCGGGTTTCCAGACTCTCTAATACCGAACAACGTTTCTTGTCCTGCAACTGGAGCTAGTTAGGAACAACTAGTTCTTCTGTGCGGGACTATCAACTAATCAAGCATTACCTTGACATTGGCGAAATCATCGATAAATATCGATGGAGCCACGTTTTTAAAGAAAGAAGAAGAAGACGCTCAGAAACACAGCTATAAACATATCACTTTGCTCATCTCTCTCATCCGTATAGTTGCCAAAATTAACTCAATTTATTAAGACTGTGTCAGTCAACCAGCGAATTGATCCTCACAGTAAAAGAGACCGAATAATATAAATGTTAGTCAATCAGAGATTAAATAAAAAATAAGATAGTTTAAAACGCTGAACATATTGTTAATTTTTATTCCCTTTAAGTAACAAGTAAACAACGCGGGGAAAAACGTGGACGTTCGCTAGTTCAATATTTTAATGAACACTAAAATTAGACATCCATAGGAAATAGCTATTCGATATAATAGCCGACTATTTCCAGAGACTGTAATTTACAACATATCAGAATAAGGCTGTAGTTAGGGCCCGGGAATTCCGAGAAATTGTTAGGTTGTGTGAGTGAAATGCAATCGATGCAGCCTTGTAACGCACCAACCCCGGGCCTCGGGCTGCCGAACAAATTAGTGCGGCGCTCTTTGATGTGTAGGGTTGTTGATTGACACTGGATACTAGTATTGAACAACCAATTTTGGTACAGAATTTCCTTGTGAAATACGGGTTTAATATGTTTGATAAATTTTATTTGATGGTTTCATGCTTTCTGTGGCATACAGATACAATTTGATTATAGCACAGAATAGGGAATAGTAGTAATCACAGACAATCGGAGATCAGAATTATAAAACATACCGTTTTTTTGTATTATTAATCCACTCATTTTTAGGGTTCCGTACCCAAAAGGTAAAACGAGAAACCTATTACTAAGGCTGCAGTGTTCGTCAGAATGGCGGGTGGGAAGTCATGAAATCGAATGAAACGTGCTCTATTATTTTATAGTGTTTTAGTAGTATTTAGCAGCTAAGCACAAATATTCAGTAGTATTACCATATCGTATTGGTAATACTACTAAATATTTTTGAAACGAAAAACCAATTCCGCCGCCAAACTGATGTCTGGTTGGCGGGTGGTAATTAAATGGCGTAAAATGCTTTAGATTTTTATGTCAGATTTTAGTAGTATATTGGTAGGTAAATAAAATAACATTAAATCTTATCTACGTGCTAACAGTTTACAAATAAAAGGCATCACTTTGCATCGAGTACACCTACGCATATTATCACAGCAATGTTCCTTATGAGTGTCATTGTTATTAGTCTGGAGGAGTATTTATATCGTATGTTAACGTTGATAAACACTAATCTAATCTAACTAAATAAATAAATGTGAAAGTAACTCTGTCTGTCTGTCTGTGTGTTACGCTTTCACGCCTTTATCGCGAAAACTGGACATGCTACGATGATTTAAAAACTCTCCTAACCAAAAGCTCAAAGCGTGTAATCGTAAACTGTGTTGTTTCTGGGATCAAAACATAACAGTACAAACTATTTATTTAATAAAAATAACAACCCGAGGTAAACTTATAGTAATTATGTACTTAGTGATTTATTTGTTTTTTGTATTGAAATTGATTTTGAAATATGTACACAATAAACATTCCTTCAAATTAATTAACATTGTTTTATTAAATTATTAATATTATTATTATATTATTTACTCTATTGTTTTACTTATTTATTTTATACTAGCTGTTCCCCACGGCTTCGACCGCGTAGAAGTCGGTATCGCGTAAAATCATAACCCTCCTTTTGTGCAGTCGGCAAAAAAGTAGCCTATGTCCTTCTCGAGGACTCGAACTAAAAATTTCATCTCAATCGCTCCAACCGTTTAGGCGTGAAAGCGTAACAGACAGACAGAGTTACTTTCACATTTATAATATTAGTAGGGATTAGTGTTTATCAACGTTAACATACAATATAAATACTCCTCCAGACTAATAACAATGACACTCATAAGTAACATTGCTGTGATAATATGCGTAGGCGTACTCGATGCAAAGTGATGCCTTTTATTTGTAAACTGTTAGCACGTAGATAAGATTTAATGTTATTTTATTTAACTACCAATAGACTACTAAAATCTGACATATAAAATATAAAAAAAGCATTTTACGCCATTTAATTACCACCCGCCAACCAGACATCAGTTTGGCGGCGGAATTTGTTTTTTGTTTCATATCGTATCTACTATATATCTACTAAATATTTTTGCTTAGCTACTAAATACCACTAAAACACTATAAAATAATAGAGCACGTTTCATTCCATTTCATGACTTCCCACCCGCCATTCTAACGAACACAAGGCTGCACTGTCCGTCCGTCTTTCACCAGGCTGTATCTCGTGAACCGTTATAGGTAAGTAAGTTGAAATTTTAACAGATGATGTATTTCTGTTGTATATACAAATACTAAAAAAACAGAATACAATAAATATTTAAGGGTGCTCCCATAAAACAAACGTTAGGGTACGGATAACCTTCGCCGGTTTTTCTTTGTTTGAAAATGTATACTTAATGACGTTGGTATCGCCCACGTTGTATTTTTATATCGAATCGCCCACACTAATTTTTGTTTCCAAGAAGAACGAAAATGTTCTAATGACTTCATTCACCATTGTGTTACGGCCGCTATATGATAGCACCTAAGCTTTACACGTCAATGCTTCCAATTATATCGAATAGGTGAACCAGTAATAATAAAATCACCTCGCATTGCTAGTGCGATTAGGGTTTGTTAGTTGTGTAACAAGATTAGACACCAAACTAACTTCGCCTGTAAGTGGTACACCTGTCGATCTGCTCAAAAATAAAACTTTCCAATTAGCGGCAATAGGGTGACGAGCAAAACGTCTGCATTCTGAGACTAGACAATTTTTCTTTTGTGTGAATAGACTAGACAAGTGGCTGTATTTGTGTTCCGGGCTAGCGACCACATGTTTTATTAAATTTTCACGAAACTCCGCACAGGTGTTCCTAGTTTAAAACAGTTTATTCAACTTAACTGTTTTTTAATTAGTGGGCAAATTGAGTAAAAAGAGTAAATAATGTGTGTAATGTTCGTGAGGTCTATGTGTACAACACATGTTTGTGTAAAACAGATCACATTATACGTTCACGTTCGTGCACTCACACAAATGCAAAGCTCAGCTTACGCCTTTTTACCTATGCCATTAGGTATTTGTCTGTCAGCTAGAAATATACTATTTGCGTTATTTGTCTGAAATTTAAAGCCAGTTAATTAGAAGACTACCGGCTGCATCAATCTGAAACTGAGATATTAATTGGATATCGGCAACGTATGGATTGTTTTGACTGCAAAACCAGGGGTTCATTTCCTTTGACATCTTTTTGCAAAGAATACTGATTCCTAGAACATAGTACTAAGCTCTAAAATGAATTAACTACTCGTATGAATGAAATTTTGTTCACTCTATATCGACGTAGGAAAACATATTTGGCTTAAGTGCCAGAAAATAAAAAATACCTTTTTTAATCATTTTATTCAGAAAATAAATATGCGTTGATTGGTCTGGGTCTCATAATTCTACGGGGAAACATCGCTTAAGCAGTATGTTTTTTTGAGAAATACCAAGAGTTTTATTGATGTAAGTCTACCAAAAGAGAGTATTTTCAATGTATTTGTTGTGTAAATTATGACATATGCCATATGGCAAGTTCAGTGTTTTCACCACTCAACGCTTGCTTCCATCGTGCAGGCCTGGATTCCGGCACCGGACCGGCCTGCCGATGTGGATGCCGAGGCGGAGTGGTTCAGGAGAGCCATGTCGCAAATCTGTGATGCGGCGATGCCTAGGGTTACACCCAGACCGGCAAGGAAGCAGGTGTACTGGTGGTCGCCGGAGATTGCACAGCTGCGCGCAGCATGCATCTCGCCCGCCGCCAGTACACCAGGTTTCGCCGGAGGCATCGCCGCCCAGACGACGCGGCAACCCGAGAGGCGGAGCGGAGGAGACAATAAAGCGGGCCAAGACGGCGGCCCACGAGGAGCTCCTGGAGACCCTGCAGCAGAACCCATGGGGGCGCCCGTACCTACAGCTCAGGGAGAAACTCTGACCTAGGGCGCCCCCACTGACCCAGAGTCTCCAGCCGCAGCAGCTGGAGCGGGTCATGGGCTCCCTGTTTCCGATGAGCGCGGAGGAGCACGTCCCTCCGCGCATGGCTCCGTCTCTGCCCGACGCGGATAGCATCAGTGAAGACGACGTACCCGAAGTCAGGGTGGGGGAGCTAGGTGCGGCAGTACTCCGGCTTTAACGCCGGAAAATCACTGCCCCCGGACCCGACGGAATTCCTGGCCGTGCATGGGTCCTGGCCCTCGAAGAACTCGGGCCTCGACTGATGGGGCTCTTTAGCGCATTCCTCGAAAGGGGCCAGTTTCCCAAGGTGTGGAGGACGGGGAAACTGGTCCTGATCCGTAAGGCGTGGCGGCCGGTGGACTCACCGTCCGGATACCGGCCAATCGTGTTGCTCGACGAGGTGTGTAAGCTCTTTGGGCGAATTATCGCGGAACGCCTCGTCGAGCATCTCTCGACGGTGGGGCCAGACCTGGCGGACAACCAGTACGGTTTCCATCGGGGACGCTCCACCGTGAGCGCAAACATGCGCGTCAAGAGCCTGACGGAGGAAGCAGTCTCGCAGGGCAGGATGGTGGTGGCGGTGTCTCTTGACATCGCCAACGCGTTCAACACCTTGCCATAGAGCTGCGTTAGGGAGGCGCTCGTGTATCACGAAACGCCTCTCTACCTCCGTCGTATTGTCGGGGCCTATCTCTCGGAGAGGGCCATAGCTTTCCCCAGCTGGCTCGGGCCAGCTCGGCGAGATGTGTCGTGCGGTGTTCCGCAGGGGTCGGTCCTGGGGCCGCTTCTGTGGAACATCGGCTACGACTGGGTGCTGCGGGGTGCGTTGCCTGAGGGCATCGGCGTAACATGCTAAGCCGACGATACCCTCGTCACGGCGCGGGGTGCAACGTACCAGGAGGCAGCACTCAAGGTCACGACGGGTGTTGCTCAAGTCGTGGGTCGGATACGGCGGCTGGGACTGGAGGTGGCCTTGCACAAGTCCAAGGTTCTGTGTTTTCACAGACCTCGGAATGGTCCACCTGAAGGTTCCAGCATAAATGTGGGAGGCGTTAGCATCGGCATCAAGCCCTCGATGAAGTATCTAGGGATCGTACTTGATCGCCGATGGAACTCCGGACCACATTTCCGAAGTTTGGTCCCCAAGGTGACACAGGCATCGGTCGCGCTTTCGCGACTGATGCCCAACCTAAAGGGACCCAACGCTTCCTGCAGGAGACTGTACCTGGGGATCGTGCGGAGTATGGCCCTATACGGGGCTCCCGTATGGGCGGCGCGGTTGACGGCCAACAACTCAACGCTCCTTAACAGACCGTTGAGGACCTTGGCCGTCAAAACAATAAGGGGCTACCGCACGATCTCCGGAGAGGCTGCATGTCTCCTAGCCGGGACCCCTCCATGGGACCTGGAAGCGAGAGCCCTTGCGTCATTGTTCCAATGGCGCAAGTAGGCGCTGGAGCGGGACCACAGGCCTGCGTCTCGAGAAATCGATGACCGGCGGTCCCAACTCCGACAGGATCTCATGGAGTCATGGAGGGTGCGACTTGAGCAACCCAAGTGGGGTGCCACCATCATCGCGGCGGTGAGACCGATCAGGGACGATTGGCTGCAGAGGCAGCATGGTGACCTCACGTATCGTGCGACGCAGATCGTTACCGGGCATGGATGCTTCGGTAGCTATCTGTTTCGCATCCATCGTGAGGTCACACCCCGGTGTCAACACTGCGAGGTTTCCGACGACGACACCGCACTCCACACGTTGGTGGAGTGCTCAGCGTGGGCGAGTCAGCGCCGGGACCTCGTAGTGGGTCTGGGCGTGGATACCCTCTCGCTGGAGACCATGCTTCAAGCCATGGTCTCCAGCGGGAGTAGGTGGAACGTGGCCGTGTCCTTCTGCGAGCAAGTCGTGCTCGCGAAGGAGGCGACCGAGAGGGAGAGGGAGCGTACCCTCCCCGCCGAGTTCCGTAGTCAGCGGTGAGGGCGCCGCAGACTCATCTACGCCCAAGACCATCGACATCCATGATCGGGGCCTGAGGACGGCGGCATCGCCATCCGTCGTCCTTACAGAAGCAGGCTAGAAGGGTTGCGTGCTGCGGGGTCTTTGCCCCATAGCACGTAACCAGATTCACTCACTGACGCGGGATAAAACCCTCGACCCAACCCCCGCAGAGACCACAGAGGTGGTTCAAGTCCGCCGGGCGCCACTGGAAATACGTTCTGCTTGTAACCAGAGACGCCCGGCAACGGACGTTAGAGCGGCCGCGGCCTTGGTCGCGGAACTAATAAAAAAAAAGAAAAAAATAAAAAAAAAGAAACTCAACGCTTGCTTACTTTTTCTTATTTCTTCTTATAAATAGCAAACATACTTACTACACTTTATAAATATGTATATAATAACTAGAAGTCAGTTACTGTAAATAAGCATAGCTAATTTGACAATACATAGGAGGAGGAAGCTTGCGTTTCTCTGAATTCGATATCGACGTAGTAAAACATATCAAAAATAAATTATGGCATCATTTTATTCAGAAAAAAATGTTGAGTCGATTCTGTCATGGTTTCGAATTTTCATTTACAAGATTTTAAAGTTCTTAAATTAAAGAAATATTTTGTTTCCGTAGACAATTTCCTTACAGTTACAGCATTTTACATATCCTTAAAAATAACAGTATCCTTAAACAAATAAGGAAACATTGATTGCTAATGTGTAGTATATTAAAAAAGAAAAATGCGTTTTTAAAATCAAGTTCCTAGGATGAGTAGAAATTTTTTTTTTCTTATTTCAGAAATGTTTTTTAGCTCTGGTGAAGATTTCATGTTTTTGCGCTTACACCAATTATGTTTTCCTGCGTCGAATGCTTCCGGAACGTCTGTTTTAGGATTAAGTTATTATTTCAGTGGATTGGTTATCCAGGAACCCTTAGCGAACACGTCAATTATTGCTGGAATTGCCTTAATTGGGTTTCAAAGGATTGGTATACTTTAGGTAGAGCTTTTAATATCGGTATTTTGCTCGTCCGTCTGTCAGTATGTGCATAACATCAAGGTGAGGATGATTTTGTGGAGACTTTGTGTTTTATTTGATTCTATCATGGAGTAAAGACTCGCGCATGAAGGGTTTCGTTTTTTATTTATAAATATCTTTATTCACATGAAAACAATTATAATACACTTAAATACCGATTTAAAGGTAGGCAGCTCATTCCAGTAAACACTTATAGGCACAGGGCCTATTAAAGTTTCTTACATGATTATTTAATTTATTACAATCCTACTTTAACATTTAATCAAAACATTTTTTTTTTTTTTTATTAAATTGAACTTGTGTGTACATATTGTAATAGTTGCACTTTATACACTGTGAGACTTAACTTATAATATGCACAACACTTTTGAATTATAAAATATAGAATAATGGACTGAGGGAGCGAAGCGACCGAAGTCTCCGTTTCAACTTGCAGACTGGGGAGAATTTCTTTCGTCTGTACCTACATGTCTACATCTACGGGTTCCTTCAGATCATGTTTGCGGCCGTATTTATTAATCGATTTTCATGAAACTTTACACACACACTCCTTGCTTACAATGAATAACATATGAATCGCCGCGCTTGCAACATACCTTGACAGTAGCGAAGATGGAGAGGTCATCTTGAAAGTTGACCTGAAAAACGCCTTCAACTCTGTAAACAGGGACACCTTGCTGACACAGGCCAAATTAGAAACCCCCAAAATATTTAATTTTCTTTGGCAATGTTATAGTCAGCCAACAAAATTAATTTATAAAGACCACCTTTTGAATTCAGCCGTTGGATGTCAGCAAGGTGATCCGTTGGGACCAGTCATCTTCAGTTTGGCCATTAACCCAATAATTCAAAAAATAAAATCCAAATTTAACATTTGGTATCTAGACGACGGGACTTTAGTGGGAAAAGTAGAGACAGTTTTACAAGATTTAGCCCTAATAAAGAACGAGTTTCAGTCAATTGGCTTAGAACTGAACCCGAATAAATGTGAGATTTTTATATCTGAAAACACAGATAAATTAACAACAATCTCCAAATTCAACTGTCTGGCCCCCAACATAAAAGTTTTGGACAAAACTTTACGCCTCCTAGGGTCCCCGATTTTAGAAGATGGCTTTTCCACTTTTATCGAGGAAAAAATTCAAAATTTTGATCAGGTTATTTATAGTCTATGTAATATCTGTATTCATTTAGCTTTCACTATTCATTGTTTTTGTCTTTTCGTACCCAAATTTACACATGCCCTCAGTTCAGGACAATTTTGGAAAAATGTAGAAATTTTGGGCAGACTAGACAACTTAATACAAAATTCTTTGTGTAAAATTTTAAATGTAAATATTAATGACCGGGCCTGGGTCCAAGCGTCTCTTCCAGTTCGCTTGGGCGGGCTAGGTATTCGTAGAGTCACAGATGTTAGTCTGCCAGCATTTCTGTCGTCGGTCTATAGCACCGAAGAATTAGTCAGGAAAATTTTGTCAAATACACTGATTGATTCCGAGGTGCGATGCAAGACCGATGCCATTATGCTTGGAGGATGTCTTGCCCCGATACTGACCTGCACTCACGCCTAGGCTCACAGCGACTGTGGGATTCACCGCTCTGTAAATTGAGAATTAATACACTAATTGACACTTCTGTCAATATTTCAGAGCGTGCACGCCTACTAGCTGTTGGAGAATGGGAGTCAGGGTTATGGATCCAGGCGCTCCCATCGCCCAACATCGGTACAATGTTGGACTACACAACCTTCCGCATTGCCACTTGCCTTCGGCTGGGTACACCTTGTGTATCCCCGCATCATTGCACCTGTGGAGTAGCCGTCGATAATCTGGGACACCATGGCCTTTCTTGTAGCAGAAGCGCAGGTCGTATACCTCGGCACGCTATTCTAAACGACATAATTCGTAGGGCTCTTTCCACCGCAGGTCTTCCGGCCGTACGTGAACCAAATGGTTTAGCACGAAGCGATGGAAAGAGACCGGACGGTATGTCGTTGCTACCGTGGAAGATGGGAAGGCCTTTGGTGTGGGACGCTACATGCGTTGACACCTTAGCACCTTCACACCTTCCAAGCACATCCGGATGTGCCGGCGCTGCTGCTGCATCGGCTGAAGGCTTTAAACGGCGTAAATATGCTAACCTAGCAGGTGATTACATATTTGAGCCGTTTGGGGTTGAGACACTGGGGTCATGGGGTCCGAGAGCTCGCCGCCTTTATAGAGACATTGCTAAACGCCTAATCGATGCTTCTCAGGACCAGAAGGCTGGCTAGTTTCTGGCCCAAAGAATAAGTATCGCCATCCAACGTGGCAACACAGCCAGCATTCTGGGAACCTTCCCAGTCGGCAATGACGCGGAGGATTTTTTAAACGATATTTTGTAATGTAAATATTTTTAGTCTATAATTATGTTTATTTTGTATAGTATATAGTTATGTATATTGTAATTCCTATTGTAAATAAAAGCCCACTTACATATGAATGATATTTTTTGGATTGGATGAAAAATGAAAGAGTAATAAAGAAAATTGAAAAATAAATGTTCTAAACAAAGCTCCCGAAGTCTACGGTCTGTCTGTGTCAAGAATGCAATCCGTAACCATAGCAAACCATATAAATAAAATCAAAAGTCATGCAAATAAATACAATTTAAGAATAAACAAAGCCGCTCCCGAAGTCTACGGTTCACAGAACCACTAGTTTAGGACAATTAATAACATTTACAATGTAGGTAGTAAGTCGCTTTGGCGATAAACCAGTGTTACGTTAAAGGAAGAAGAAGAAGGGTTTCGTAACATCATCACTATCACTATATCACTACATATTATAAAACAAAGTAGCTTCCGTCCGTATGTATGCTTAGATCTTTAAAACTACGCAACGAATTTTGATGCGGTTTTCACCAATGGATAGAGTGGTTATCGAGGAAGGTTTTTGTGTATAAAAAGTGTCAAGCCGGCGAAGCCGCGGGCGTCCGCTAGTAACATAGTATTAAAACAAAGTCGCCCATTCCGTATGTATGCTTATTAGATCTTTATAACTACGCAATGGAATTTGATGCGGTTTTCACTAATGGGTAGAGTGGTTCTCGAGGAAGGTTTTTGTGTATATAATTTAGCAAGTGGGCGAAGCCGCAGGTATCCGCTAGATATCTATAAAAATGGGAAAAACATAACGTTTGTTGTAGGTATGGGAGCTCAATGAAATATTGATTTTGTTCTAATTAACATAATATATAACTATTATTGGCAACACCGCCAGCATTCTGGGAACCTTCCCAGTCGGCAATGACGCGGAGCATTTTTTTAAACGATATTTTATAATGGAAATATTTTTAGTATTTAATTATGTATATTGTAATTCTTATTTTAATACTAGCTGTTGCCCGCAGCTCCGCCTGCGTGTTACTTAGATCTACATAACTTTTTAATTTGTGAACCGATTGAAAACCAAACCTTAAATGTTAAGTTAAATAAACCACAACGCATTAGGTACTGAAAACCGCAATTGCAAATCAAAAATTCAAATCGGTTAAGCCGTTTCTGAGATTAGCGTGCTCAAACATTAAGACAACAGACAAAAGTTCTAAAAATCATTGTTTTTGGTTTTATTGCGTCCATAAAGCCTCCCTACAGCAGTTTCTCTATTATATTTTCTATTATATTCTCTATTATTACATACAAATTCATCTTAAGATAGGAAAATATGAAATATTATTTATTATCTTCGTCGTGTGATAGTCCATTGAATTGTATGGCGAGCGATATTGTATCTTAAGATAAAATATTGTAGTATCTTAGCTATGTGTAGCGCCCCTTAGTGAACTCCACTGCGGATAACGTAACCTACGACAAACTTATTATTTGCGGTTGGTACAGTAATCGGGTCTAGGGATCGAACTGCAAAAATAAGTTAGTTTTTTATTGTATATACTTTTCCGAGATAAAAAGTAAGCTAGATAAAAAGTGCCCAGGATATTAAAGAATAATTATACCAAGTTTCATCGTAATCGAACCGGTAGTTATTGCGTGATGCCTGAACAAACAGACAGACAGACAAAAATTTTTCAATCATATTTTCGGGTTCGGTGTCGGTCTAGTAACACCCCCTGCCATTTATTTTTTTGATATTTTCAATGTACAGAATTTTCACTTCAGCAGATTTATTATAAGTATAGATATATAGATATTGTAATAAAAACTCTTTTGATAATATCAATTTTATTCTGGTTTTTAGTATTTGTTATTATAGCGGCAACAGAAATACATCATCTGTGATCATAATATCAATTTTCTAACTATCACGGTTCATGAGATACTTACAGCCTGGTGACAGACGGATAGTACAGTCTCGGTAATTTCCCGGTTCAGTAGGTTCCCGTTTTACCCTTTGGGTACGAAACCCTAATAAGAGGTTCTGAACTAATCTTTGGTGCTAATTTGGGTGCTAAGGGGCTCTACCAACATCTTTAGGGCCCCAGCGACCTCACCTGCTAGTGGCGCACCTGCTGATAAACGGACGAGGCTCGTTAATTTACGGTACCTATGGAGTGGCTTCGGCCCCTACGTGGGTACCAGGTGGTACAACAGTGTTGGTCCGGGGGGGTACCACCGTGCAGCTGTGCTAAAGCCCCCCAAGTAACCCAGCCCAGGCTGGGTTACGTTAGGGGTTCAGCAGCTGCACCGCCGGGCCCGGGGCGATGTATGGTGCAGCAGGCATGGGACCAGTGGGGGCGAAACGGAGTCTAGTGTGGGTGGTGTGGGTCGATTCGCCGGCCAGGGAGACCCTTAGCAACGGCGTTGCCGCGGCCGCCCGCAACACAGTCATGGGGCCCGCCTGGGACCAACCACCCCAGGAGGCTGCCCCACATGTTGCGCATAATCCTGATGTGGGATCGCCGCTCCGGGTAGTAACTAGTGTGGGGTAGCGGCGGCCTTGCATCAGGGGGGTTTGGGAGCCCTTCCGTCCGGCGAGTCGGCTCCGACCTAACCACACGGTTCTAGACAAAGCTAGCCCCTGCACTTTGTCACTTACTGCTGCACCAAATGTCGCCCTGTCTTCACGCTTCTTCTTCTTCAAAATCTACAATGGCAGTATAACAAAGAAAAAATAAACGTTACACAGCGCACACTAACCTCGATGCCGTCCACCATCACCTTGAGACGGCACGGCCCGCTGTGATTTTCCTCACGGAGACACAAATACGCCGCCCTGACGACACGTCTTACCTGTGTTACCCCGGCTATGTCATCGAGGAACAATTTCGAGACAAAGCCGGGGTGTGCGTGTTCGTTAGGGCGGATGTTTGCTGCCGCCGGTTGCGCTGCCTAGAGAACCCTTCCAATTCCGTCCTTTGGCTGCACGTAGACCATAGCTCTATGAGCCAGATCTACGTGTGCGTCTACCGATTCCACACAGGGGATTCTGAGACAACAAAGCTCTTCCAGTACCTCAGCGAGACGGCTGATGAAGCGCAGGTGCGGTTCCCGAACGCTGACTTAGTATTTCTGGGGGACTTCAATGGCCATCACATTGAATGGCTGGGGTCCCTCAAGACTGATCATGCGGGTAGAGCCGCCCATGCGTTCGCTCTCTCCCACGGTCTGACCCAGATGGTATGCGGGATCACCCGGATACCAGACAGGTCAGATCACGCGCGCTCTGCTGGATCTACTGCTGACGAGTCGCCCAGCCCAGTACAGTGTTTCGGTAGGAGCCCCACTGGGTAGTTCCGACCACTGTGTTGTTCACGCTGGCATGAAGGTGTCACCTCCTGCACGTCCTGTACAAACGTCACGACGACTGTGGCACTACTCGTCAGCGGATTGGGACGGTCTACGTGATTATAATGCGTCCGTCCCCTGGAGCCAGCGCTGCTTTGTAGGAAAGGCTCCTTCGGATAGTGCTTCTGTGATTGCTGGCGAGATCAGTTTAGGGATTGATTATTACATCCCTTTCACTGATGTCGCCAGTATCCGCAGAGCCCGTCCCTGGTTCGGGCGAGATTGTGCCAAAGCTGTTCGACAAAAACAGTCGGCATATAGCGCCTGGATCAGGGCCCGGGCTGTGCGCGACCCAAACGTGGGCCACCTCAAAGCAGCGTACAACCGGGCCACAAAATCGAGTAAGAGGGCCTTTAAGAGAGCGGATGCCCAGCGCGTCACGTGGCTTGGTTAGGAGCTCACTTCCCATCCCACGGGCAGCCGTGGATTCTGGCAACTGGCCAAAGCCGTGCAATCTAACTTTTGTCAGCCCTCGCTGCCACCGCTGCGTTACCCAGATGGAACACTGGCTCACAAAGCCCAAGAGAAAGCGGATATGCTCGCAGACCTCTTTGCGGCTAATTCCCGGGTCGACGACCGTGGCCTGCAGCCCCCCGCCATCGCCAACTGTGGCCACACAATGCCTGATATTGTTATCAGGCAATGTGAAGTACGGGCAATGCTGCGGTCACTCGACACGCGGAAAGCCACCAAACATTAAAAAGAACCAAAGAACCAAACATTAAAAAAAAAAACTGTTTTAATAAGCTATTTACCTATTGATGAGATACCTTATAGCGACAATGACGCAACTGTTGTTAATACATGTTTAGCCTAAAATGCTCGCCGCTCGATACGTGATTTCTAAGGGAATGAGGAGATAAATTCTCTTATTAATGCCAGTACACAATCAACAAAATTATAATAACTACGTATTTCCCTCTATGGATTACAATCTTTGTTTAACGGAAGGATAAAACTTACATTAACCTTAAAATCTACTAGTTGTATGCTTTCGATTGTTGGCACTTGGTGGAATTTATGGTCGGTCCTAATACATTATGAAAAACTCACTTGTCCAAGTGAGTGTACATCATTCCACAATACTTTTTACGAGCTTTTATTTAACTTGCTATGTTTGTATGTAATATGTTTGTCCGGGTGGAATATTGCAACTTAATTTTGAAGCAGATTTCCTTAACCGACTGAGCTGAAATTTTGTATACACATTCGGTTTGGATGACAATACATGGTTAACCTTGTGACGTCCAACATGGCGGCTCATACAAGATGGCGGACTAATTATAAAATACAATAAATAAATTAACTTTATTTCAGAATCATGATCCATAATACAAATTACAAAGATTAGAACAAAAAATATATATAAACAATCAATTAATTAATATCCCTGTATGTAAACTGACTAATTATATTAGCTTCAATGTCACTCGACATTAAAACTTACATAATTAATCAGTTCACAGTTTTCATGTGGCAACTTTTATCCATCTCTTATACGTATTTGTAAACATTAACCTTTCAGATAGGCTCCTTACAATAGAATTCTGACACCTGTCAACCCTGGTCATAAATCCAGCAATGCGAGACCTTTGGATGGCATTAAAAGAGATAACCCGTGCCTCTAGAAACATGCCCGAGGCGCTACAATATCTTGACAGTCCATTTAATTGCCTAAAGATGTTATTATAGGCAACTCGTATACTGTCGTGCGACTTTTGTGTGTAATTAGTCCAGAGTTGACAAGTGTAAAAACTCTGACAAAAGGCTCGGAATAGTGTTATTTTCACTTGTACTGAGGACTTTGAGAACCTCCTTATAAGAATATTGCCCACAATACAAAGTGCCCTCCGTTGTCTCTCGATATCGGTGTCATCCTTCCTATCCACCCGGTATACTGTCAGGTCCCTTATTAGCCCGAAATACCACCATTTCCGTTTTTTTACATTGTAGACTAGGTCATGTTCCCTAGCGTACCTCTGACAAATGTCGATTAATTTCCGCAACCCCTTGATTGTAGGGCTAAGCAGCACCATGTCATCCGCATAACTCAAATTATTAGCATACCTATCGTCCAGTTTGAGCCAGCCCGACTGGTGTGCCACTTAGCTCCACAATCAAGTCGTTGATGTAAAGGTTAAACAGGTCAGGAGAGGTGACACCCCCTTGCCTTACTCCCTTAGACAGTCGGTAACTGTCTGACAACTCGTTTCTCCATCTAATATTGTATGTCTGATTACTGTACCAGTAACTAAGCAATCCTACAACCTCACCTGGAGTACTCGTGAGGTCAAGCTTAGCCCACAATTACTCGTGGTTCAGGGTATCAAAAGCGCGGCTAAGGTCAAGAAAACAGGCATAAACACTTGTCTCACAATTTCACAATTATTTCACAATTTAAAAGTTTTAAAGTTAAATTTTATTTTGGTTTTTTTAGCGCATTTAAATAAAAGCTGGTTATTAAAAAGGATTTTTTATTTTATTATTAATATAACCTATATATACCCATTACTTACATACTCGTATTATGTAACCTACTTACGACTAGTTTTACTTTTATTCACTGATCAGTTTCGCCTTACGGCATCATGCATATTAGGTCGTAAATATAGACTTCTAAAAGTCAGTTTCATTTAACTGTAACGTTTTTGCGTCGTAATAGTCGTAGAAATCCACAGAATCCTCTGAAAAAAAATTCCTGCTATTAAGTAGGTATGAGCGCAGGGCAATTATATCTTTACTACGTATATATAGAGCGCTGCTAACCGATCTGAACCACTAAAAACCAATCTGCACGTCAGAACAGTCAAACATGATGACGTAACGTCAATGTAGCCTTCCCAGTTGAAAATGTCGTGTGGCGTAAAATGGAACTAATTATTGTTCTGAGATCTTGTTTTTGAGGTGTTTCAATGTAATGTAGCGCCCTTGGAACGCGCACATATTTATACTAGGCAACTTATATCAGAGCTGCTTAGAGGTCGCCTCAAAGAAAATGGGTGACACTCACCCTCTATCTATAGATGGTTGCTCTGAGGATACGAGTAATAATTTGCTACAGATTAAAGGTTGTAATGGATCTCTATCAACCTCCTGGTAAATATAGGTTTGATTATTTTATTATACATAGATCTAGCGGGGGCGTAATTCATTAGATATTACTAATAGATTCAGGTAACTAGTCAGTTAATACAGACTAGTTTCGGGCCATTTGGTGGCTCTTCGTCAGGGAGCGTAACGTGAGCCGAACAGATAATAAAAAATGTGCGGTCGAGGGACCCCCGTCAGGAAAAAAGATTCTCCTAAAATATCATCAGGCTGCTCGATACACACACGCACACACACAGTATACACAATTTCGTTACTTCTAATAATAGCGGCTACACACGATCTGTTTTAACTGTCAGTTTAAACTGAACAGTTTTACATGACAGTCAAACTGACCTCCCTTGTAAAAACGCAAAGAGTGGTGTAAAGAGTGGTTAATTAACCGAATTAAAAGTAGTTCCAAAGGATTGGCACAACTATCTCAGAATGAGTGAAGAAATATACCTCAACCTACTCTCTCTAGTGTCTCCACTCATTAAAAGAAATGATACAGTAATGAGAAACGCTATTTCGCCACATGAGAGATTAACGGCAACGTTACGATTTCTGGCAACAGGACGCAGCTATGAAGATTTAAAATTCTCAACTATTATTTCACCTCAAGCCCTCAGCAGCATAATACCAGACACATGTGAGGCTTTATTCAAAGTACTTTGCCCAGATTTTTTAAAGGTAAGAAAACTCGAAAGGTTTTAATAGTTACTTTTATTAATTGTAATGAAGAAAATCACAATAGACGACGGCCTATGCGGCCTCCAGATGCTTATGGTTCATTTTGCATGTACTGTGATACATATGAAGCCGCAGTGTCTACTTCTTCTAAAGGTGTAGATATTTCAGGGATTGAAATTTGTACCGTTCTTGTATTACTATTGTCTAAAAAGTATGGCTAAAGTATGCTTTGTGATTCTGATGTGTTTGAATTTATTGGTGCTCGGGCTATATAGGCATATGATGACGTTTCTGTACGAGGTAAACTTGGGCGTTGGGATAGAGATAAAGCTCTATTCCTAGCTGAAATGGATAGATTGACTATTGGCCACAATATATCAGATTTCCCCACACACCCAACCCCAACGCCCAAGTTTACCTCGTACAGAAACGTTATCATATGCCTATATATATATAATATAATATAATACCCTCGGCTAAAATACGCTGTTCTTTAGCTACATCACGCAATTTCATTGCCACATTATTCCCAAAAATATCGAAACGATCATCCCGCTGTACAGGACGTTTAAAATGATCCTGGACGGTTAATAAAACGTCATTGGTTAAAGTTTGATTGAGATTCCTTTTTATCGGTCTTGAACGTTGAGGTGGAGCCGACGACGATGCTGAATTTCCAGATTCAGATTCAGATTTATTTGAATTTAAGTCACCAGCCAGAGATGAACCCGGTCTAGAGTCTAGGTCTGCATGACATGAATCCTGTCCAGAATCTAGGTCTACATTCTGTAACAATAATACATATCACAAATATAACAAATGCTGCTAAGAAAACACGGGACGACTTTATGAACTATTTTGTGAATGAAGGACAAGTTCCATGGCAGGGTAATTTTATTCGTTAATGTTTTTATAATGGTCTAATATCAATAAACCAAATTATAAAATAACCAATAATATTATTTATTTACTCACGTTATCCGTTTCTTCATCATCCTTGAGAATATTTGATCTCGAGGTTCGTGGTACGTCTTGGTCTATGATAAATTGTAGCAAATCGTAATACCATAATTTTGGTATGTAAATATCATCTGTGCCAGATCCTGATTTTTGCGACGATTTGACTTTCAAAAGTTCTTTTTTGAATGTGCAACGCAAACTGTTGATTTTATTTTTCACTGAATCTATAGTTGCCTTTAGAGTCAATTTCTTTCATTTTTTTCTAAAAACATCTTGTAAGCTTCTGATTTCCTGTCCCGGTCATGGTACTCCTTACTCTTATTCTGCCATAAGCAAGGCTCATTTTTATATAATTCTATAAACTCGCTCAACCACTGTCTTTGCGCCATTTTTCATTCTAAAGTGCGTACGCGTAGAGGACAAACATGTACAGACCAGTTTCCTTGTCACGATCGCAACACGACTGACGTATCACCGCCTACACACGCACAGTTTAAACTGATCAGTTCCGTCAGTTCAGTTAAAAAATATATGGCCAAATTATATCATCAGATTTAACTGATAATAAAAAAACTGACAGTTTTCAGCGTACACACGATTAGTTTTGACTGTCAGTTCAAACTGTTCAGTTTAAACTGACAGTTAAAACAGATCGTGTGTAGCCGCTATAACATTAACTTCGATCCAAAACGGCTTTCGTCTCCGGAGTCTCGAGTTCGATTCCCGGACCGAATCAAATATTAGTGTGATTCACAAATGTTTGTTCCGAAGTTTGGGTGTTTTCTATGTATATTATTAATAAATTTAGAAATATTTAAGTATGTTTATCCCATAACACAAGCTTATAGCTTAGTTTGGGCTAGATGACGTTGTGTGATAATGTCCAAAAATATTTATTTTTTACTCACAATTACACAAACCTGGGGTTTTCCCTACGAAGACGTACCCTTGATGCCAGGAAATTAACGTAAAGGCTAACAGCTTTAATCTCAAAATAAGCAGAGTTTGTAGGTATGTACCAACTTACTTATTACTATTATGATAATCATAAAATAGTATAAAACAAATTCGCCTCCGTTCCGTATGTAGGTATGCTTAAATCTTTAAAACTACGCAACGGATTTTGATGCGGTTTTTACCAATGGATAGAGTGGTTATCGAGGAAGGTTTTAGTATAAAATTTGACAAGCTGGCGTCCGCTAGTAAGGTTACAAAGCTGAAGAGTTTGTTTGTTTGAAAGCGCTGAACATTTTTCTTTGTGTTATATACCGCATTTATCGGGGAATGCTAGAGGCTAAATAACATCACGCTATAATCAATAGCAGCAGAGCAGTACCTAGTAAGTATTATTATACAGTAAGAAGATATATATAAACACGCCCAGACTACGATAAAAACAAAATTTAGTGAATCACAAAAATATCAACCCGATCGGAAATCGAATCTGAGACTCCGGCGTCAAGCGGAAGCACTACAGACTAACCGATCACGCCACCAAAGGAGTCAATACATTATTTAAGTACCTACCTATATTCTGAATTTATTCGATATTAAGGGTTACGATTAGACCAATTATTTATGGTTCCCATACTGTTGACGAAATGCAAAGTTATCATTTCGCAAATCAACGTGCCATTTATCTGTTTCACAAACTTTACATCTCATAAAGTAAATTTTTCATATTGTCATTTTGCAAAAGAACATTAGTATTTTTTTCCTAACACAAATACGTTAAATGACAAAGAGCTATTGACACATTTTTCTTTAATAATATGGTTACTTAGTCTAAAGACATTAGCAGCCTATGTCACTCGCCTAACAATCGCAAAAAATACGTGACGTCAGCGACAACTTGAAGTTGTAAGTCGGTAAGGGTTGTCTCTTGTTTGTGATACGGCATTGACCATAGAGTTGTGATATAGAGACATTAACGTCATAATTATTGGTCAAATTATGCTGGTACTTTCCTGACAACCGATTCGAAATATGTTCTATGTAAACAAAAGAATGTGCTTTAATTAACGTCGGAGTGCAAGTTCTGTATGTAAGTACTATTCCCTATTCTGTGACACTAGGCAATTTATGGTATGGCACCGTATCATTTCTTAAATTTTCATACTAAAAACATAAGAACCTCCTTTATTGAAGTCGGTTAAAGTAGTTATGTTCCGACTTACCTTACTCCAACCTTAGGTTGGTTAGGTTAACCAACCTAGGTTAGAACTGTGCCGCCGGGCGCCACTGGACCGCCGCCGAGCGCCACTGGAAATACGTTCCGCCTGTAACCAGAGACGCCCGGCAACGGACGTTAGAGTGCCGCGGCAGCGGCCGGGCGGAGTGCCAGAAACGACATATCTTTGTTAATTGAATTCAGCGGATTCCGACTTGTGTTGGTGAGGTTAGGTTAGAACTGTGACCACAACCAATATTACTTAATTTCAGAAATAGCAAATTTAAATTTTACTAAACAAAAAGTTGTAATTGAAATTTTGCCAAACAAATTATTTGTGAAACCAGAGACTTGGGATGCCGCTCGCTTCGCTCCCTTAATAGACCAACAGAGCGTGGGAAAGAGAAGTCCGGAGAAGTCATCATCATTCGAACATTGCCTATGAGTAATAAAGATAGACGATGACGTACTTTTATCTATGTGTGTCAGTGTTGTGTGTTTTCCAAATTGCAAAAATAGCGTTTACTTTGATAACTGGCGAATATTAGATTTCTAAAATATAAGCGAATCCTTGTGTTGTTTACAGTAAAACTGTATATAAGAGCCACGGTGTCTTGTTATTTAAGTAATTGTAATGTGAATAAAGCAGGCAATCCAAATAATTACACGTTTCAAAGGTTAACACAAAATTTTCCATCAATTCTTAGATAACAGATATTTGTTTAATTCTTGAGTTTATATTTGTGTATATATAATCATGAAATCAAAGTACTTTCATTGATTATTCTTGCATTGTGCAGTAATATTTCCTATTCACACATAAGAATTGTTCTTAAATAACGTAAAATAGGAGAATATCCTTTTGCGATAGGGCTTGACCAGCTGATGACGTCACGATTATCGATGTATCGATAGACCATGGCAATATGAAGTATAATGTTTTATTTACACGCCTGTTTTTCGGAATGACTGTTTTAGATTAGATCACATTTTTATTTGCAATAAGAATTACAATTTACATATTTGTACATATTATACTAAAAATATTTACATTAAAAAATATAGTTTAAAAAATCCTCCGCGTCATTGCCGACTGGGAAGGTTCCCCGAGACATTAGATAAACAAATTTTTATTTTTTTTCATAAAATCATAACAGTACAAAACAAAGTCTGTCTGTCCCTAAGTATGTATGCAGAGATCTTTAATACTACGCAACGGATTTTGATGCGGTTTTCACTAAGCTGAACTGTTTCATGGTTGTGTTATGTAATAAAAAAAACTTTAGAATATATAGTATCCTAAATACTAAACTAACTTAAAGAAACATAGTTTTGTCATGTCAGTTCGTTTGTCTGTCCATTCTCGGCTTTCCTCCTAAACGGTTAAAGTTAGAAAAATTTAACTTTGCATAAATATGTGTATTTGTAACGGTGACAAAGGGCTACAATAAAATAATGAAAACATTTTGTTTTGGTTGCCTCCCCTACACATAAAGTGAAAATGACTTTTTTTCTCTTTGATTTTTAGTTCAGGAGTTATAGGCTGCGTGCGTGGGCGAGTCAGTGCCGGGACCTTGTTGTGGGCCTGGGCTTAGATACTCTCTCGCTGGAGACCATGCTACGAGCCATGGCTCCATCAAAGTCCACTGGCTTTCGCTAGAGACCATGGCTCGTAGCATGGTCTCCAGCTAGAGCCAGTGGACTTTGATGTTACCAAAATGAATTGTGTGTGAAACATTATAGAACCGATTGACCGTGTCTTAGGCAGATAGGTACATGGGGCGGGGCCCCAAGTGATTAGTGACTACGTCCTCGCCGTCCGCCCTGGATCCCAACTTGACCACGGTAACGCAGTGGCAAGTTGGGTGACCGAACGTCCTAGTCCGAACTTGGTGCCAACAATAAAATTGTGATCATCATGAATATGAGTGAACCCGACGATACCCCCGATACTGCCCTTTCCCGGGCAATATCAACCGACGACTTAACGCATCCATCACGGACTCCGATGCAAATTGATTTGGGGGCTCGCGCCGCGCCGCCTAGCTGCAGCGCGATGTCGACGCCCCAAGGAACTGATGCTGCTGGGACTGACGATGGGTCAGCTCCCAGCAGTGTGAAGAAGAAGGGCCGCTCTTCTGCGACGAAGAAGAGGACCCTCGAGGAGAAGGGGGGGCCGCCGCGCGACCGTAGCACCAGCTGCTCTGGGTGGGGGTCCCTCCTCTCCAGCGATTCGGAGGAGGAGGTGCCGGTCAACACGGTGCGTACGCGTCTCGACGCGTACAGAAGGCGGCCGCCAACTCCTCCTCCGTCGTCCTCGGTCCAACTGTCCCAGCGAAGTCGCCGGGAAATCGGTGGGCCGCCCGCGCGGGAGCTGATGAGCGTTTTTGCGGCCATGCGGGGCAACAGGAACGTGGCGGGGAGGAAGAAGATTGTGGCTTCACTGGTGGATGAAGCCCAATCTTCCTCAACAAGCTCCTCGCGCGGAGCGTCACCAAGGAGGAGGCGAGGCTCCGGAAGCAGGTGACGAGCCTGGAGGCGGAGCTCGCTGCTTCCAGGAAGCAGATGGATGACCTGCGGCAGGAGGTCGCTGACTTGACCAAGGTGGTCAAGGCGCCTCTCGGTCCCATGCTGCCGCCTCCTCCTCCGACGGCTGGACCAGCGCCGAAGACGGCACCACCCACGGCGCCCACCACGGCGCCCACCAAGGCGCCCACGACGGCACCAACCACGGCGTCCAAAAAGGTGCCCACCACGGCGCCCACCATGGCGCCCACCACGGTGCCCAACACGATGCCCGGATCGCCGCCACAGCCTGTGCCGACTATGGTACAGGTCCTGACGGCGATCGAGAGGCGCCTCGCGGTCCTGGAGGACCGGGCGTACCGCCCTCCGCTAGCACGTCCTGCGTTCTCATACGCGGCTGCTGTTAGCGGTTCTCCCGCTCCAGGACCAAGCGGCGCACCCGCTGTCCGCCGCCCCGCTTCGCCCCAGTCCGCTCCAGCGTACCGGTTGCCGGCCGAGACCGCGGCCCAGGCGCGGAAGACGAAGGGGCGCGGCAAGAAGAGCGGCACCCCTGCCGCCTCCTCTTCCTCTAACGCTCCCGCTGCTCCTTTACATCCCTCCGGACGGGAGGGATGGGAGGTAGTGGGGGCCAAGAAGAGGAAGACGAAGGCCGCCAAGAAAGCGGCCAAGAAAGTGGCCAAGGCCGCCGCGGCGAAGGCGCTGAAGAGGCCCCGCGCTCCTCGCTCCACAGCGGTCGTCCTTACGGTGACGACGGAGGGTGTGGAGAGGGGTGTGGGGTACGCTGATGTCCTGAGGACCGTGCAGTCCTCAGTCAACCTCTCAGCCCTCGATATCCAGGGGGGTCTCCGGTGCAAGACGACACGCACCGGGGCTCGCCTCCTCGAGGTCTCCGGCGCCTCCAGCGGCCCTAAAGCTGATGCCCTAGCAGCGCAGCTTAGGGACGCGCTGGACGCAGAAGCCGTCCTCGTCACCAGGCCCACCAAATGCGCTGCATTGCGCATCACGGGTCTGGATGACGCGGCCACGACGGAGGAAGTAATCTCCGCCGTCGTGGAGGCGGGCGGCTGCCCCCGTGACCAGGTGAAGGCTGGAGACATCTCCTTCGGCTCCACTGGTCATGGGATGACAGTCATCCAGTGCCCCGTCGCGGCGGCACTGAAAGTGACGGACGGACGAAGCCTCCTCGTAGGGGGCTTCCTAAAGGCGCAGGTGCACCTCCTTCGTGCCCGGGAAACCAGATGTTTCCGGTGCATGGTGGTGGGGCACGTCGGAGTGCAGTGCACAGCGGAAGTCACCGTGGGCGATCGGTGCTTCCGCTGCAGCCGGCCCGGTCACAAGGCAAGTGCCTGTGATGCCCCGCCTCGCTGCTTTAGATGCGAGGCGGAGGGCAAAACTGCGGACCACCGGGTCGGCAGCACAACCTGCGCCGCCTCGAGGCCAAAGCCTCGTCCGTCCGCTGAGAGCGGTGGGGGTGCCGCTACTGCACGGCCAGATGTTTCTCGGCGGGATGCTGATATGGACGTCCATTAATGTCTGACGCCCATATCCGCATCCTGCAAGTGAATTTGAACCGCTGCCGCGCTGCTCAGGATCTTCTGTACCAGAGCATCCGGCAGTGGTCCATAAACTTGGCCGTGGTCGCCGAGCCGTACTTCGTCCACCCGGGAAGCCCGGTGGACGAGGACGGCTCGGCCTGTTTTATCTTCGGGGGGTCCGCCGCAGACAACTTGCGCCTTGCTATCATTGCAAGGGGCCGCGGTTGTGTTGCGGCGGAATATGATGGGTTGGCAGTCGTGGCCACCTACATCTCGCCGACACTGGACGAGACTCAGTTTGAGCTATGGCTCACTGAGCTCGACGTCGTCTTCGCTGCGTGCCGTCCTCGCCCTGTCCTGCTCCTGGGAGACTTCAACGCCTGGAGTAAGGCGTGGGGCTCCCGGGAAACCAGGGACAAGGGGAGGCTTCTTGAGGACTGGACCAGAACACGTGGTCTGGAGGTCCTCAACCGGGGGAATGTCGCCACCTTCTGGCGGCGGGGGACCAGCTCGGTCGTGGACGTATCGTTCGCGACCTCTGCCCTCGCCGCCCGTATTACTGGCTGGCACGTGGAGGAGGGTGAGGAGACGCACTCAGACCATCGGTACATCCGATTCGATGTCGTCCCCCCACCTGACCTCCCACAGCCGGTAGAAAATCCCCCGGATCCGCGTTGGGCACTTCACCATCTGGATCGGGAGGCTCTCCTGGAGGCTTCCATCGTGCAGGCCTGGATTCCGGCACCGGACCGGCCTGCCGATGTGGATGCCGAGGCGGAGTGGTTCAGGAGAGCGATGTCGCAAATCTGTGATGCGGCGATGCCTAGGGTTACACCCAGACCGGCAAGGAAGCAGGTGTACTGGTGGTCGCCGGAGATTGCACAGCTGCGCGCAGCATGCATCTCCGCCCGCCGCCAGTACACCAGGTTTCGCCGGAGGCATCGCCGCCCAGACGACGCGGCAACCCGAGAGGCGGAGCTTTATCAGGCTTACAGGGAGGCTAAAGGTAATCTCCAGGAGACAATAAAGCGGGCCAAGACGGCGGCCCGCGAGGAGCTCCTGGAGACCCTGCAGCAGAACCCATGAGGGCGCCCGTACCTACAGGTCAGGAAGAAACTCCGACCTAGGGCGCCCCCACTGACCCAGAGTCTCCAGCCGCAGCAGCTGGAGCGGGTCATGGGCTCCCTGTTTCCGACGAGCGCGGAGGAGCACGTCCCTCTGCGCATGGCTCCGTCTCTGCCCGACGCGGATAGCACCGGCGAAGACGACGTACCCGAAGTCAGGGTGGGGGAGCTAGGGGCGGCAGTACTCCGGCTTAAACGCCGGAAAATCACTGCCCCCGGACCCGACGGCATTCCTGGCCGTGCATGGGTCCTGGCCCTCGAAGAACTCGGGCCTCGACTGATGGGGCTCTTTAGCGCATGCCTCGAAAGGGGCCAGTTTCCCAAGGTGTGGAGGACGGGGAAGCTGGTCCTGATCCATAAGGCGGGGCGGCCGGTGGACTCACCGTCCGGATACCGGCCGATCGTGTTGCTCGACGAGGTGTGTAAGCTCGTTGAGCGAATTATCGCGGAACGCCTCGTCAAGCATCTCTCGACGGTGGGGCCAGACCTGGCGGACAACCAGTACGGTTTCCGTCGGGGACGCTCCACCGTGAGCGCGATCATGCGCGTCAAGAGCCTGACGGAGGAAGCAGTCTCGCAGGGCAAGGTGGTGGTGGCGGTGTCTCTTGACATCGCCAACGCGTTCAACACCTTGCCATGGAGCTGCGTTAGGGAGGCGCTCGTGTATCACGAAACGCCTCTCTACCTCCGTCGTATTGTCGGGGCCTATCTCTCGGAGAGGGCCATAGCTTTCCCCAGCTGGCTCGGGCCAGCTCGGCGGGATGTGTCGTGCGGTGTTTCACAGGGGTCGGTCCTGGGGCCGCTTCTGTGGAACATCGGCTACGACTGGGTGCTGCGGGGTGCGTTGCCTGAGGGCGTAGTGTCGGCGTAGCACGTTACGCCGACGATACCCTCGTCACGGCGCGGGGTGCAACGTACCAGGAGGCAGCACTCAAGGTCACGACGGGTGTTGCTCAAGTCGTGGGTCGGATACGGCGGCTGGGACTGGAGGTGGCCTTGCACAAGTCCGAGGTTCTGTGTTTTCACAGACCTCGGAACGGTCCACCTGAAGGTTCCAGCATAAATGTGGGAGGCGTTAGCATCGGCATCAAGCCCTCGATGAAGTATCTAGGGATCGTACTTGATAGCCGATGGAACTTCGGACCACATTTCCGAAGTTTGGTCCCCAAGGTGACACACGCATCGGTCGCGCTTTCGCGACTGATGCCCAACCTAAAGGGACCCAACGCTTCCTGCAGGAGACTGTACCTGGGGATCGTGCGGAGTATGGCCCTATACGGGGCTCCCGTATGGGCGGCGCGGTTGACGGCCAACAACTCAACGCTCCTTAACAGACCGTTGAGGACCTTGGCCGTCAAAACAATAAGGGGCTACCGCACGATCTCCGGAGAGGCTGCATGTCTCCTAGCCGGGACCCCTCCATGGGACCTGGAAGCGAGAGCCCTTGCGTCATTGTTCCAATGGTGCAAGGAGGCGCTGGAGCGGGACCACAGGCCTGCGTCTCGAGAAATCGATGACCGGCGGTCCCAACTCCGACAGGATCTCATGGAGTCATGGAGGGTGCGACTTGAGCAACCCAAGTGGGGTGCCACCATCATCGCAGCGGTGAGACCGATCATGGACGATTGGCTGCAGAGGCAGCATGGTGACCTCACGTATCGTGCGACGCAGATCGTTACCGGGCATGGATGCTTCGGTAGCTATCTGTTTCGCATCCATCGTGAGGTCACACCCCGGTGTCAACACTGCGAGGTTTCCGACGACGACACCGCACTCCACACGTTGGTGGAGTGCTCAGCGTGGGCGAGTCAGCGCCGGGACCTCGTAGTAGGTCTGGGCGTGGATACCCTCTCGCTGGAGACCATGCTTCAAGCCATGGTCTCCAGCGGGAGTAGGTGGAACGCGGCCGTGTCCTTCTGCGAGCAAGTCGTGCTCGCGAAGGAGGCGGCCGAGAGGGTGAGGGAGCGTGCCCTCCCCGCCGAGTTCCGTAGTCAGCGGCGAGGACGCCGCAGACTCATCTACGCCCAAGACCATCGACCTCCATGATCGGGGCCTAAGGACGGCGGGATCGCCACCCGTCGTCCTTACAGAAGCAGGCTAGAAGGGTTGCGTGCTGCGGGGCTAAAAAAAAAAAAAAAAAGATAGGTACATACAGCTACAATAATAAACTTCCAAGCATTTTATTCCTTTCTATGACCCATTGCGAGAGATCTGTGTTAAAATAAGTGGGACCTTTAGTCTGTTAATCTATGCTTAGGTATTATTCCTCTTTTCTTTTTTTATCTTCATGTGTATACATAATAGTAGATTTTATGACAAGGGAGTAAAATGATATATTGCTGTCGAACGCGTTATTTTGAATCCAGAGCAAAGCGAAGGATTCTACAGTAAAATCTCGAGCGTAGCGAGGGTTTCCAAAGTCGAATCCTAAAGCGTAGCGACGGATTCAAAGTACGTCGCCTGAGAAAAATAATTTTATATAATACAATATTACTTTTCATCGCTTTCTATGAAAATAAAAGAAATGTGCTAGCGATGAAAAAAGTTCGCGCGTTTTTTTTTCGGTTGGATTACCATGAAAGATTCATGTTCCAAATTCAAATCTCATTATTGCCCGCTAAAAAGTCGCTGAACTAAAAAGAGCAACTTTAGGCACACTTATGTAAGAACAAAACGCCACTTTTTGAACAGAAGTGATGAAAACAAATAAATAAATAAAGTTATATAAGTACGCACCGGTACACTTATTTGTGAGACGGTATAAAAGTAACAAACACTTTTCCAAATGACTGTCATTATTTTGACCAAGACTAAGTACGAGAATAACCCATAGGGCTATGACTGATATCATCAGTTTCTCCATGTTTTCACCATACACTTGAAGTTTGATATTGCAGTAATAATTGTTTAAGAACTGCTTCATTAATATTCAACGACTGGTTCAAAAATACGTTTCGAATAAGTCTGATCGAAGCTTCTCAGGGCGAGAAGGCTGCTTGTTTTCTGACTCAAAGAATTAGCCATGCAATGTGGTAATGCTGCGGCGAAAGATTTATTCCATGAATCCTTGGTAATGTTTGCAAGTAAAATGAAATTGCGTAATTTACCTAGTTACAACTTTGCGTTCACCGTGGTATCTAATACACTGAATTTCAATTTCACTTAGTCCAACTCATCACATTAAGCAAACAATGAAATAATAAGGTGATAAATAAAATGAAAATGATCAAATAGCTATAGGTAATTGGCGTGGTTTTATGACTGTATTAATGACTTTAGTGTGAGATCTTAATCAGTACATTACGAGTATCACTACAGATTATACTTACTTTTCAGTAATGACATGACTATCTCGGTGGCGCAGTAGTATGAGTATGCGACTGCCGTCCCTGATGTCCCAGGTTTGATTCCGGATCGAATCAAATTATTTGTGCGATTCACGAATGTTTGTTTTGGAGTTTGGGTATTTTCTATATATAATATTTAGTATTTAGAAATATGTAAGTATGTTTATCAGTCGTCCAGATCCCATAGCACAAGCTTATATTAGCTTAATTTGGACTTATGACGTCGTGTGAGAACGTCAAAAAAAAACTCATATTATACGCTACTATCTATACTTTCGTGGATGTATACGTGTTTCTGTATTATAAATAAATGAGTCTATTTTAATAGGTTAGGTACTTACAAATTATTGCTCCGTTTCAACTTGCAGACTGGGGAGAATTTCTTTCGTCTGTACCTACGGGTTCTGTCAGATCCTGTTTGAGGCCGTATTTATCAACCGATTTGCATGAAACTTTACACACACACTCCTTGCTTACAATGAATAACATTTGAATGATATTTTGATGAATTAGATTGGATGACAAATGAAAGAGTAATAAAGAAAATTGAAGAAGAAATTTTCTAAACAAAGCCGCTCCCGAAGTCTACGGTTCACAGAACCACTATAAAATCATAATTCGTCAGGCTCTTTGCACTGCATGCCTTCCCTGTGTGCGAGCTAAATAAACAAGCACGAAGCGATGGAAAAACCAGCCAGTGTGCGTGTCGAGCCCATGGCTAGGGTTTCGTATTTACCCATAAACGTCTCTATTAAACTACTGAACAAACAGAGTTATACCATCCGTTATAGTTGTCCTTCAACGTTCATTACATGGACTACCATCATGAACTTTTTCAGGTTCTTCACGCCAGCCGTTTAGATTTTAGCAAAACACCAAAAATCGATTATCGACTCGATGGAGTAGACGCGAGAAAAAAATATCATCCCTTCTTTACGAGTAGGGGAAACAAAAAAAATATTTTCTATATTTATATTTTATATAATAATTTATTTATATAATTATACACTAAAAATATTTACATTACAAAATATCGTTTAAAAAATCCTCCGCGTCATTACCGACTGGGAAGGTTCCCAGAATGCTGGCTGTGTTGCCACGTTGGACGGCGATACTTATTCTTAGAGCCAGAAAATAGCCAGCCTTTTGGTCCTCTTAGCATATTTACGCAGTTTGAGGCCTTCAGCCGATATAATAATTATTGTCCGGTATCAGGAATAGGTTTGCCACCTAATACGAGAGACCACCTCGACCAATACAATACTGGTAAAGTATGGGTGTGCAGCATTTTTCTTTTTTTTATTCCCCGGCCTAAGGCCAGGGCCGCACCTACGACAATTGCTGAGTGACTCTAGTTAGCACCAGGAAGAATTTCCAGTGGCGCCCGGCATCTACCTCTATACTTTAAGAAAAATAAGATAAGATAAATACTCTTTATTGCACACAAAAAGAGACAGATATGTTACACATGCCTTAATAATAATGTACAATTGGCGGCCTTATTGCTATAGAGCAATCTCTTTGAGGCAACCTTAAGAACTTACATAGTTGATGGTTTCGATTGTCGGCACTTGGTGAAACTTATAGTAATACATTTTAACAAAAAACACTTGTACACCGTTTCACTTTTATTTAATATACAGGATTTAACCTGACCGGTTTCGCTTTATAGCATTATCAAAGGTTGTTGTTCACTTTACATATTTATTAAACAAGTATTTTACTACACTGTCTAACATATCTTCAAGCCATTGTTGAACTAAATTCTTAAAATATATGTGGGTAATAGTCACAAATGAAATTTAAGAGGTAGTGTAAGAAAGTTACCCTGAAAATGGGGAAATTCACTCATTCGCAAATTAACCATATTGTTATATTATGCAATTAAATATTGAATTTAGTTTAGATATTACCAATGTCATAAAAATTAAATGTCAATAAAATTTAAAATTAAGGAATCATTAAATCCAGTCCAATTAAATGTCAAGTCTCATGTCAATTATGTAAAATTAAAAATTCCAAATAATAATAACATCTATTTCAATGACTTTAATTAATTATGAACTAACCAAGGTTCACCCCACCCCCCTCATTTGTTACATAAGTTGTAACTCTGATACGTAATTATTAGGGTGTTTGCGTAAGTATGTCAAAAACTGTGGCTAAAATTAATAATAAAAAACTAAAATAATAAAAAATAAACACAAAAACAAAACTCGTGGATGACACTATTCAAGACAAATCTATATATATAATACGCCAGTGAAGCCGCTTCTCCTCCTAAACTAAGGGCTCCTTTAAGGAGACGCGGCGCGTCCTGCGGTGCGGTCCGCGAGGCGGGCCGCCAGAAACACAAACATACGGCAATGTTTGGAGCGTTCAAGGAGAAGCGTCTTTGCAAGCGTTTGTTTGCGTTGTAGCTGCCCAAGCGACGAGTGTCGCCGCGTCGGACGCGGCAAATGTAGCGACAGGCGACGCCGCGGAGCACGCGGCGGGTAAACCAGTGAGTTTCGCAATGGGAGGACGCGGCGGATGAAGCGGCGGGTGACGCCGCAAAGGACGCGGCAAGGAAGGCTGGGAGAGGTGCGGGGTATGCAGTGGGAATGTCGGCGTCGTCGGTGCCAGTTTCAGGGACGGAAACTTAGCATTGCGCTCAGGAAAAAAACATTACAGCGCTATCTACTAATCCTGCTGGATAAACAGCGGACAAGTTAATATCTGCTTTTCTCGCTAGATGTTTCTTTTCAAAATTTTATGAATAAATTTTATGTTCCGCTCTAGCGATAAATAAAATACTTTTTAGGTTATAATTATCTTCAAGCAATATATCAATGATGTCGTCCATGATTACAAACAATACACACGTTTGCTCTTTGTAACTAGTCGAACAAGACTGGAAGGACGGCAATAAGCTGCGAGAGTCGCACCGGGTGTCGCACTGAACGACGCCGCATACAAAGCTGCGTCCCACGCGGCGGGCGCAGCGCCGTGCAAAGCCACGCCGGTCGCGTCGCTCGACGCCCCGCGTTTCCTTAAACGAGCTCCTGCATTTCTATATGTTTGAGTTTGCGCGTGACGCGACGCGGGCCGCTTCACGCGCCGCCTCACTATAAACGGTTAAATCGCTCGACGTGCCGCGCCAATCCACGCCACACGTGAAGCTCGACGCCCCGCGTCTCCTTAAACGAGCCCTAAGAGTCGCACAGTCAAGTGTGGCACACCGTTGGAAAGGTCGTGGTCTCAAGTGGTGCGATAAGATTAGAAATTTGACAAAAAGTAAAAAAAAAAAAATATTACTTGCGCATTTTGCGCTAAGGGTTGCTAGTTAGACAAATGAGCGGAGTATATGAGCTCACATGTTCGGACTGCAACGTAAAATATAATATTTTATATTTTTTTAAATATTTAAATTAAAAATATCTTAAAATATTATAATATAATATTTTAAGAATTTAGTTCAACAATGGCTTGAAGATATGTTAGACAGTATAGTACTGGACATACCCTCTGCTAGTAACCAGAGACGCCCGGCAACGGACGTTAGAGCGGCCGTGGCCTTGGGCCGCGGAATTAAAAAAAAAAGACAGTATAGTAAAATACTTGTTTAATAAATATGTAAAGTGAACAACAACCTTTGATAATGCTATAAAGCGAAACCGGTCAGGTTAAATCCTGGATATTAAATAAAAGTGAAACGGTGTACAAGTGTTTTTTGTTAAAATGTATTAGGAACCCCTTATTGTCTATTTTCTGTTCATAGGTCTAGGTTAAATTAAAATTAGGTCTGCGGTTTAGGCGTGAAGCCAGAGACTGAGAGTTGTAGCTTTTAAAATGTCCCCATGGTATTGATATTCACTATGATATACACTGCAAGACAAAGTTTATCTACTTTAATTAACCAAAGTCATATAAAATTTGTCTATTTGAATTATAGAGTGGTTACGGATTTTTTATAGTGCCTGGTAATGCTCCTCTGCCTATGCCTACGCCTACGGCGTGATGTATGTCTTTCATACCGAATATAAAAGTTACTCATTGCAAAGCTGAAGTAAAAAGTGTATTTATTTTCGTTCAAACATTTACCTATCAGGAAACAATTTCCTGACCGGTAATCTACGCTGAGGCACTGGGACCGAATCAGTCAAGTATAAAATAATATTATTTCTTTTTGGAGTTGGGGCCTTTTCCTGCCACGTGGACTTCCACCCGCCGCGTACAGTGCCCGTCTACATCCGGTTATTAACATCACTCCTGCAGTGCGAGCACGGGAGTATCGACATATTGTCGATTCAACTATTCGCACCAATGATATTGCAGAAAATGTCGCCATTGACACATTTTTTTGTCATTTTTTGCTGACAATGTGTCGATACTGCCGTGCTCGTACTTACGGCTGGGTGCTAAGTGACCCAACTATAATCTATAGTCCCCAAATCATCCTTACATGATCGCGGTGTACCTACTAACAAACGGACGAGACTTTGGCAAATATACCCAGTCCCCGGGGTTCAATCCGGGAATATGAGAAAATAAAATAGGCGACTTTCACACTAGATAATTTAATTACAGTATGTAGGTAATTTAGATACGGCCATATTTAGATATGGAAAGCGATACAGCCAACAGGCTGTAACGCTTTCTAGCGGCAAGTACCGTGCATTTGTCGTTTACTGAGATCGGCGGGGCCAGTCAAACTGGTTTCGGCTAGTACTTGTTCTAGTAACTGTTGGCTAGTTTTTAGATGCGCAAACACCCGGGAATGGCAATAGGCTCGCCACCTATTACGTGGGGTGAAGGAAGTGAGCGGCAAAACGTGGTCGTAACAAACGCCTCTAACTAACCCATCGCGAATAAAAACGTGATATAGGTATGTAAGTATGTTCTGGCCATACGTAACAGAAATATTTCGTCTGCTACTGAGATGTCGTGCGTGTGTCACCAGTACGGGCGAAACACGTGCAGAAATATTACACTGCAATATATCTATGGGTAGTTATAGTAATAATATTGTTGGACATACTCACACAACGACATCTAGCCTGCTGTGCCTAGCTGTGCTATGGGATCTAGACAACGGATAAACATACTTATATATTTCTAAATACATACATAACATACATAGAAAACACCCAAACATGGAAACAAACATTTGTGGATCACACAAATATTGGATTCGACCCGGGAATCGAACCCGAGACTCAATAGTCGAAAGCCGATGCAGAAAGAAAGAAAGAAAGAATATTTTTATTGTTGCATCACAACTTAACACTCAGTGTTACACAAAGAAAAATATAACTTATCTGTGGTCATGATGGCCACAGACGTAAAATTGACGTAAGTGACACGGTCATGTCAAACTGTCACAACACCAGTGTGGTTTGGTTTGACACTTATGAGTTACGTACGTATTACTATAGTATTCTTATATCTGTTGTATTACGTATGTGTGGCAGGAAATACGTGGCAAGCACATGCAGCGTTTTTGAGACATATTATTTAATTATTTACATTTATTTATTGCATAAATTGACCATTCCGCATTCACTACAACTCAACGCGCACCCACGTTATTTTTTTTGTTTTTTTTCTATAATTCCGTGGCCCAAGGCCGCGGCCGCTCTAACGTCCGTTGCCGAGCGTCTCTGGTTACAAGCAGAACGTATTTCCATTGGCGCCCGGCGGAATTTGACCACCTCTGTGGTCTCTGCGGGGGTTAGGTCGGGATGAGAATCCCGCGTCGTTGGGGTAGGGTTTTATCCCGCGTCAGTGAGTGAATCTGGTTGCGTGCTATGGGGCAAAGGCCCCGCAGCACGCAACCCTTCTAACCTGCTTCTGTAAGGACGACGGGTGGCGATCCCGCCGTCCTCAGGCCCCGATCATGGAGGTCGATGGTCTTCGGCGTAGATGAGTCTGCGGCGCCCTCGCCGCTGACTACGGAACTCGGCGGGGAGGGTACGCTCCCTCTCCCTCTCGGCCGCCTCCTTCGCGAGCATGACTTGCTCGCAGAAGGCCACGAACGCGTTCCACCTATTTCCGCAGGAGACCAAGGCTTGAAGCATGGTCTCCAGCGAGAGTGTATCCACACCCAGACCCACTATGAAGTCCCGGCGCTGACTCGTCCACGCTGAGCACTCCACCAACGTGTGGAGTGCGGTGTCGTCGTCGCGTACATATTACTTAATTATTTACATTTATTTATTTCATAAATTGGCCATTCCGCATTCACTACCACTCACACGCACCCACGTAAAGTAACTTTTAAAAATTGCGACGCACAATATAGGATGACACTCAGCGTATTGTACTGAGACGAGCACGTTCCCTATCTCAGCACATCTGGTTTTCAGTGTCACCCCACCATGCACTATCCACCACGCCACCTAAGCAGTCATACTCGTAGTTATATTATTATAAATGTTAAGATAACGGGAGTTGCATCTGCCGACAATCTGCTACTTATGTAGGTGCTCGTAGTTTAGCAGAGATAAAAAAAAAAGGTAAAAGTATATATCTGTATTTGAAAGCAATGAGTTTGCCCAAACTACATATTAAATTAAATATCAAAAAAATTAATGGCAAGGGGTGTTACTAGACCGACACCGAAACCAAAACTGTGATAAAAAAATTTTTTGTCTGTTTGTTCAGGCATTACGCAAAAACTACCTACAATTATTTTTTAATATCCTGGGCACCACGCTGGGTACTTTTTATCCAGGAAAAGTATAAAAAAAAACATACTTAATTTTGCGGTTCGATCCCTAGACCCGATTGCTGTACCAACCGCAAATAATAAGTTTGTCGTAGGTTACGTCACCCGCAGTGGAGTTCACTAAGGGGCGCTGCACACGGCTAAGATACTATAATATTTTATCTTAAGATACAATATCGCTCAACAGCTATACATAATAAATCAGTAACTGGTGATCAAGAAAGCTATAACATGCAGGCGGAGCTGCGGGCAACAGCTAGTTCTTAAAATATTTACATAGAAATTAAAAATCACAGAAACTAAAATGTCATCGGCAGGAATCGAACGTAGGAAAAAGGAAAAGACCGTGGGTTCGAGTTCTACTTTGAGTTGTGATTTATAATTTCTATCCAAATATTTCAAGCTGTAAGTAATGTAATTTTTATAAATAAACGCTTATTAATATTATTATACTCGTGGTTTTGATGTACTTAGGTTGTTTTTGCATAAACAGTAACATGTACGTAACAGTGTGCCAAAATATCCCATACCCACTAACAAAAATAAAGTTACTGTCTTAAAAGCTGTAAGTACCTACCTAAGTACATACTCGGCATCAGCTAAACTATACCTAACTAGATGTCACGGCAAACTTCGTACCGCGCTTGCGAACAAACGTTTTAAATCTTCCCTGAGTTTGTACAAATATTTTAAGACCATAATCAACCAAATCGGTTCAGCCGTTCCCGAGTTTTATTAGCGAGACAAACGAACGGCGCGGCGATGCATTTTTATTTATATAGATAATACTTATTAGAGGGACTCGTGGTCTAGTGGTAACCGACAATGTTAACACATTGCAAAAGTTAAGCAACATCGACTCTCATTACACTGACATTTCTTAAGACACTGAGACATCTCTGTGCCTCGGAGAACACGTTAAGCTGTCGGTCCCGGTTGTCATACAAACATCTATGGCAGTCGTTAGGGGTAGTTGGAGCCCTAAATCAAAAATCCGACCGGTCTAACTACAGAACTTCGATATCGCCCATGGGTTGTGAAGGTAGATGGCAGTCGCTTAAAGGAAAATATCGAAGTTCAGCCGAATCGTAGTTAGACTGGAAAGCCGACCCCAACTGAGTTGGGAAAAGGCTTGGTGAATGATGATGATGATAGAACTTATTGTTGCAGTCTAGATTGAAGTTTCATTCATGTTCTTTTCATTTTTCAGCGACCAATTGATATCTGGGTACCAGTTTCTACTTACCACTTATTAGAACCTTACACTACCTACATGGGCTGGGATAAAAAGACAACTTTTTTCAACAAAATGATGACAATGCCTTTTCTATTAGGATGATGAAAAGAAATTATAAAATATTCTCAAAACCCTGACCGTCTTTTTATTTGAAAACAAGATTACCTTATCTAAAACAACTTAACATGTGAGTGAGATCACTTTATCACATAGGAAGAAAGCCGATAATCCTCAGACCACGTCGCCTTTTGGCACCCGTTCGGCATCTATGTTAAATATTCATCACCCCTAGTTTTCCGTCAGGCGTTAAGAAAGGTAAAGTACCTTTTTACCTTTAACCACTCAGCCATCCATGGGGTCGAAGCGTCCCAAATAAATATGCGTAGGTATAGGTCGCAAGGCGTAAGCTGAGCTTTGAATTTGTGTGAGTATTGTTTGAATTTGTGTAATATTGTGAGAGTACACACACGTGTGTTGTAGGTACACACAGCCTTTTTACTTAACTTTTCGTAATCACTCACACAAATGCAAAGCTCAGCTTACGCCTCGTGAACTATACCCACTGTACTGTACTGTTTGTAAATGGACAAGGAAATGCTTGATATTAATATTAATAAGTATTATGATTAAAACGAAAAGCAAAATAAGCCTCGTTACTAGCAGTGAAGCCAGCGCGAGCTTGTAAAGACACGTTCCCCAGCTCTCTACAAACAATGCATAAACAGTTTAAATCCAGTGGGATATTCCAATTTCGTAATGCTGGTACTAAGAAATAAATTTATGGAATGTATATTCAAAAATATCTTTGAGACTAAGTACCAACGAGTATCTTAAGTACTTAAATGATTTTTTTATGGTACACCTAATGCGGTATTTACAACTGGAATATAAAAATTTAAGGTTTGATCGGTACCTATCAGAGACATGTTATACTATATTTGAAATATTGTTATTGATTTTTAATGTACCTATATTGTGCCCGGTAAGGCTTGCCCCCTATTATAGACTAACAAGAATAGATACCTACTTACTTGAAAAATGTGACAGAACGACGTTTGTTTAGACCAGCTGGTAATTATTAAGGCCCCTTAGTAAGTGAATTCGCTGTTTTCATATAGCTTTCACATAAAAACTTTATAATATTTCGCCTTGAAATTTTAAACATGTATTACCGAGCGTATGTGTGAGGAAATGAGTGTTTCCAAAACACGATTTTAAAAAATTTGCTCGATAGAAAAATATCCAGAAGTTACCTCTAAAATTTTATGTAAATGCTCATTACGACCGTGTTTTTCAATAAAAATTCATGTAAAATCACAATCAGATAGGTATTTATTTACCTTTAAGTTTTTAAGGCTGATTTAGTTTTTCAAAAAACTAAATATTTTTATTAACTTTTTGATAAAAATATGAAAAGCACTTACGATGTTCAGTTTCAAGCTCGTTGATTGTATAGAAAACTCGCTTCGCGTCGCACAGTACTGTGGCGACAGTACCGCTTCGGCTTCGGCATGTAGGAGTTGTGTCGCTTTCTACGCTGAACGCGTAAAAATTACGAGTCCAAAGTA
This sequence comes from Nudaria mundana, assembly GCA_963556515.1. Classification (NCBI taxonomy): domain Eukaryota; kingdom Metazoa; phylum Arthropoda; class Insecta; order Lepidoptera; family Erebidae; genus Nudaria; species Nudaria mundana. The sequence continues at coordinate 10,007,561 of OY748306.1, read as the reverse complement.
TAATTATAAAATCTAATAATATAATTAATTTAATAAAATAATTTTTTTTTTTTGATTTTTTAGATTTAATTTTCCTGTTCCTTGTATAATATTCATGAAATGTGTTATTTTAAATAAAAGTTGTTGTCATAATAATTATAATGGGAAATAAAAAAAAACACTCGAAATTCAGTGATTGCAATATTGAGGAAATGGTCGTCGGAATGAAGTGCTTTTTTAGGGTTTCGTACCCAAAGGGTAAAACCGGATCTCTATTACTGAGACTTCGCTGTCCGTCCTTCCGTCCGTCTGTCTTGGGCTGTATCTCATGAACCGTGATAGTTATAAATTTGAGTTTTTTACAGATGATGTATTTCTTTGGTCTGTATTACAACAAATGCTAAAAAACAGATAATTTAATCGACTCGCACTTTGCCCGTATTTTGTTAGTCCTCTCTCTATGCCGGGCGCCACTAGATAACCGGGCGCCACTGGAAATACCTTCTGCGTGCGAGCCAGAGACGCCCAGCAACGTACGTGAGAGCTGCCGCGGACACAAAAAGTCCTCTCTCTGGGTTTAGATCGGCTTTATACCACGTCGTTGAAGTTGAAGTCGGGTTATATCCAGCGTAGGTGAGCAATCCTTCTAGCCTGCTTGTGTAAGGACGGCGGGAGGCTAGCCCGCCGTCCTCAGGTCCCGATCATGGAGGTCGATGGTCTTGGGCGTAGATGAGTCTGTGGCACCCTGGCCGCTGACTGTGGAACTCAGCGGTAAGGGTTCGTCGTTCCCTCATTTTCTCGGCCGCCTTCTTCGCGAGCATGTGGAACGTGGCTGTGTTCTTCTGCGAGCAGCCACACACAAACACAGCCACGTTCCACCTATTACCGCTAGAGACCATGGCTTGAAACATGGACTTCATGGTTGGTAGGGGTAGGTACTATAAATAGTTTTACGAGCAAACTACACAAGTATTTATTGACTATTTCGTTTCTTTGACTGCTTCGGTGGCGTGGTCGGTAGTACATCTGCTTTCGACGCCGGAGTCTCGGGTTCGATTCCCGGTCGGGACAAACTTTGTGTGAAGACAGATACGTTTGTACCGAAATCTGGGTGTTTCCTATGTATAATATGTATGTATTTACAAAAAAAAATGTAGTATTTATATCAGTTTCTCTAGTACTCATATCACAAGCTCTGCTTAGTTTGAGACTACAGATGACGTTGTGTGATTTGTCCTAACATATTTATTTATTTATTATTTATCTATACTACTATTATAAAGAGGAAAGATTTATATTTTTGTATGTTTGTAATGAATAAACTCAAAAACTACTGTGCCGATTTCAAAAATTCTTTCACCATTGGAAAGCTACCTTCACCCTGAGTAACAGGCTACTTTTTATCCCGGTAATGTGTTCCCACGGGAACCGGGGCACCGGGGAAACACGGGAATCGCCAGACGTTGCTACAGCTTACCATCAGGCGGGAGGCGTCAATTTGGCGTTCTTAGAGTACATAAAAATCTCTGATGATGCCGTGAAACGATGCCGCAGTCAGTGTGACATCAATCAATACATATAATAAAATTGTAAGTGGTCGATGTCTGTACATCGAAGATATAATAGAGAAACTGTTGTAGGGGCTTTATGAACGCGATAGTACCCAAAACAGCGGTTTTTAGAATTTTTGTCTGTTTGTCTGTGTGTCTGTTTGTCTGTGTGTCTGTTTGTCTGTTTATCTGAATGTATGAACACGCTAATCTCAGAAACGGCTTAACCGATTTGAATGCGGTTTTTAGTAATGCGTTGTGATTTATTCAACTTAACTTTAAGGTTTGTTTTATTTCAATCGGTTCATAAATAACTAGGTCGCCGCAGTCGCGAAACGTACCGTTACGCTGCAGCATATAGCGAAGCGAGTTTAAATTCAAAATTCTGGCATCGTAATAACCTGGGTAATTCTGTAAGCTTTTGATGAGTGCAAGAAAATCCGAAATCGGCCGAGTATTCGCCGAGAAACAATTTAACATAAATCGTTTGATAAATAATTTGAGTCACCCGTTGAGAGCTCCGCTCGCCTTCGGCTCGCTTCGCTCAAAAAAGTTATGTCGATCTAAAGTACCACCCAGGCGGAGCTGCGGGCAACAGCTATACATAATAAATCAGTAACTGGTGATCGAGAAAACTATAACACGCAGGCGGAGCTGCAGGCAACAGCTAGTAAATAAATAAATGTGGAAAAGTACAAGAGATTTATTCAATACATCGAGTTCTCTTTTATGTTTTATCGGTTTTAATCCCGGTAATGTGTTCCCACGGGAACCGGGAACGAGTAAACTAAATCACGCGGGCGGAGCTGCGGCGATCAGTTAGTTTACTATATTTCTATACTTCGGTAAACTTCTATTGTTGACTAAGGGAGCGAAGCGACCGAAGTCTCCGTTTCAACTTGTAGACTGGGGAATTTCTTTCGTCTGTACACATCTCTACATCTCTACATCTACGGGTTCCGTCAGATCATGTTTATGGCCGTATTTATCAACCGATTTTCATGAAACTTTACACACACACTCCTTGCTTACAATGAATAACATATGAATGATATTTTTTGGATTGGATGAAAAATTAAAGAGTAATAAAGAAAATTGAAATATAAATTTTCTAAACAACGCTCCCGGTCCCAAAGTCTACGGTCTGTCAAGAATGCAATCCGTAACCATAGTAACCCATATAAATAAAATCAAAAGTCATGCAAACAAATACAATATATGAATAAACAAAGCCGCTCCCGAAGTCTACGGTTCACAGAACCACTAGTTTATGCTTGTTTAAAAATAGGGTAAAATGCCCAATGGTGGCTCTAGTATTTTTGAAATATAGGTAGATGAGTAGTTATTTACTTATTCTTCATCTTTTTTTGTTTTATTACAACAGGGTAAATGCACCAACACTGGACATACAAGGGGATCTATGCAAATCGATCACACTACGTAAGTGTCTGCAAATTATAGGAATATTAAATAAATAAGTACGAAGGTACTTTTATATTGGTTTAAAATTAGGGTAAATTGTTCTGTATTGGGTCTTTTTTTATATAACGTGCTTACGAGCCACGCCACCCGCCTAGTGGAAAGCCGTTGCGACGTCTGGCAATTGTGGGCGACTCTCATAGGACACAAATAATGTACTATGAAGAGTCGCCCTCAACTTGGCGACCTAGTCATGTGCCTCTTCTCGCTCCGTTTGAATAACTCTGGGTTGTTATTAGAAGGAATACGTGCGCAATCAGGGCGTTCCAAGCCTCGATCGTTCTACAGAGGAACGATCTCTTGAAACGCTCAGTTCTGGCGAAGATTCTATCTACTGTATACGGGTGGCATCTCTGCCCAGCAAGTATTGTACGGGTTCAAAAAGGAGAGGGTAGGATTAGGTTAAAGAGCTCTTCAGAACACTAGCCGTGGTAAATGCGATACAATGTGGCCATGGATGTTCGGAGCTGCACAAGCGGTTCAAGGCTTCCTGTTGACAATCTATAATCTGAATAACCCGTCCCTGCATAGCGTCGAGTGCGTCTAGCAAGTACTTCACGGAACCGTCCGAAAGGTGAGAGCAAACCCTACTCGACACAGGGGCGCGTCTTGTACAGCAGACACCTCTGGTGCGGTGTGAGGAATCGTATAACCTTATTCAGTATTCCTAGTTTCCGCAAAGCCAGCCCAATACATCACTCTACATAGTTTGTATTATTGAGCTCTCGACGAACGTTTATGTCGAGAATTTCTAGATTGTCCTTCATCGGTAATATTGCATTCTGAAGAGTAGGGAAGGGAAGGAAGGGGTGCATAGGGGCTCTACCAACATCTTTAGGGCCCCAGCGACCTCACCTGTTAGTGGCGCACCTGTTAATCAACGGACGAGGCTCGTTAATTTACGGTACCTATGGAGTGGCTTCGGCCCCTACGTGGGTACCAGGTGGTACAACAGTGTTGGTCCGGGGGGTACCACCGTGCAGTTGTGCTAAAGCCCCCCAAGTAACCCAGCCCAGGCTGGGTTGCGTTAGGGGTTTAGCAGCTGCACCGTCGGGCCCGGGGCGATGTATGGCATATACATGGGGCACACTAAAAGCTTTGCACTTCTAGCTAATCGGAACTATTTGAATTTCGAATCTTATATTTTTTTAAAACGTTGCATCCTTCTTAGTAATACAAAAAGCAATCGACTGGAAATCATTTGTCAATTGTTTTTTATCACACATCAAAGTTCTACGTATGCAACGAAAATGGAATTAAGTCGAAAAGATTTTAGAACGATGATTTTTTATGATTGTAAAAGTTCTCTCTCTCCGCAAGTCTGTGCCGCTCGTCTTCAAAATGCTTTTGGGAGAGAAACACCTTGTTTGAGCACCGTGAGGCGATGGTTTGCTGAATTTGAGAGAGGTCGAGTTTCTTTACATGACGAATTTCGTGAAGAGCGGCCGTCAACTGCCGTCAACGAAAATAATGTGGCTACTGTTAAGCGGTTAATTGAAGAAAACCCGCTACCTATGAGACAATTCGAGGACTATTGGGGATTGGTATGAATCAAATTTTTTTTTACATGTACGAGCTAACATCTAAGTTGTTTCGCTCCCGAGTATTATATTTGTTTCGTGTTAAATAATCTGTATTTCGATCAGTTTTTGGACAATTACACAAGTTAATATTAAGTGTTGACTGTTGAACAATTAATAATGTATTTAGTGGTGTTTATTAATGAATAATTAGTGGCTTAAAGAACTTTTAAAAACTAAGTTACCCTCATAAAGTGACTGACGCTAGTGTATTGGTAAAACGCGTAAGTGACAATCTGTGCACGGCGCTTAAGACGTTATTCTCGCGGCCTAGCTGTATGTATATTGGCTTGGAATGCGATTGCAGATTTTGTTACAAATATCTTCTACACTAGGAATCACAAACATTAACAACAACAAGGTGGGTGAATAATTATACAACATATTGTCATTGGGGTTCAAAGTCTGAAAGTGTTATTAATTGATTGGGTTACTTTTTTTTTTTGGTTGTTCTGATGCAACTAAGATGCTTTGCGCCGGATGTAAGTCAAAACTCACGGCCAAAAAATTCCTGTTATGCAATACTTGCAAATCTGAGTATTGCTTTGAATGTTTAAATATATCGAGCGATGTGAGTGGGGGGCTCACCAAGGCGGAGTTAGAATCATTATGCTGTCCCTACTGCCAGAATGTTACTAGGCGAGTAAACAACGATGACACACCGTGCCGCCGACGCCGTCCGTCGCTCCCTTGCGAAGATTCTATGAATGTTTCATGCGGCGAGACTATGATGCCTGGAGTAGGGACCACTGACAGCTATGCGGTGGGTCCTGCTTTTGCGCATAATTCGGTCTCATTGGAAAGTATTGGTAAACTTTTCGACCTTAAGCTTGCACCCGACTCCACAATTATGACGAATCTTAGATCAGCAATTAATAAGGATATTGAAAAGGTGGTGGCTGTGCATGTGAGCCGAGCATTCGAAATGTTGAAGAACGAGTTTACCGCTACCACCGATTACTTAGCTGCGGAACAAAGGGATATAAGAGTGGAGATAAAAGAAAGGGACAATCAAATCAAACAGCTACAATCCGATTTACTACTGTCACAATCTTCACTAACTAAGTTACAATCTAAAGTTTCTGCTATTGAGAAGATGTCACGCGACTTAAACCTAGAAATTCACGAAGTACCTGAAACTAAAAGTGAGAACTTAATGGGTCTATTTAACAAACTGTGTGAGTGCCTTAACATAGATATCTCTGATGGCGAAGTGAAGTCTTGCCGCCGTGTTGCTAAAATGAATACATCCTCAAGTAGACCACGAAACATACTTGTCACCCTGTCTTCACAGCGATACCGCGACCTTGTCATATCAGCAGTTACTCGATTTAATAAGACTAATGTTCAGGGAAAGCTCGCTACAACCCATATTGGCTTTACGGGAGAGACTCGCAGAATCTATGTCGCCGAACATTTATCTCCAGAAGCAAAGGAGGTACACAGTGCTGCTAGAAAGTTCTGCAAAGATAACAAATTTAAGTTTGTGTGGGTGCGTTTTGGACAAATATACATCCGTAAAGATGAGCAAAGCCGTGCCTTACATGTTACGGATGTTAATTATCTAAACAGACTTTCTTAATTGTACTTAGCTAGCATTAAGTTTTTTTTTTTTGTTATTATTATATACTATATAGTTATTCGATTTAGTACATCTTTCCAATGATTAGTGTATTCTATCAAAATGTTAATAGAATCCGTAGTAAACTTACAAAATTTTATTTAAATTTGTTAAACTCTGATTATGACGTGGTATGCCTAACAGAAACCAATTTGAATAAAAGTGTCTTTGATGGAGAACTTGCCGACTCACGTTATAATGTTTTTAGACGAGATCGCGGTGATAGTAACTCATCGAAAACTGAAGGCGGAGGGGTTCTCATTGCTATTAAAAAAACTTTTAATGTCATTCGCCGGGCATCTTGGGATAGTGCTATGGAGGACATCTGGGTTTCCATAATACCAGAGGATGGTAATTCCTCCAACTTAAACATATGTGTCTGTTATCTGCCGCCTGATTTAACTAATCCGAAGTTGGAAGTTTTTTACTCAAACTGCCAAGTAGTGTTGCTGAACAACTGCCCTGAAGAAGAATGTCTGATTGTTGGTGATTTCAACAACCATGAATTTACAGCTGCCACTAGTGATACTGGTGAGCCAACATGTACCTCCCATAGTAGGAAAGTAGTACTCTTGCAGGAATTAGTTTCACTCTGTCAGTTACATCAATGTAATAAAGTCACCAATGACAGGGATCGTATTCTTGATTTAATATTGTCTTCTGTGGAAAATATCAAAATTTACGAGGCAAATCCAATGAGCTTAAAAGACAGCCAGCACCCTGCCTTAAAGTTTGAATTTCCCACATCGGTTAAGCCAGTAAAAGAAATGAAAAAAAGTAATAATGATAGAAGACTGAATTTTGCAAAGTGTAACTATCAAGCAATTCGAAATGAATTACGTAGCATAGATTGGCATAAAACCTTATCGTGTTTGGATGTTGACGCATGCACTAACGTTTTTTATGAAAGACTTTTTGAAGTGATTAAAAAACATACACCACTTTCTACATTAAAATCTCATAACTATCCAATTTGGTATAGCAAGCCGTTAATAAGGTGCAATGAAGAAAAAAATAGGTTCCATAAGCTGTTCAAAAAATTCCACAATCCTCGTGATTATGACACATTTTCTTTGTTACGCGATAGATTCAAAAAAATGGCAGATAAATGTTATAAGGAATATATTACCTCAATAGAGGAATCCATGTGTAATAATATTAAACAGTTCTGGACCTATGTGAACAATAGAAAGGGTCACGTATCAATGTCAAATGTCATGTATTGTGGTGACATTTCCTCAATGAAAGGACCTGAAATATGCGAGATGTTTTCAACCTATTTTGGGTCGGTTTTCAAAATTAGCGATCCAAATAGTGTACAATCATCATCACTGCCATCTGATGTTACTGACCAAGTCGAAAATAAATCATCAACATCACTCACACATATTTTTATAACTGAAAGCGACATACTAATTAAAATTAAACAGCTAGATTCTGTTAAAGGTGCGGGACCGGATCTGCTTCCTCCGTCATTTGTTAAACAATGTAGTAAAGAGCTGAGCACTCCGTTATACATTATATTTAATAAATCACTTTCTTATGGTAACTTCCCAAACCGATGGAAAACGGCCCACATAATACCGATCTTCAAAACTGGCGATAAGTCCCGATGCGAAAACTATAGACCAATTAGCATATTGTCTTGTTTGGGTAAGCTGTTTGAATCTTTGGTCTACGATCGGTTATACAACCATTTTAAGCCTCTTATCTCCGACAAGCAACATGGTTTTGTCAGGGGCCGGTCAACGGTCTCAAACCTTTTGGTATATAAAGATTATCTTTGCAAGAGTTTTGCGAAAGGTGGGCAGGTTGACTCTATCTATACAGACTTTTCTAAGGCATTTGATAGAGTCAATCACAAAATTCTTTCCGCGAAACTTGCTGCTCATGGCATCCATGGTAGCTTATATCGCTGGTTAACTTCTTACCTCAGTAAAAGAAGCCAGTTAATCACCATAAAAGGTTTCTTCTCATCTCCAACTCTAGTTACTTCTGGGGTTCCGCAGGGGTCCCATTTGGGCCCCATTTTGTTCATTATTTTCATTAACGACCTTATCGAGTGTATATCGTGCGAATGCTTGCTTTACGCTGATGATTTAAAGATTTTTAATAAAATTAATGACTCTAATGACTGCAATCTTCTGCAGAATGATCTGAATATCATCTCTAACTGGTGTAGGCTAAACCATATGTATCTTAACATAAGCAAATGCTTTGTTATCACTTTCAGCAACAAGCACTTCCCTGTTGTTAATAACTACTTGATTGACGGCCAGGTACTGCGTAAAACTGATACGGCTAGGGATTTGGGCATTTTATTCGACAGCAAGCTCTCATTTCGAGTTCATTACGAATCTATAACAACGAAAGCCCACCAACTTCTTGGTTTTGTATTTAGATCAACGAAAGCCTTCAAAAAACCAGAGACTTTACTGTTTCTATTCAATGCACTTGTTAGAAGCGTCTTGGAGTATGGCAGCCCAATTTGGTCGCCGTACTACAGAGTGCATATAGATGAGATTGAGGGTGTTCAAAGAAAATGCTTGCGTATTTTATGCTATCGTCAACAGTTAGGTCGCACAAGTCTTAATTATGAAAGTAGACTCACAAGATATAATGTTCAAAAGTTGGAAACCCGTCGGGAGTATTTTGATGCAGTCTATCTTTATAAAATAATTACTCAATACTGGATACCTCTTACTTGCTCTCTCAAATTGTATTTAGCACCAGACACAGTGCTCGTAGGTCTAATCAGACAAACCTCTTTGCTTTACAGGTTCATAAAAACAATATTTCATATTATAATCCCCTGGTCAGGATGGCTCGTCAGTATAACGATCTGGCAAAGAATAACGTAGATCTCGATATATTTGCTCCTAAAATTACAACATTTATTAAAACACTCAAAGATGTCCTCTATTCCACACCCAACTCTGTTAACTTAAGCTCGGGAGATTGTTAAGCGGTTAGATAGGTTAGATAGGAAACGATTAGAAAACTTATTTATTATATAACTTAGGGTTAACTTTTCTTGGTTTCTCTGTTTACACAAAGTATTGGATTGCAATTCAGACTCAAAACCTTATAATTTTAATTTTGTATTGGCCCAATTGTAATCTGTATTGTGTAATAAATAAATAAATAAATAAATCCAGAAAATTTTACACAAAGAATTGAAAGTTCGGAAACTTTGTTGTCGTTGGATCCCTCATGAACTGACAGCGGAGCAGAATCGGGCTTGCGTGGAATGGTGCTCACGGATGCTACTGAAGTACAACCACGGACATTCTAATGGATAACGGTCTGAAAGATCTGAAAACGAGTGTGTGTGGTTTAAGAATGGATGAATTGACCATCAACTGCCTCTTATATGCTGATGACCAGGTAATACTTGCGTCGTCGGCGGAGGAGTTGCAGGTCTGTGATAGTTGATATTATGGAAAAGGAAGGAAACGAAATTGAACGTAAATAAGACAAAAGTAATGGTATTTGAACGAGATGAAAATATGTCGAACTGCGATTGTTATTGAAGGAGAAAGAGTGGACCAAGTGTAAAAGTTTGTGTATGGTTCAAGTTTACAAAGGAAGATGTGACGATGACATTGAAAGAAGGGTTATGGAAGAAAATCAATTGAATGGGGCTCTGCATAACTTTATGAACAGTCAGAAGATTTCTCGGAGGGCTGGTCCCTAAACTTATGTATGGTAGTGAATGTTGGGTTTGGCAAAAGAAGCATGAAAGTAAAATAAATGTAGGTGAAATGAGAAATTTGAGAAGTATGACTGGGGTGACATTGGTTGATAAAGTAAGAAACAGCGTGATACGAGAACGTTGTGATGTGTCAGAAGATGTAAGTAAGATAGAAAAAGGGACGCTTAGAGGGTTGGGGCACGTAGAAAGAATGGAGGAAAGAAGATTAACGAAATAGATACATAAAGCGGTCGTGAATGGACAGGCAGGTAAGGGTCGACCTAGGCGAACGTACTTCGACCAAATTGGAGATGTTTCGACCAAAGGTCAGGTCAAGAGTACCCATAACCGGAGAGTGTGCATGAAGATAGTTATGAAAGTGGAAGAAACGAAAGAAGTATGCCAAGATCATAGCAAGTGGAATTCGATAGTCTCTGCCTACCCCCATTGGAAAGAGGCGTGACAATATGTATGTATGTATGTAATCAGCATTCAAACACACACCCACACGGAGAAACACATATTCAAACACACACACTTACACACCTACACACACACACACAGGCATACAAATTTGTTTGTACGCCTGTGTGTTACTGCTAACTGCTAACTGTAGCGACCTACCTTCATAAAAGGAGGAGGTTCTCAATTCGTTCGTATTTTCATTTTGCGTTTTTTATGTATATTCTTTCTTCTTCATTTCAAAAGGTTTTTTAGAAAATTTCTTTCTTCATTTCATAAGATTCACTTTTCAAGGGTTCACAGGTGGTCCCATATAAATTATTGAAATCGATAGAGGAGGTTTTATATTGTATGCAATTGCTTCTGTACCATTATAATTAAAGTAAAATAATTTGAAAATACTTATTTTATTGTAGCTGACTAGTAATACCTAATTTCATATTTTTTTTTGTATTTTGGCAACATTATTGGGTTTATGATGTAAGACCTAATAATGTTGTTTGTATCCAAATTTCAGACGGGTTCGATTATTGGGTCGTTTACCCTAGTATTATATATCTACCATCTTGACATTTTATAATGTATTTTTTTTGCTTGAAAGATTTACCGTTTTACGTTCACCTACCTTCCTCTCGCTGGAGACCATGCTGCCAGCCATGGTCTCTAGCGAGTGCTAGTGGAACGCGGCCGTTTCCTTCTGCGAGCAGGTTATGCTCGTGAAGGTGGCGGCTGGGTGAGGGAGCGGACCCTTCCTGCTACGTTCTGAAGCGTGTGGCGGGGACGCCGCTGACGTGAATACGCGCAGGACCATCGACTTCCGTGATCGGGCCTGAGGACGACGGACTAGCAATTCACCATCCTTACAGAAGCAGGCTAGAAGGACTGCGTGCTGTTGGGACTCACCCCACGCACATCTTCACTCACTGACGCGGAATAAACCGGGGTTTATTGAATTTTTTTTTTGAAATTGAAATTGTTTATTAAAGATTCGGGATGAAACCGGACAAAACCCCCGAAGAGGCCCCACAAGTGGCCAAAGTCCGCCGGGCGCCACTGGAAATTCCCTGGGACTTCACCAGAGGCGCTCGGCCAATGGACGTAGGAGCGGCCGGGGCCTAGGGCCGTAGAATTTAAAAAAAAAGTTAACATATCAAATTTTCTATGTGTAGGTATGTACCTACAGTATTCCATTCCTATGTACATAAAGATAGCGAAATAAAACCTTTTATGCTACTAACTTTACTTATTATTTTGGTTATTTTAACTTGGGTACCTACCTACTAAGAAATTAGAAGACCTAAATGATTTCATACCAATTCACCATAATTTCAAGTAGGTACCAAGTATTTGTATTTAGAAGACACTATAAGGAAGTCCCTACTTTGTATTAATATGTATGAATTTTAGGTGAGCCACTTTTATTTGATGTAGACCTATTTCTAGCCCACTGACAAGCTAATCTGCCCTATACTACATATAATCCTTTATAATAATATGATACATACAAACGTGTAACGAGAAAACTACTGGACTGATTTGCTTCAGGTTTGTTTTAAATTAACTGTGACACATGGGTGTCACAGTTAATTTTCTAAATGCATGCATGTTCTAAAAAATACAAAACTCACAAAAAATGAATGAAAAAAAATAAAAAAATTATACGGGATTTTCACTAGTGTTTATAATAATATATCTAATCAAAATGCAAAGAACGGCAGCTTGATGCGACGTTGTCAAATAAAGTTGTACTCGCTCTGTCCCCGTCGCACACTCCCCGCGCGCCGCCTCTGGTCCCTCCGAATATTTACGTGATTTGTTACGAAATCTGAATTTTCGCTGACCGCCTAACCCCTCTTAAATCATTACACCAACCAAGAGGTTCTAAAGAGTTTGTCTATCAAGATGAAAATACGTTTATTCAATTAGGTTACAAGGCAACACTTTCAAAGTCAGTCAGTTAGGTACAAAGGTTATTATTAAAGTCAAAAGCCTGAGAGTAAGAACTACTTATCTACTTATCTTCTATCATATCGCTCAAAAAGCACGGAGGGATTTCAATGTCTTAAGATTTTGGGGCAATTGTAGTGAGAGAGACTATTTTCAAGTCACAGAAACGCTGTATAAGGTCTATGTTCAACCTAAAAACTACAGACAGCTGCGTTCCTATTTTTAAAACCCATAGTTTGTTGACTTTTCCGTGTCATTCGTGACATTCTTGAGATTGCTCTTTTTGTCAAAAGTAACCGGGATCTTTTTAAAACTCTTAAAGAAACCCGCGTCAGAACAGTATCTATGAGATCGCATTAACAGGGCTTATTGAGCACCGGAGCGTTTCAGACTGCACTTCTTAAAAAAGTGTAATTGGTATGGCACCTGTTATGTTTAACAATATACCTAACAGTATTAAAGAACAGCCCTTTGTATTGTTCAAAAAGAAACTCAACAAGCTGTTTTTGGAGAAATGTTACTACTCTATGTCCGAGTTTCTTGACGATGAGCTGTACCATGCACGACATAGGTGCGTGCTATTGTTAACTTGAATGTTTTTAGTATGTTGTATCTCCTGTAACCTTATGTAAACTGTACAATACCTTATTAAAATTATTAATTGACTTGATTTGGAATTGATTATTGATTAACTATTGAATTGAAATTACTATTATTAATGGTAGATTGGGAATTATTGTTGACATGAATTGGAATTATTAATTATTGAATTGGAATTATTGATTGTTAAATAAGCATTATTAATTGCTAATTTGGAATTATTGTTTGACATGAATTGGAATGATTAATTATTGAATTGGAATTATTATTGGAATTAGTAATTGACATAATTTTGTTCAAAGTTTCGCGTTTTGTACACATTATAAACTTAAGACTAACGGGTCTTTTACGCGATTATTGAGATATATACATACCTCTTTATTACCCGACGTTTCGGCCCTGTTACAAGAGCCGTGGTCACGGGTGGACTGGCTTCAGCTCATCGTCGTCTTCGTGAAGTGCGGGTTTGTTCAACTACCCTCACTTCGTTGTCACTAACTATTGTGTTCGGAGAGCCACTACGGCATACCACACTGATAGTATCAGCACGCGGGCGTTTGGTGAGGCGGCGAGTACATTTGCTGATCACCGGATTCCACGACGTCGATAGTCGATATCCATCTTCCCGGTTAAAGTTGGGATACTTTTTTATTTCGACGGCTTCCCGCACTATCCTGGAGTAATAGTGTCCGTCAGTGGATAGGACTTGTGGCTTGTGGAGTTCAATCCAGTGGTTGGGACCCGATTCCAACAAATGCTCGGCAATCGCAGACTTGTTTATTTGGCGGTTTTTTACAGCTGCGATGTGTTCTTTGACCCTCTCAGCGATAGTACGTTTGGTCTGTCCGATGTATGAACTACCATAGCTGCAGTCTACCTTATAAACACCTGGTGTCTGTAGAGGAATGGTATCTTTAGGGGTTCTCAGGTGATTTACGACTTTGGAGTGTGGCCTATATACAGTCTTAATGGAGTATCTTTGTAGTACTGTTCCAATTTTGTCCGTCAATGCTGGTGCTCTGCTTACTCCCAAGGGTTGTACCTTGTTCCTTTCACGGTGTTGTGTATGTCCCTGATACCCGTTCTGCTTCAACACTTCCTGAACATGATCATAGGCTCGACTTACCAACGACACCGCAACGGATCTCAAGTGTCGCGGATGATGATGTGAACCGGCATTCAGGTACTTATCCGTGTGTGTGGGTTTGCGGTACACAGTGTGTCCGAGAGAACCACTCTCTCTCACTGTTACTTTGACATCGAGAAACACAATAGTTAGTGACAACGAAGTGAGGGTAGTTGAACAAACCCGCACTTCACGAAGACGACGATGAGCTGAAGCCAGTCCACCCGTGACCACGGCTCTTGTAACAGGGCCGAAACGTCGGGTAATAAAGAGGTATGTATATATCTCAATAATCGCGTAAAAGACCCGTTAGTCTTAAGTTTATGACATAATTTTGATTTAAAGATTTGATGACATGAATTAAATTTATACTCGGACGAAACATTTGTATGCCAAACGGCAGAATGTATCTGGAAACTAATAATTGTATCTACTATCTCTTTAAAATATACCTACATTTTTGCAAATAAATGACTATTCTATTCTATTCTAAGAAATGGTCACCTCTGAGACCGGCCTGGCTAGATGCTGCTTAATCTTTGCAAAGTATCGGTTTCCACGAGCCCCTTTTATATAACTAATTGGTTGAAATATGTACGTAGCACTTATTTGTACTTAAAGCACTATTATACTTATTTGTGTATCCCACACCAGTTTGTTATCATGGCAACGCAGGGAGAGTGGAGTTGGGTGATGGGTGGGTGGGCTTACATAAAAGATGGAGGATAAAGTACCAACATGTTATTATGTCCTTTACAAAGAACGGTTTATTTTTGGATCGTATGAATCGATTTACAAGGGGGTTGTTCAAGTATAAGAACGTAAGCACTACGGGGAGAAGGGGCGGTCTTTGGTTTTGCTTTTTGATGAACGCCGCCAGCTGCACGCATGAAAAAGCGTGACCCGTTGTCATGTTACGTGTGCAACCCCATTTTCAGGGTTCCGTAGTTCAATTCTCGGACCGAATAGTTTCGTCATGCCCGTCCGTCCGTCCGCCTGTCCATCCACGGAATTCCTCACAAACGGTTGGTGCTAGAAACACTGTTTCAGTAAAGTGTTAAAAGAAAATTATAAAAAAAGTAAAAAAACTTTTTTTTGGGACACCTTACCTACACGTAAAGTGGAGATGATTTTTTTATTGCGCCTAGCCTATAGTATCATTAGATAGGTGTCTTAAAAAAATTGAGAGGTTGCTAATACTATTTTTTTATTTAAGTATCCATTCGTGTGATATTTAATTAAAGCGCTTAGATACGACTGACTCGAAAAATTTGAAAAACTTAAAGTTGGCAGTCCATGTAATAACTTTTGAAGGAAAACTAAAATGTATTAACTGACTAAGTTAGTTCCGGAGTTTAAGAGGCTATTATGGGTGCGTAACCCAATAAATCAACTTACGTAGTACTTGAAAGGCCCCAAGGTAGTAGTTATGAAAAAATCTCACTAGTAGGTACTCTTATTCCACTGGTATTTATACTGCCAATCTTTTTGGAACGAAGTTCCTTACCGCGCGTTGCGAAGGGGGCTAGACGGAAAAAATTAAAACCAAAAGTTGGAACGACACTTTTTGCTATAGTTGTAAGCCGTGCGGCGTGCGCGTGTTTCTCTGTCTGTCAATATTTTTATATTACATTATATTTGTTAATAATAAAAAAAAAATTATTATAACTAATTGACACCTCTCAAATTTTTTAATCACATTTTTGGGATCGGTGTCGGTCTAGTAACACCCCCTTCTTTTTTGTTTTAAAATCCGCGGCCCATGGCCGCGGCCACTTTAACGTCCGTTGCCGGGCGTCTCTGGTTACAAGCAGAACGTATTTCCAATGGTAGTAACACCCCCTGCCATTAATTTTTTTGATATTTTCAATGTACAGAATTTTCCCTTCTACAGATTTATTATAAGTACCTATAGATAAGAATTACAATATACATAATTATATACTAAAAATATTTACATTACAAAATATCGTTTAAAAAGTCCTCCGCGTCATTGCCGACTGGGAAGGTTCCAAGATGCTGGCTGTGTTGCCACGTTGGATATATGGCGATACTTATTCTTTGGGCCAGAAAATAATCAGCCTTCTGGTCCTGAGAAGCATCGATTAAGCGTTTAGCAATGTCTCTATAAAGGCAGCGAGCACTCGGACCCTATGACACCAGTGTCTCAACCCCAAACGGCTCAAGTATGTAAACACCTGCTAGGTTAGCATATTTACGCCGTTTGAGACCTTCAGCCGATGCAGCAGCAGCGCCGGCACATCCGGATGTGCTTGGAAGGTGTGAAGGTGCAAAGGATTTTTTTTTTTTTTTTTTTTTTTTTTATATTTGGTTCGCCAAATTGACGCCGCCCGCCTGGTGGTAAGTCGTGACGACGTCTAGCGATTGTGGGCCACTCTCACAGCACACATTACTATTGAGAGTGGCCCTCAACTTGACGACCTACTGATGTGCCTCTTCACGCTCCGCTTAAAGAACCCAGGATTATATGTGGGAGGAAACACGTGCACAGGCAGGGCGTTCCAGGCCACTATCGTTCGGCAGAGAAACGAACGTTTAAAACGTTCGGTTCTCGCGAACATGCTATCCACTGTGTGGGGGTGGCATCTCTGCCCGGCACGAGTCGTTCGGGACCGGAAGGAAGAGGGTGGGATCAGATTGAAGAGCTCTTCAGAACACTCGCCGTGGTAAATACGGTAGAATGCAGCCAAGGAAGCTATTGTTCGGCGCTGAGCTAGCGGCTCAAGGCTTCCCGTTACCTCCGGACAACCTATAATACGGATAGCCCGTCGCTGCATAGCGTCGAGAGCGTCCAGCAGATACTTCGCGGAGCCGTCCCAGAGGTGAGAGCAGTATTCGACGCAGGGTCTAATCTGCGTCTTGTACAGCAGACACCTCTGGTCCGGTGTAAAGAATCTCTTTACCTTATTCAGTATTCCTAGTTTCCGCGAAGCTAGCCCTATACATCTTTCGATGTAGTTTTTATTATTGAGCTCTCGACGAACGTCTATGCCAAGGATATCAAGGTTGTCCTTCATTGGTAATAATGCATTCTGAAGAGAGGGTAGGGGAAGGAAAGGGGATTTCTTCGCAGTAAATGCACACGCCTGTGTTTTGCGGGCATTGAACTCGACCAGGTTCTCGGTACCCCATTGAGAGATACTGTCGAGGTTACGGTCGAGATCAGCCACGAGTCGTCGTCTCTCCTCCTCAATCTCAGATCGCCCCGCCGTCGGACGAACCGAGTAACTCCCGTGCAGTGTGCTGTCATCTGCATAGCAATGAATGTTCCCGAGGGATAGCATATCATTGATATGCAGAAGAAAGAGAGTTGGTGATAGTACGGACCCCTGCGGTACCCCGGCATTCACTTGCAAGAAGCGAGAAGCCTGGCCATCGCAGAGGACCCGCACTCGGCGCTCGTTTAAAAAGCTGGCAATCCAGCTGCACAGTTGAGGAGGTAGACCATATGCCGGAAGCTTGGAAAGGAGCGAAGCATGCCAGACCCTATCGAAGGCTTTGGCGATGTCCAGGCTAATAGCCAAGGACTCGCCGTGCCTTTCCATAGCCCCACCCCAGACATGCGTTACGAATGCCAGAAGATCACCCGTTGATCGCTTTGGCCTGAAGCCGTATTGTCGATCATTGATTAGCGAGTGATCCTCTAGGAATTGCATGAGCTGCTTATTTATAAGGAGCTCAAGCACCTTGCAAATGACTGAGGTGACAGCTATGGGTCGATAGTTGCCTGGATCGGACCGATCCCCTTTCTTGGGGATCGGTTGTACGTTCGCCTCCTTCCAGACCTCCGGCACGAGCCCTGAAGAGTATGACAGGCGGTACAGACGCGTTAATACTGGAGACAACTCAGCTGCACATTTTCGTAGCACCACCGCCGGAATGCCGTCAGGGCCACTGGCTTTCCGCGTGTCGAGTGACCGCAGCACTGCCCGTACATCACATTGCCTGATAACAATATCAGGCATTGTGTGGCCACAGTTGGCAATGGCGGGGGGCTGCAGGCCACGGTCGTCGACCCGGGAATTAGCCGCAAAGAGGTCTGCGAGCATGTCCGCCTTCTCTTGGGCTTTGTGAGCCAGTGTTCCATCTGGGTAACGCAGCGGTGGCAGCGAGGGCTGACAAAAGTTAGATTGCACAGCTTTGGACAGTTGCCAGAATCCACGGCTGCCCGTGGGATGGGAAGTGAGCTCCTGACCAAGCCGCGCGACGCGCTGGGCATCCGCTCTCTTAAAGGCCCTCTTACTCGACTTTGTGGCCCGGTTGTACGCTGCTTTGAGGTGGCCCACGTTTGGGTCGCGCACAGCCCGGGCCCTGATCCAGGCGCGATATGCCGACTGTTTTTGTCGAACAGCTTTGGCACAATCTCGCCCGAACCAGGGACGAGCTCTGCGGATACTGGCGACATCAGTGAAAGGGATGTAATAATCCATCCCTAAACTGATCTCGCCAGCAATAGCAGAAGCACTATCCGAAGGAGCCTTTCCTACAAAGCAGCGCTGGCTCCAGGGGACGGACGCATAATAATCGCGTAGACCGTCCCAATCCGCTGACGAGTAGTGCCATAGTCGTCGTGACGTTTGTACAGGACGTGCAGGAGGTGACACCTTCATGCCAGCGTGAACAACACAGTGGTCGGAACTACCCAGTGGGGCTCCTACCGAAACACTGTACTGGGCTGGGCGACTCGTCAGCAGTAGATCCAGCAGAGCGGGCGCGTGATCTGACCTGTCTGGTATCCGGGTGATCCCGCATACCATCTGGGTCAGACCGTGGGAGAGAGCGAACGCATGGGCGGCTCTACCCGCATGATCAGTCTTGAGGGACCCCAGCCATTCAATGTGATGGCCATTGAAGTCCCCCAGAAATACTAGGTCAGCGTTCGGGAACCGCACCTGCGCTTCATCAGCCGTCTCGCTGAGGTACTGGAAGAGCTTTGTTGTCTCAGAATCCCCTGTGTGGGATCGGTAGACGCACACGTAGATCTGGCTCATAGAGCCATGGTCTACGTGCAGCCAAAGGACGGAATTGGAGGGGTTCTCTAGGCAGCGCAACCGGCGGCAGCAAATATCCGCCCTAACGAACACGCACACCCCGGCTTTGTCTCGAAATTGTTCCTCGATGACATAGCCGGGGTAACACAGGTAAGACGTGTCGTCAGGGCGGCGTATTTGTGTCTCCGTGAGGAACATCACAGCGGGCCGTGCCGTCTCAAGGTGGTGGTGGACGGTATCGAGGTTCGCATGGAGTCCACGGACGTTAGTGAACTCCACCTCGAAATGTGAAGTTGTGGGGTTTCCTAGGGCCGCTGTGTAACGTTTATTTCTTTTTTGTTGCACTGCCATTGTAGATTTTGAAGAAGAAGCGTGAAGACAGGGCGACATTTGGTGCAGCAGTAAGTGACAAAGCGCAGGGGCTAGCTTTGTCTAGAACCGTGTGGTTAGGTCGGAGCCGACTCGCCGGACGGAAGGGCTCCCAAACCCCACTGATGCAAGGCCGCCGCTACCCCACACCGGTTACCACCCGGAGCGGCGATCCCACATCAGGATTATGCGCAACATGTGGGGCAGCCTCCTGGGGTGGTTGGCCCCAGGCGGGCCCCATGACTGTGTTGCGGGCGGCCGCGGCAACGCCGTTGCTAAGGGTCTCCCTGGCCGGCGAATCGACCCACACCACCCACACTAGACTCCGTTTCGCCCCCACTGGTCCCATGCCTGCTGCACCATACATCGCCCCGGGCCCGGCGGTGCAGCTGCTGAACCCCTAACGCAACCCAGCCTGGGCTGGGTTACTTGGGGGGCTTTAGCACAGCTGCACGGTGGTACCCCCCCGGACCAACACTGTTGTACCACCTGGTACCCACGTAGGGGCCGAAGCCACTCCATAGGTACCGTAAATTAACGAGCCTCTTCCGTTTATCAGCAGGTGCGCCACTAGCAGGTGAGGTCGCTGGGGCCCTATAGATGTTGGTAGAGCCCCTTTGCACCCATCGGTGTCAACGCATGTAGCGTCGCACACCAAAGGCCTTCCCAACTTCCACGGTAGCAACCAAAAACCAAAGGCTTCTTGGTTAGTTGGTTGAGCGTTCAATTCAATTCAATTCATTTATTGCCTTCATGTCTTTACATAATATTATTATTTATTCCTGCTGGAAAGGAAATAGCCGCTGGATAGTATTGGGTCTTGGGCTTGGAAAGTCCGGCCCGAGACTATCGTTTTTGCAATTTATTATAAAATTATTATCAAAGGTGAACACACATTGATAATGCCAAAATGCAAAATTACTTACACGTTTTTCTTTGGTAGTAATTCTCTGCATACTTTTGCTCACTTTTCAATTTTCAACCGACTTCCAAACAAGAGGAGGTTCTTAATTCCACTGTATGTTATGTTTATCTTTTTTTTATGTTATCTTTGAACTGGGTAAACCGATTTAGTTTTTTTTTATTAAATGCTACTTTTTATTAAATGCTACTACTGTTCAAGTAGTTCCATTTCAATTTGCTCCCATTCCGACAATTATTTGGTTTCATTTCAGTAATTTGAAGACGATTGTTGTGTCAATTTTTGACGTGTATTTTATTATGTTCTGGGTATGGTCATCAAGACATTTTACTGGTTCAACAGGCGCGGATGCAGACCTTAAAAAAGGTGGTGGGCATGGCCAGTCGAAAAACGGTAAGTGTGAGTCGGAATATGAACTCGCTTGTGATCGGTAAATAAAGCATATTGTTTACAAAACAAATGACGCTTTGACCAAGATTTTGTTTAGTGTACAGTTCAACGTAGCAAAAACCCTGGTGTTATGGTGTTAACCCTGGTAGTCCAATATTAATTAACGTATAAAATTCACTATAAAAATTGACAAAAGTTATTTTGTGTTTGAACTTCACAATGTAAGGCCTCCTCTCCATAAGCGCTGAGCATGATCGTTGATCGTGCGGTCGTCAAACGGCACGTTAACGATGCCCAGTATAAGTTGGCGTGTGGCAAAAAACTAAGTAATTTACTTGTATGTGGTAAATGTTCTGAGATCTTCTCTCTGAGAGAGAAAGTCCTCCGAAACGGCTAGACCAATTTATGAAATTTTTTGTGCATATTTGGTAGGTCTGAGTGGTTCAACACAACTGAGTGTGTTTTTATATTAATATTCAAAGTATCTGATGGATCATAAGCTCAAACCCCTACGCCTTTAACTCTCACTGTGGTTATCTTTACTAACTACCTACTTAAGCGTACGATGACGAAGCAAGGGTGGCAGTGAAGTGAGAGAATAATTAACAAATATTAGCAAAATAAATACCCAATTAGACACACTAATTCGCAAAGAAACTATGAGAGGGTAAAGCTAAGTAGGTACGTAGAGAAATATCACGGTACGACGCCGACGGGGCGACGGCTTCTTATTGACAACCCCCCGCACAGTATTTGCCCTAATTTTCTCAATAGGTACTTATCATCCGTCTCAATAAGTACATCGTTAATATAAATCATAATAGGTATTTCTTCAATAAGATCCGATTATACCAATTAGTGGCAATTAGTAGAAGGTATAGGGTAGTTGCCTACCTAAATATAAAGCATCAGTGATATAAAGCGCCCACTTTATCATCGAGACGGGAGCCACTCATTATATTATTTTGATTGGTGAGTATCTATTTGTATCTTATAAGTACAATATTCAACTTTCGAGGCTCAAAAGATAGGTATGTATATAGGTACCAAAGTATCGCCACTAACAACTGTGGTATCCTTTAGTAGATGTATTTTTCTTTCGAATTAGACCATTTCTTAAGAAATGGCCGCCAAGCCGTCTGTCCCGGTGGTCCTACGAACATTTACGCCCATGGGTTGTGGAGGTAAATATCGAAGTTCAACCGCATAGCAGTCAGACTGGAAAGCCGAGCCCAACTAGGTTGGGAAAAGGCTCGGTGGATGGTGATGATTCTTCTCTCTTTCTTAGGTAGGTAACACTATTCCAACTATTTTTGTATTTCAAAGCAATGAGTTTTGCTAAAACTATTCTTAAAATATTAAGAAATAAATTATAAATAGATCACAAAAACTGATGTCATCGGCGGGATTCGAACCCACGGCCTTTCCCTAACAGGGGGACTGCTCTGCCAACTGAGCTACGATGACCACTACCGACAACATCGAATTTTTGCTTCATATCATATTCATAATTTCTACATCGCGCTATTAAGGTTAGCGTTGGATCCACCTACCGCATTTCTACCGAACTGACAGTACCAGTGTATCGTGTTACAACGATATTTAGACACAGAATTTTTAGATATAGCCGTGGGTTCGAATCCCGCCGATGACATCAGAAAACTCATTGCTTTGAAATACAAAAATATATGGATTTGGTAAGGATTCATCTAAAAATTCAGTGTCTAAATATCGTTGTAACACGATGCACTGGTACCGTCAGTTCGGTAGAACTGCGGTAGGTGGATCCAACGCTAACCTTAATAGCGCGATGTAGTAATTATGAATATGATATGAAGCAAAAATTCGATGTTGTCGGTAGTGGTCATCGTAGCTCAGTTGGCAGAGCAGTCCCACTATTCCAACTTGTACCTAAATAGGGCACAAAAGAAACAATGTGTTTTTTTTAACCAACGCACACGTTGAGACAACTCAACTGTAATGAGTCATTACTATTATTTGTGCTCCGAAACATAGCAATTATACAGGATGTTACGTAAGGGTTTTTTTTACGTGGTTGGTGATGCATTTACGCACTTCACCGTCTCGCTGCGGGGGGGAGCGAGACGACTTCGTGTGGGATTCCCGGCCCTAGGATGGAAAACGGGCCAGACTACCCAATAAACCTGCGCAGGACCCAATCATAACCTAAGTTCCACAGTAGCGGACCCAACACCGACCCCTGTGGACCGGTCGACCGAGTCGGGTAAATGATGGCCCGGTCGACGAAGTAGTCCGCAAGGATGCGCCTGAGGTACCACAGGACGTTGTGGTACCTCAGCGCTTCGGCAATTGTTGGCCAGGGGAGGGTGTTGAAGGCGTTGGCTATATCGAGTGACACAGCCAACACCACCTCCCCTCGGCCAACGGCATCCTCGACGCCGGCGCCGTCCCTGAGTCGGGACACGGCGTCCAGGGTGGACCTCCCGCGACGACAGCCGTACTGGCCACTACTCAAATTCGGCCCCGCCCCCTCCAGATGCCCGATGAGACGCGCAGCGAGCACCCGCTCGAAGAGCTTGCACATCTCGGCGACTCCGGGGGTCGCCCGTGCTTACGAAGCAGCACGAGCTTCCCCGTCTTCCTTCGTCGCGGGTGTTACGTAAGGGTTATATCAACCCGACGACAGCCCCATCAGCTGGTCGACCAGAACCCGTTTCGATATGTGGCGCCCGTCAAAGAAGAAAAAAAAGTGCATCAAAAAATTTAAAAAGATATTTCAAATCAAAACAAACGTGTCCCAACGCTACGGCTTGACGTAGCAACTACTAGATAATGAACGCGTATGTACAATGCCCTTGACGGTGGTGCGGGCGTCGCGGCGGTGTGGGCGTCCTTAAAGGATCATTTTTGTTTATGTAAATAAAATTTTGACCAACACATAGTTATGTTTCCCCAGATCCTCGTCGGTGGTTCGACAGGTGCACCACGTGCAAGTGATAGTAAAATCTCTGTTTTATTCACCCCAATTTTAGAAAAATCTTACCTGTTTACAGGAAAGGTTCAAAATGGCCGCCTTCCCACCCGATGCACATAGATACTCGCCGGCGCATATTGCTCCGCACAGCTTGTAGCATTACACAAGGTAACAGTGCTAAATGCGGCTTCAATCCGTAATTTCATTTCTTGCTCTGTTTCGCACTCGACAGCGTACACAGTATTTTTTAGGTATTGTAACGTTACACCTTCTGCATTGCGTTATCCGTTTTTCTGTTAGATTGGTGGAGAGTTGCTATTAAATCTTCCATATCTGCGAGTTTCTGCAACGTAGTTTTTAATGTTTCTTCTAGCTTAGTGCATAGTTCTTGTTGTATTGCGACAGTTACAGTTAAAGCTATATTGGCTTTGTCTGCTTGATTGATTGATGCTCGATGCAACTTTCTTCCGTTATTCACTAAAAGAGAATTAAGAGTGCTCCTCAAATCGGTTTTTGACGAGTTGGTCCTAGGAATTGATCCCTCCAGGACCCAGGTTATAGCTGTAGACTGTACTTTGATGGTAGACAACTTAGTGATTCCAAGGGTTAAACGTAATAAAAGACTAGGAGATGTTTCTCTGACTGTAGGCGGTGGTATAATCTCTCGAAGAATGGAGTGAATTCATAATAACACATCGGTAGAATGTTTTTGAATTTAAAAGTAAATGGATGAGATACAGAATGGCATTGATGAGAAAGGAGTTTAAAAATCAACAAACCTAATTGCCAAAAATAGAATAATAAAAAAAACAAATCAGTAATGACATGACATATCATGTCACTCGATGGTACGTAAACAAACAAGATATAAAAAGGATGAAATAATTACAAATGGTAAGTAATTATGCACATAACATACCCCAAAAAGCTACAGTTACAGAATAAATACCTAACCCTTTCACACACATCTTTCGTCTCAACAATCACTCACATTCTTGCATACGGAGGGGATATGCTTCACATTCAATGACGCATACTCCAAAAGGCAATATTCAATATAATTAACGTAGGCTTATTTATTTAATTTAGGTGTCGTAACCCGCACCTGTTTAAAAACGCAATGATTAACGTAGGCTTATTTATTTAATTTAGGTGTCGTAACCCGCACCTGTTTAAAAAGAAATTTACAAGATACTAGGCAACATGTGCCTCCAGGTCCAAGGCAACGTGTGTGTCCAGGAAGGCAACATGTGTATTAAGATAGGCAACGTGTGCATCAAGATAGGCAACGTGTGCATCAAGATAGGCAACGTGTGCATCAAAGATTAAAGAAAATATTTACAGTGAAAAGAAATTAAAAAAAATAAGCCAAAAGGAGTTGCGTTGTTGAAGATGAAATGAAATAAAAAAAATACAGATATTAAAAAAAAACATAGACATAAAAAAGAACTTAGACTACCACCATCTAGTTATTATTTAAGTTTAAAAGAAAATTATAGGAAGGCAACATGTGTATTAAGATAGGCAACGTGTGCATCAAGATAGGCAACGTGTGCATCAAGATAGGCAACGTGTGCATCAAAGATTAAAGAAAATATTTACAGTGAAAAGAAATTAAAAAAAATAAGCCAAAAGGAGTTGCGTTGTTGAAGATGAAATGAAATAAAAAAAATACAGATATTAAAAAAAAACATAGACATAAAAAAGAACTTAGACTACCACCATCTAGTTATTATTTAAGTTTAAAAGAAAATTATACTTGACAAAGTATTATAGTTTAAGTATTTATAAAATATTTCAAGTTTTAAAAGAAAATTATACTTGACAAAGTATTATAGTTTAAGTATTTATAAAATATTTTAAATTAATTAAGTTTAAGAGAAAATTAAGTTATTTAAGAGAATAATATAATTTTTATGATGAAAGTGTGATGATAGTGTGATATGTGATGAAAGTTAGTGTTATGAGCGCGAATACTACAGGATATTGTCCTGCAGCCCGCTGTATAGTAATTCAAACCCCAACTTGTCAGTGACCACGAATGGTTTTAAAAAAACACTTCAAAGCGAAGAATGAATGTGGATTGCGGTTAGCAATCGTTAAGTAGCGTATCAGTGTGTGGGGTGCGGTATATTTTGTAGGAGTACTGGTAAGTGTTCTAGGTTTAAGTGTATAAATGTTTAAGTATGAAAGTTGAAATGGAACTAAATGTACGTCTACTACAGGATATTCTCCTGCAGCACGTCGTAGAGTAGTTCAAACCCCAACCTGTCAGTGACCACGAATGGTTTTAAGAACACTGCCAAGTGAAGAATGAATGTAGATTGCGGTTAGCAATCAGTAAGTGGTGTAATAGTGTGTGGGGTGCAGTGTAGGTTTGTAAGAGTCCTGTAATAAGTGTAGTAACTAAGATGACAGTATGAAAATACACATGGGTAAAAAGGGGGTAAAGTATACAAAATAATTAAGAGAGAAAAGTGAAAAGATTTTTAGGGGGGTGGGTTCTAAACGTGGGCGCGAAATTGTAACGTTACCGCGCTTGCATGGTTGACTGCACTTCTTGAGAATGATCCAGTGATGGGCATAGCACCGACAAATGAACCGAATATTTTTGCAAACGACATTATGAGCTCTTGAGTTGCATCCACTGATTCACCACTAGCAAAAGCTTTCGCATTTAGCTAAAGCTAAATCGACATTGGCTGCTTGATTACGCAACTTTCTTCCATTATTCACTAAAAGAGAATTAAGAGTGCTCCTCAAATAGGTTTTTGACGAGTTGGTCCTAGGAATTGATCCCTCCAGGACCCAGGTTATAGCTGTAGACTGTACTTTGATGGTAGACAACTTAGTGATTCCAAGGGTTAAACGTAATAAAAGACTAGGAGATGTTTCTCTGACTGTAGGCGGTGGTATAATCTCTCGAAGAATGGAGTGAATTCATAATAACACATCGGTAGAATGTTTTTGAATTTAAAAGTAAATGGATGAGATACAGAATGGCATTGATGAGAAAGGAGTTTAAAAATCAACAAACCTAATTGCCAAAAATAGAATAATAAAAAAAACAAATCAGTAATGACATGACATATCATGTCACTCGATGGTACGTAAACAAACAAGATATAAAAAGGATGAAATAATTACAAATGGTGAGTAATTATGCACATAACAGTATCAACGCTCACGGTACAACTCCCGGGCAGCGCTCAAATTGCCTTCTGATGCTCCTACACAAAGCATCATCTCGTAATACTCTTCGTTACTCAGAGCCATTACTACACAACACAATCACTATCACACACAACTTGACACAACTCACAAATTAACACACTAAACAACTATTTACCTACCTCACTGCACAAAGCACTGAATTCAACTGAACTGACCTGTGACCTTGCTAAATAATTTTAAATAAAATTCTAGGAAACTTCAAACGGCGACCGACCGGGCGACCGAGCGCATCATGCGACATTGATGCGAAACAGAGACAAAATGTTCCTACCAGGAGAAAGACGGAAGGTTTTTCACAGGCGCACATTATTTGTACTACCTATTTGATGTCGATGACCGTATCAGCTGATTTTAGCTAGTGTTGTTTAAACAAGTGTGTATTTTATTCGGTAATAATGTTTTTTTTATGAACTTTTTTTCTTCTTTGGCGGTCGCCACATATCGAAACGGGTTCTGTTCGACCAGCTGATGGGGCTGTCTTCGGGTTGATATAACCCTTATGTAACACCCGGTATATTGAAGACGCATTCAATGAATTATGTCGTTTAGTATGGAAAATATACACCTTACCTCGTATATTCTATGTTACCTGTTACTTTCACTCTTTCACGAGCTGGAGTGACTGAAATCTGCCACTGTTACAACGCCATCGTGTGGGGTATCATTAGATTCATTAGATAGGTATTTTAAAAACATTGAGAGGTTCGTAAGAGAATGTTTTGATTTAAGTATTAGTATGCCAGATATTTAAGTTTTAAGCGTATATACGAGGGTGGATTGAAAAGTAGTCGGCCTAACACTGATCCATTTAGTTCTAAAAATCAAATCTACCCACATTATTTAGTTCAGTTCAGACCTGTTAATTGTGTGAAGTTTGAAACGTGTGCGATAATTAGTTTTAATTTTATAAATTTATAAATAAAGCAATCTGACATCATTTCCGCAAATGGAGCAAATCGAGCAGCGTGCTGTCATTAAGTACCTCCGAAGGATAGGAGGAATAAGAAGGGGCTGTCATCAAAAGCCATCCATGATGATATGGTCAGTACATTAGGGGATTGCGCTCTTTCATATTCATCCGTCAAAAAATGGATAGCAGAATTCAAGCGTGGTAGAGAGAGTGTGAAAGACGAACCCCGCTCTGGAAGGCCTTCGACGTCCACTACTGACGAAAATGTCAAAAAAATACTCTACTTAATTATGGAAGACCGCAGATTGAAAAATAGAGAGATAGCCGAGATTATAGGCATCTCTTATGAACGTACTCAAAACATAATAGTCAACGTGTTGGGTTTCCACAAGGTGTCTGCGAGGTGCGTTCCGCGACTGCTTTCAGTTGAGCAAAAAAGGATTGTCGTTAGAACCACGTCAAATTTTTTAGCTGTAAATTTAATTTTTATAAATATTGCTTTTAACATTTTTTTTTAAAGTTACAAAGTGTTTAAACTAATTTAAAGATGTTAGAAGAGGTTAAACAATGTTTAAACAAGTTAAACATGATTAGTACCTACAACAGTGAAAACACGATGTTTGTCGATCGATCTCTGTTGTGAGTAGGTACTACATCTGGTGAAGAAACAAAGCAGATTAATCCCGGGTATTCACCGGGACTCAGAGAGCGATTTTCCCTGTCTAATGTGCTGTAAGTTTGCTCAACGAGGAAGTAAGTACCCAGAATACTTCAAAGCACCCATTATAAATTTACCCGGTAACGGCAATAGGCTTGTCCCCTATTACGTGGGACTAAAATACTGGCAAATTGCGGGTGTGTAATGCACCTCTGCCTATAGGCGTGATATGTGTGTGTGTGTGTATAAATTATCTACATAATATTAGTTGTAACTTAGTTACATTTTACTCAGTAATTATAACACTCTCAACAACTCTAACACTTCTATGTGAGTACGAAGTTCTCAATACCAGTGTTTTACCTTCTTGTTTCGCTAACACTAGTTTGGTGTGTAACATTTCAACTTATCAGATGCGATTTAGTCTCAACAGGGAATAGGTTAGTCGGACTGACCAATGCTGACGCATCGTCATCTGAAGAAATTATGTGTTAGGCATGATATAGTTCTTTCCAGATTGACCTTGAATACTTTGTTATAATTCATTGTTTATATAGCCAGCTAGCTCTAGCTAGATGATTATGTGCTTAGAAGGGGTAAACTAAGTTATAATGACTAAGACTATAGAGAGTATAGACTAAGTTATAATGGAAATAATCAAAGTCTTATGACAGAAAAGAGAATTCAGAACCTTTATGATTTAGATCATACCTAACGTACCTTATGTTATGATCACTACGTTGATTACCTAGAATTACATAAATTATCTTAATGATCTAGAAGATGTTATTAGAACTGTACAGTTGTTAGTCAGCCGGGGCTCATGACTAGAAGATCCCATAAACCTCTGGGTAGTATGGAGGTTGAGGTTTAGACCAGATAACTACTTAGCTTGCTACAAAGGTATATTTTTTGACACAACAAAGTAGTTTTAACAACTCCTAATAGGTTCTGATTGATGCTATAGGTACTTATGAGTGCTATTCAGTTATGCACCAGGTGTTTCAAGTGACTTAATTTACAATGCAGTTCGGTGCTATCGTGGTTACCTACAACTACTAGTATAATATCTAATCAATTTTATAGATTTCCATTGAGGCCATAACTTGTTTTTTATTGGTGTGGCTATCTCTTTAAAGACCAGACACATGACAGTTTTGAAGATGTATAATCACTTGCAATAATTATAGCAGTATGCTACTCTGAAGCTCCTGTATGGGTAGTTGTTAGTTTTACAAAACAACTTAATACTCGTATTATAGATGTTGATAGAGTCTTGGACTGAGGTATCTCAATAATTGTAGCTAGGTCCTTATCTCTTTTCAGATAAATCATAAACAGTTTATAGGTTTATTATGTTATAAGAGAATGATTAAATATTAAAAATAGACCTCCGAGAAGGTCATTATTTCTTTATTACATTTTATTGATGAACCTGACTTATATGACCAACTGCATGTATATAATGCCACTGGTCAGTGAAAAATATATAATATACTATTACAATGATATCAGGTATGCAAATAGAAATGCTCATTTTTGTACTGATGGCATTTTTATATGTCCACATTTTACCAGTTAATTATGTCTCAGATAACTTGAGAGAGCCCGGAGCTTCTCAAGAGCTAGTTGGGAGACCAACGCCTCTTCAGGACACTGGCAGGATTGTTAACAACAAGACCACAAGAATTTATGTACATTGGTACTAGATAACAAGAGTGTATATGATATTGGACTCTTCAGAGGAGCCAAGACTTGTTCAGAATAATAAAATTTGTTGACATATTCACACCAAGTAGTGGTGGCATAATTGAGCAATAGTTATAATTCATTTTTAAGAATTTTATTTTATTTGATTAGTGTCATAAGAATAGAATGAGGTGAACCTCTGAAGATATCACACGATATCACTCATATTTGAATTAAAACTGGAAAACTTTTTATAAAGAGTGAGGGGGGGAGGGGCTCTCTTATCCCGCTCATGCTAACCAGACAGCAAGTTCTACCAGATGGATTGAACGTCACCTTTTGGCGGGTACCTCTCGGGGACGTACAACGGCATAGCCGACCGCTTATAGACTTACCAGTGCCGGGAAGGCACTTAGGACCCCGACCTCGAGGAGGCTGCTTAGGGGATTTTCACGAGTTGACTTGTTCATTTCCAAGCAAAGTCGTTACTAATAGCTAGCGTCCCTTGGGGGGGAACAGCATCGTCATAAGGAACCTTATATCCGCTAACGTACTGGACTGGCAATGCCCATCTGGTTTGATGCTCCCGGCCTCGGAGGTCGTTATTCAGATCGTGGAGCGTACTCTGAAGACTGGTTGCAGTCGTAGTCTTCTTACTGCTGAACACTTAGCTAGGAGACCTTGTGGGCTCAGCTTAACTATAGCCAGTATACAAGCTATTATGAATTCATTCCGACCATATTCGGCCAAGGCAATTGGCTACTAGCTATTGAGAGCTTCGTTGATGTGCTCTTAGGTGACTGACATAGCAAATTTTGGTAGTGCATGACCACATACGCTGCACGTTCAAAACACACATGCAGCATCAAGACAGATGGCTCACTTTTCGCGAGTTTGCACATGAGCCATCCAGGTTATTAACCACTCTATGGTATCAAAATTTACATATCCAATATGTTTTGTACTTTGACAGTTACCCTGCTCTCATTGAGATTGTGTACTCTTCATGGTACACATTACCATGAAAGTTATGAAATACAGTAATAATAATTTCATTACATTGTAAGACAGTATGAGACTGTTGAGAGCTTCATCTAAGATGGAACCTTTTGTACGAAAAGATAAATGTTTTGTTACGAATATTTTATGAGCGTTGTGTTATTTGAATAGGTATTTTAATCGTGTCCCTTCGACCAGCATACTCACCATGGAATCCTGATATTTCGGAATGCCAAAAAATTGTGCAAAACTTTCTAATAGTTTACGTTTTGTAAAACAATTTTTTAACCCTCGACGCAAAAACGACGGAAATTTGACGTGTCTGTGTTTGTGTGTGTGTCTGTGGCATCGTAGCTCCCGAAAGGAGATCATCCTGGATTGATGGAAGATGATTTGAATTTTGTTTTTTTTGTAAGGTGAATTAGTCGGGAGTGTTCTTAGCTATGTGTGATGAGAATCGGTTCCGTCGTTTAAAAGATACGGGGAGATGAGATGGAAATAAAACAACAATTTGCCGATAAATGCATGAAACACACAAAGCGTTATTCAGCAAGCAGCAATTTGTATTTCGGCATGCAGTAATTTGTATTTTATTGAGCGGAGCGAAGCGGAGCGTAGCGGAGCTCAATCTTAGGCGACAAGTGTAAATCGTTTGTGCATCTACTCCTCCGAAACGGCTCGACCGATTTTGAACAAATTTGGCCTGCTGGTCGACATCATACCCGGGAGTGCATATATCTGAAATCATGAAAATAGAGCTGACCACGGAGGAATAATCACTGAAAATGTCCTGGACATCGACGATTTTACATTTAGCTAGAAATTCCAAAATTGGCACGCGCGTGCAAGACATGCAGCTGGTGGGTTCAGAAAAACGATTTTTAAAATCGGATGTACCATCGAGGAATAATCACCGAAAAACCAGATGATTATATGGTTGCCATGGAAACACGTGCGTCAACAATGAAAATAGTTTTTTTTTATTCGATTAATTAATTGAAGTGTTTTTTGTTACTCGCTAAAAATTTTGCTTTATATTACAGAAAGATCGTCGATTATCGAAATTCAGTGCAGTAGTTTCTGAGGTGTCACGATGTCAGTACAAACATTGTCCTCCCTTTTTCACCCCTTTAGGAGAAGAATTTTGGAAAATCCTTTCTTATCGGAAGTACACACCATATAAAAAATACGTCGTCTAAGTTTTAGGTTTCTACGATCAGCAGTTTATGCTGAACGTTGAATCGTCAATCAATATTAATCGCAGTTAACCAAACAATATAACATTCTATGTCCTAAATGACTGGCTGCTGAGCCTAAACCGCTGATCGTAGAATAACTCTAGTATAACTCTTCTCTATAGGAAATATCGCTCAAGATACGCAGATATAAGCAACGGAAAACCAGTCGAAGTTAAACCTAACAGGAACATCCACCCAGTTGAAGTCAAGATAGACAATCTTTCAGCAACTCTTTCAACAGCTGTTAAGAAATAGTGGCTGACCTTCGGGAGGGAGATGTTACACTACGATGTAATAGGCGGATTGCTAATATTAATTACACTATAGTCATACATACATTTTGACTGCTTCGGTGGCGTGGTCGGTAGTGCATCGGCTTTCAACTCCGGAGTCTCGGGTTCGATTCCCGGGTCGAATCAAATATTTGTGTGATCCACAAATGTTTATTTCGGAGTTTGGGTGTTTTCTGTGTATATTATGTAGAGTAATTTCGGGTAATATGGCCTGGTCGGCCAATATGGCCTAGTGCGATTTCTCTGAAATGAATGAACGCTTGCGACCGCTTGACACGGCATAGCAACGCACCCCAGCCCCTCACTTCCTCAGTCAACCCGCGCGAGGCGAAGTGTGTATGTGTGTCCCGTGCGGGCGCTCGATCGAAAATTACGTAAAGTGATCTTATTTTTTGGTAAGTTTTACTCATTTCATTTCTTTTATATGTAGTTCTTTATACATTGGTACTACACAGGTTTGTAGATTAGCTATTCATGTGTAGTATTTTGATAGTTTTTAAACATATTTCTTGATCATATTTAGGCCAGACTTATACCTATTAAAAACGTTCCCGCGGCCAATATGGCTCACCAGATGGATGGCTAATATGGCTCACCAGGCCATATTGGCCACATAATTTTATATTGTTACTATTATGTTTTTCCTTTTTAGATAATGGCTCCAAGGAAACCACTTTCACAAAGAAAACGACAAACATGGTCCAAGGAGTCTATGAGAAAAGCTATAGAAGATATGAGAACCAAGAAAATGGGTTCCCTATAAGTGTAGTAATGTGTAGTGAAGAAATCCCTGTGTCAAGATAGCAGAACGAAACACCACCTTTAAGTTCTGTGCAAGTTCTCACCGCAATATCTCCTCAGCCATCTACATCTAGAGAGCCGAACAAAACACCACCTATATGTTGTGTTCAAGTTAGAGTTCACACCGCAATATCTTTACAGCCATCTACTTCAAGAGAT
Source organism: Nudaria mundana (assembly GCA_963556515.1). NCBI lineage: Eukaryota > Metazoa > Arthropoda > Insecta > Lepidoptera > Erebidae > Nudaria > Nudaria mundana. Next base: position 9,973,893 of record OY748306.1, on the reverse strand, counting down.
CCTGTGTTAAGAGAGCAGAACAAAGCACCACCTACTTGTCCTGTGCAAGTTGGAGTTCCCACCGCAATATGTCCACAGCCATCTACTTCAAGAGATCCTGCGTTAAGAGAGCAGAAGAAAACACCGCCTACTTGTTCTGTGCAAGTTGGAGTTCCCACCGCAGTATCTCCACAGCCATCTACTTCAAGAGATCCTGTGTTAGGATAGCAGAACAAAACACCACCTACTTGTCCTGTGCAAGTTGGAGTTCCCACCGCAATATGTCCACAGCCATCTACTTCAAGAGATCCTGCGTTAAGAGAGCAGAAGAAAACACCGCCTACTTGTTCTGTGCAAGTTGGAGTTCCCACCGCAGTATCTCGGCTCACCTGATTTGTGGCTAATATGGTCCAGGCCATATTACCCTTCCATTATTAAAATTTAACAATTGTTGAAGGTTCAGATATTGTTTTTTATAAATTATTTCTTAATGTTGATTGTTTTGAAATTCTAATTATGAATTCTTTATAAGTTCTAAGACTAAATTGTAAAATAAAGACTGATTGATATCAAAAAAAAATTGTTTTATTCCCAAAAAGGCTTATGGCGTGCCATATTACCCGAACTTACTCTATGTATTTAGGAATATATAAGTATGTTATCAGTTGTCTAGATCCCATAGCACAAGCTTATAGCTTAGTTTGGGCTAGATGACGTTGTGTCAGAATGTCCAACAATAAATGGTGTGATAGGCGGATTCATTGCTGACTCCAGTATTTCTATAAATTACGCGAATGGCACGAATAACTGCGCATCGCAACCATCGTTGGACAGAGGCGCCGAATCAGCAAACTATTGTAAAGGAAATCACGTATTGCATTTACTGTAATTAGAACTTAAAATTATACTGTTATTCATTCTTGGTTCTTACATTGTCCAATTATCACCTAATACTCGTAGTTTAAAAAGTAATAACTGTAATCTCTTTTAATTAAATTTAGTCTCAAATAAATTTGTTTTTTTATTTAAACCTCCGGCCCCAGCCTTCGTAATTGGTATTTGACGGACATAGATAATAATATTTACGAATAATAGAAAGGAAATACTTTGTTTCCACTGGAAATTCCTTCCCCACTGGAAATGCCTTCCAGTGTCACCAGAGACGCCCGCAGCAATGGACATGGGAGCGGCCGCGGACTTGCGGAATTAAAAAAAAACAGAATAAGGAAATACTTTGTTTAGATAGGTCCCCCATATTGCGGATGGGTCAGACTTGAGCCTATTGATTTTCTATTAAGTACAATACAATTTGAACTCCTTTACAGCTGAGTACCTATAAGCACTGAATATATGTATTATGTAAAACATTTACATTTAGGCGTCGACGTATCAGCTCCGACACGTGTAATATTAACCCACTCCTAACCAAGTACCTACAGTGCTTTTAGAATAAGATTTGATAATCAAATCAAGTTTTGAATTAGGTAAGTATTTTTGTTAGAAATTTACAATATACTTAGGTACTTATACTAGAACGGGCCGTGAGCGGAGCGTGTCAAGTACCTACGCGGTTTGGACGGGACACGGATTTGGAACGTTACATACATATCCTTCCTTATCTACGACCCTTCTGGGCCCGAGCGACGCTCATTTACTATTTCTGTATCGGACGTCTTCACATTAGGCCCTGTTCTGAGTCAGAACAGACAGAGCTATTATGTACACCAAAGAGGGGCCGGTAACGTGTGGAGCCGGGGTATAAATTGAATATAAGCACCATCTAGTTACACTATTACAAAACATTTTTGTAAATTATGCGGGACAATGAGTAGAGATGGCGCCACCTAAAAAATATCATTCGTTCAAGTAAGTCCCGAGATTACAGATAGTACCACAGTCTGTCGATGTTTTACCAAATGCAGAAAACTAATGGAAGAAGATTATGAGCGGGACGTCTGATTTGATATTTGCAAAAAGCGTTCATAATAAATTTACAAGATTGTTCTAGCGATTCAGAAACTTATTCAGATATGGGAATGGGGTGTACCTACTCCTGGAAAAGAATAAATTAATTATTTTATATTAAACTATTGGTTTAATTTAGTAACGTCTGTAATAAATTAAAATCAAACCCAATTATACATAATATTACATTAACAATTAACTATATATATATATCGTTAATGTTATACATATATAGAAAGAAAGAAAGACACATTTATTTGGTACACAGTGCCCACACAATACAACATAACAATATTACACATAAATCACATTGGGGATTGGAAGCATGTTCACTCGTTAATGTTATATATATATATATATATATAACATTAACGATACAGACTACCTCGGTGGCACAATGGTACTATGTACAGACTGCCACGCTTGAGGTCTCGGGTTCGATTCCCGGGTCTGGTGGATAATGTATAATTCTCTTTAGAATTTTACCCAGATAATTATCCCAGAGTCTGGAACTTGTGCCCGGTAAATGGCAATAGGCTCGCCCCCTATTACATGGGACCTAACATAGCTGGCGAGATGTGGGTGTGTTTGCACACCTCTGCCTACCCCTTCGGGGAAAAAGGCGTGATGCTATGTTTTATGATTTATTAATAATAATAATAATAAGCCTCATTCATGGCTTAGGAGGGTACTGGAGTTGTATAAGATTGATGCAACTCTATGTACCTTCTTAGGGACATGCATGGGGCAATGGAAGACCGTCTTGTGCTATTCAGGATGCCGACAGACTTGTGGTAATGGTGGACCGATAAAGATCGAGCGTGGTATATTTCAGGGCGATAGTCTGAGTCCTTTATGGTTTTGTCTGGCCCTGAATCCTCTCAGCGCTTTGCTGGAGAATTCAGGTCTAGGGTACCGGTTGCGGAAAGATGGCCAGGTTTTGTCTCACCTTCTTTACATGGATGATTTAAAATTACTTGCCCCAAACAGTCACCAACTGATGGAATTACTAAAGCTAACGGAAACCTTTAGTAATTCTATCAGAATGGAATTTGGCGTAGACAAATGTGCAAGCATGCATGTGAAGAAGGGTGGGATAGTGGATTCCGAAAGAATACAACTTTCGGATTCCACTCAACTTCGGTCCCTTTCGGCAACCGATACTTATAAATATCTGGGTATGCCACAAGCGTTAGGCATATTAGAGACTGACATGAAACAATTATAGAGGGAACGCTTCTTTGGCCGCCTGAAAAAAGTTCTTAAGAGTCTTTTATCGGGCGGTAACAAGGTGCGAGGCTACAATAGTTGGGTCTTGCCAGTTTTAGTGTACTCGTTTGGCATACTCAGATGGACTCAGACAGAACTTGACGCCTTGGATAGAAAAGTCCGTACGCTACTCACTACATACCGAATGGATCATCCGCGTTCATCTGTAATGAGGTTGTACATACCACGGAAGTGTGGGGGCCGAGGCTTTCTTAATGCTAAGACCCTTCACAACCGTGAGGTGTGCAATCTTAGGAAATACTTCCTGCGGGTGGACGAGGATTTGCATCGTGATGTTGCTGCAGTAGACAACGGATTTACCCCGCTCGGTTTGGCTAAAGATAACTGGCGCAAACCTATAATACCTGGCTACGATTCGGTAATCTATTTGGAGAAACCGAAGGGTTTGTCTTTGCAATTATGGACGAAGTTGTCATGACTAAAAATTACCGGAGGTATATTCTGAAGGATGGTACGGTTGACATATGTCGGGCGTGCCACCGTCCTGGAGAGTCCCTTAGGCATATTATCTCTGGTTGTTCTAGTTTGGCTAACGGTGAGTATTTGCATAGGCATAACCAAGTAGCTAGGATTGTCCATCAACAACTTGCTCTGAAATACAAACTCGTGGATTCAGAAGTACTGTATTACAAGTATGTGCCCGACCCAGTTCTCGAAAATGATCATATCACATTGTACTGGGACCGATCTATTATCACTGACAGGACTATTGTTGCAAATAGGCCTGACATAGTGATAGTAAAACAATGGTAAGTAAAATGTTTTAAGAAAAAACTTTTTAAATTATATAATAGCATTAATTTTTCGCAGAATCAAAAAGACAACAAAACGTCGACAATTGTTTCGCCTCTAAACGAGGCATTATCAAGACTGTCTCAGAGAGAACAGCAGTTTTTTTCTTAAAACATTTTACTTACCATTGTTTTGTCATGGATTTTCGCCAAGTAACGCCTGTTTCTATCCAATATTATAGTGATAGTAGATCGGTTAGAGCGCCGTGCAATAATAGTTGATATTACTATTCCGCATGACGGCAATCTCGTGAAAGCCGAAAAAGACAAACAAGTAAAGTACTTGGATTTGGCCCACGAGATTGTCGACATGTGGCATGTAAGCTCAGCTGTTATTGTACCGATAGTCGTTTCCGTGCATGGACTGATCGCCAAGAGCCTCGACCAACACCTACAGAGGCTCTCGTTAGACGGTTGGATTAAGGGCCTGATGCAGAAGGCAGTGTTGCTCGATACGGCACGCATCGTGAGGAAATTCCTCTCTCTGGAGCCCTAACCACCGGTAGCTTGGTCCTTGTACCCGATGCCGGTGGGTCACTATTTTTTATATTTTTAAATATATTTGTATTTTTTATAGATTTATTTAAAAATGTATTAAATATGTAATTAAGTTAAATAAAGGAATATAATAATAATAATAAATACATCCAAGATCAAATCATTAATACCAAGAACTACCGAAAATACATCATCAAGAACCCAAATCTAACAAATGATAAATGTAGGAAATGCCACAGACAATCTGAAACCATACAACACATCACCGGAGGGTGCCCAAACCTTGCACAAACCGATTACACACACAGACACAATCAAGTTGCCAATATCATACATCAAAAACTAGCAATCACACTCTCACTCATACCGAACTCGCACACACCCTACTACCAATATAACCCCAAACCAGTTCTCGAAAACAGCACTCACAAAATGTACTACGACCGAGCAATACTGACGGATAGAACTACCCACTACAACCGACCTGACATTACCCTTCAGGACAAAGTAAATAAAACAACTTACCTCATTGATATAGCCATTCCAAACACTCACAACCTACAAAAAACAATAGCGGAATAAATACATAAATATACTGACTTGCAGGATGAAATTTCAAGAATATGGAAACAAGAAAAAGTTTACATTGTACCGATTGTACTATCCTCCACTGGCGTCATCCCTAACCATTTACACCATAGCCTGAACCTCATTAACCGTAAACTCAATATTTACACACAACTCCAAAAAGCCGCCATACTAAATACCTGCAGAATTGTAAGGAAGTTCTTGCAAATAGATGTCAATGAAGCTGAGACAACAACACATACTTAATTTATACTTGTGTCATTTACTTGATCTAGGTCCGTAAATGACACTCATTACCAGCATAAGCTGAGAAAAAACATAAAAAACAAAAATAATAATAATAAATTTATTTCGTAATAATAATTGTACAATAAAATTTTACATAGAATCTTAATTTTAATTGTGCGCTATTACATCATAGTTAGTGCATTAGTAGCTTAAGTATGTAGGTATAATAATACCTATTTACATTTATATGTTTCTAGATGTTTTATAAATAGGTAGTCTTATAAACGTAATTTGCACCTGAACTAGGTAGTCCTGTATTTCAGGCGCCAATTGCAGCTAAGTAAATTATATAACATTACACAAAAACAATTACGTAACATTATATGATTAGGTTATTCATAATATTATATAATAAGAGCTAGTACAATACCAAAGTGGCTCAATATTGATAACTATATTAGATATGTCTTAATTATTCAACTTATCACTATTTATTTTAATACAGATATTAACTCCTCTGTGTCATCGTAGGACATCCCTTGGAGGGCATTCTTTAGTACTTGCTTACAACGAGAATAATTAAGAGGATAAATATTTGCTGTAGCGTTTATCCTATTGTACAGAAGCGATCCTAAGAACAAGTAAAATTTGCCTGTGTATTCGCGTTTTATCGCAGTTCTTTCAGTGCAAACAATATCTTTCCGTCTTTTGTAGGAAACTTGAGTGCAGTGTAGGGAAGTGATGCGTGCTGTTTTAGTACTGTACTGAGTATGAATAGCTGACGGACTGTTAATACTTCACAAGATTTGTATAGGAGGTTAGTGGGAAATAGGAAAGGGCGGAACGTTGATACCTTAAGGATTGCCCTCTGAGCTCGCTCGACGGGTAAAAGCAAGGTCTTGCCTGCTCCTCCCCATGACGTTATGCAATATGTTATTATTGATTGACAAAGTGCATAGTAGACTTGTTTAATCACCTTTGAGTCACCTATATATCTTATTTATTTGAAGACAAATATCAGCTTGCGCATTCGCTTAATTAGTGCTTCGCTATGATTTTTAAACGAAAGCGTCTCATCTATTATAATACCCAGGTATTTTATAGTATCTGTTATGGCTACAACTGGGTAAGTGCACGTGTTATTTTTATTATCAGGTTCCCTACAATAGTGAGCGTACAGTGAGGGGTTGGGCTGGGTTGTATTCGGTCTCTTGCGCATCGAGAATGAAATATATTTGGTTTTATCTGCATTTAATGTAAGTAAATTGTATTGAAGCCATTTATTTACGATGTTAAATCCTCGCTGCGCACGCCCGTACGCTTATGACTCTGATTCAGCAGAAAAAAGGAGTGCAGTGTCGTCTGCGTATGATATGACCGTACCGTACTCGAGATTTATGCTACATAGTTCATTTATATAAATTAAGAACAAAGTGCTTCCTAATACGCTTCCCTGGGGAATGCCGAACGAGGTGTTCTCGAGATCTTCACTGATAATATTACAGATCTTTACACATTGAGTACGCTCTTTTAAGTAGCTTTTGAGGAGGTCCAATTGTACGCCTCTTATTCCCATGTTGTCAAGCTTTGTCAACAGCTTAGGAATAAAGACCGTGTCATAAGCTTTGGCAAGATCCAGGAAGATTCCCACTGTGTAGTTACCCTTGTCAAGCTCTTGTGCTATGTAATCCGTTAGTTGATGCACCGCATCGGCTGTTGACCTATTAGCTCTAAAACCAAACTGGGTATTTGACAAAAGCGCATTGTCCTCTAAATATTTCGTGAACCTGTTGTTTATAATTTTCTCAAGTATTTTCGATATTGCAGGGAGTAAGGAAATAGGTCTGTAATTTGTTACCTGGTCTTTTCCTCCAGTCTTGTATACAGGGACAACAACAGCTTTTTTAAGGCACTTAGGGAAAATACCCGACGATACACATTTTTGGAATATGTTAGTTAACGGTTGCACCAGCGTACGCCTGCATTTTTTAAGGATTTTATTTGATATAAGGTCCCAACCAACAGTACAATCATCTTTTAGATTCATTATTATCCTCTCTACCTCTTCTTCGTCGGTGTCTAATAGCACAAAAGATGACAGGGTACTTCTACTCTGGAACGGAGGGCTTGCTGCAAAATGTGTATTTGCTTGCGTTTGCTGCGCAAGTCGCCTACCAACTTCTATAAAAACTTATTGACCATGTTAGATGATGCGACCTGTGATGAATGGATGTTTAATAAACTTGAAGGCGATTCATTTTGTTTCGTAGTGTATGTTATACTTTTAATACGCCGCCAGATAATTTTACTATTTAAACCTGCCTTTTCCAGTTCTTGTTTGTCGTGATGTATTTTAACTTTTCTTAACAGATTATTGCAAAAATTCCTGTATCTTTTGTATGAAAACTGTAGCGCTAGATTGTCAGGGTCGCTCTTACATTTCAAGTGTAGTTTATCCCTGTGTTTTATACAACGGATAAGACCAGGTGTAATCCAAGGTTTTAAGTTATTATTTTTGTTACTTGTTCGTATTATACATGTATTTTTATTAATTGCACTTTTTACACATTCAATCAAGTAAAAACACAAAACTGCGGGTCATCAGAATAGTAAACTGGTTCAAAATCGATGTCGCGTAAATCGTGTTCAAGTTTATTCATGTTTAATTTCGAGACTAAGCGAGTTTTTTCTAGTTTAGGTAACTTGCAACTCATTGTTAGTAGGGCAGCGTTATGATCGGTTATAGTGGAATTTATGACGAATGTATGCGCGGGGTATTGCGTTTTTAGCATGATATGATCTAAACAAGACCCACTTGCCTGTCGCGTGACAAAAGAGTGCGTAGGGAATAAGCCATGAAATGAGCAGAGGTTGAGATAATGCTGGGCATCGTCTTTTACGTCCTGTTGTCCTTGCAAGATGTTTATGTTTATGTCTCCAATTAAAATTATGTTTTTAAAGGAAGATAGACTTTGAAGAGTATCATTTAGTGAATCAATAAACGTGTACTTATCGCTAAAGGCGGGAGGCCTATATATTGCTAGTATTGCCAAGTCTGTTCCTATTTCTATTAAAAGCCTATTACACTCTTGCATATTCGGTTCCCCGATAGTTGCATTAATTGCACTTTTTATGTAAACTACAACGCCGTCGTTTTGATTGTATAATGTATTACTTCTGTACATATTATTAGTGGTATATTATATGGTAATGATAGCCTACATTCCGTAAAGACGATGACGTCAAGATTCATATTTATTCTATGCTGTAAAGTTAGAAAATCATCAAAGTTCTTAAAGACACTGCGTATGTTTTGAGTAATTATGGAAAATCTAGCTGGTCACCAAGCGACTGGACATGTTTACTGGCTTGTACGGCTTTCATTTTTAAAGATTGGTACTCTACTGCTAATTGGGATGTACCATGACCTACTTTCCGGCATAAGGAGCTAATCCTCATTTTTTGTTCTGAGTTTAACTTACTTGTAGCCTCAGATACAATTGTGCACACCTCATTGAGACACTGCTCGATGGTGGTCATCCAATTCTGGATCTCAGGTGTAGAAATAACCTCCATCCTGCTTTCCTCTTGGGCAATGTTAGGGCGTGGTGCGGGTGCAGAAGTCGGTGGAGGTGAGCGGACCGTCCTTGCACTCCTGTTGAAAGGGCTTCCCTCCATTTGTATTTTCAGATAATGCCTACTCTAACTATAGTACATTATCGTCGTAATAATACTCACAATTCACTTTACACAAATTGCACTTATTAGTAATCGAGGTCACTACTCAGCAGATTATCATTTGATATTATTATAATTAATTATACTTAATTATTGATCACACATGTCCATTCATAGCGAGTTCAGCTCAGCTTATTACATTAACATTGATAAAAGTAAGAAACGTCAATATTTACTATCGACAATTTTTTATATCCGTACAACCCTAGGAATGTCAGGTAGATTAAGGTAATATAAGGAAATATTTTACTGAGTACCTATAGTACAAAATGTGGCTAACGCTTACCATTAACGATCAAATAAGTAGGTATGGAAAGCCAGTTGAAGATTTAATCTTTACATGACTATTACATTCGGTTGTATCATATTTGACAGAATTTTAAATAGCCATAGTCAACAAAGGTGAGATAAATCCGCAAAAAATAAAATCAAATATCTTTTATGAACGCATCACTCAAGACCTGCATCACACTTTCCACAAACTTTCCATTTCCATAATGTGACAATTCGGCACGGCAAGGCTGGCGGCGGCTTAGGTGCGGGACACGAAATAAAAAAAAAGTGACAATGACATTGACGTGTAAAAATGTCAATTAGTGTTTTCACGTAGGTACAAGACAAATTATTAGAAAATTTCATGAAAGGGCGGGAAATCTGTGTCCCTTCGTCTAGCATACTCACCATGGAATCCTGATATTTCATGAATGCCAAAAAATAGTGCTGAAATAGTGCTAATTATTGCCCAAAGGAAAAAAATAGTGCTCTTATACTTAAGAAATTATAGCCATAGTTCGATGAGTATACTGGACGAAGCTTTTGCCCAGCATACTCACCTCCGTTTGTGGAATTTGTGTACGCTTCAACCATAATTCATACTTAAAAAAATTGTGCCCAAATAGTGCCAAATAGTGCCCAAAAAGAAAAAACGGTGCTCTAATAACTCCGGAGTTATCCTAGGCTTCGTTCAGTGAGTATGCTGGGCGTAAAACCTACGCACTTCACTACGCGAATACCAGACGAGCTATAGGTACAATTTACGGCTTTAAAAATTGTGTTGACTTTTGACCTAGAACACCATTAAATTTAATTGTAAACTTTTACATAACATTAGATTTAGTACAGTCGAGTTCAAAACTTTCTAATAACTTACATTTTGTGTAACAATTTTTTAACCTTCGACGTAAAAACGACGGAAAGGAGAAGATTCACTCCCCATACTTATCTGGGCTAATTTTGAAAGCCAACAAAAATAAACTTAATATTCTGATAGAGTATAATAAAATAAACATTTTTTATTACTAGACCAAAGCCCTAAGTCAACTCTGAGAGATAAAATTCAGCATCAAAAGTTTGTGAAAAAATCCTAATTATTGCAATATTTTGTCGTAATTGCGAGTCAGAATGTAATAAAAGGTCTCAGTTACAGTGTTCTTACTAGTCTCAGGCTGGCCCGCTGGTTGCGCCTGCGCCACATGCCATCTCGCTCGCACTTAGCGTGTAGCGCAGTCCGCGTGGCGGGCGGGGCGGGCGGCACAGTACCGGCCAGTATTGTTTTGTTCCCGACAGTATTCCTGGCCGTGCATGGGTCCTGACCCTCGACTGATGGGTCTCTTTAGCGCGTACCTCGGAAGGGGCCAGTTTCCAAAGGTGTGAAGGACGGGGAAACTGGTCCTGATGCGTAAGGCGGGGTGGCCGGTAGACTCACCGTCCGGATACCGACCGATCGTGTTACTCGACGAGGTGTGTAAGCTCTTTGAGCGAATTATCGCGGAACGCCTCGTCGAGCATCTCACGACAGTGGGGCCAGACCTGGCGGAAAACCAGTACGGTTTCCGTTGCGACGCTCCACCGTGAGCGCGATCATGCGCGTTAAGAGCCTGACGGAGGACGCAGTCTCGCAGGTCCAGGTGGTGGTGGCGGTGTCTCTTGACATCGCCAATGCTTTCAACACCTTGCCATGGAGCTGCGTTAGGGAGGCGCTCGTGTATCACGAAACGCCTCTCTACCTCCGTCGTATTGTCGGGGATTTATCTCGTCGATTTATCTCTCGGAGAGGGCCATAGCTTTCCCTAGCTGGCTCGGGCCAGCTCGGCGAGATGTGTCGTGCGGTGTTGGTCCTGGGGCCGCTTCTTTGGGACATCGGCTACGACTGGGTGCTGCGGGGTGCGTTGCCTGAGGGCGTCGGTGTAACGTGCTACGCCGACGATACCCTCGTCACGGCGTGGGGTGCAACGTACCAGGACTCAGCACTCAAGGTCACGACGGGTGTTGCTCAAGTCGTGGGTCGGATACGGCGGCTGGGACTGGAGGTGGCTTTGCACAAGTCTGAGGATCTGTGTTTTCATAGACTTCGGAACGGTCCACCTGAAGGTTCCAGCATAAATGTAGGAGGCGGTAGCATCGGCATCAAGCCCTCGATGAAGTATCTAGGGATCGTACTTGATAGCCGATGGAATCAAGATCTCAGGAGAGGCTGCATGTCTCCTAGCCGGGACCCCTCCATGGGACCTGGAAGCGAGAGCCCTGGAGGCGCTGGAGCGGGACCACAGGCCTGCGTCTCGAGAAATCGAGGACCAGCGGTCCCAACTCCGCCAGAATCTCATGGAGTCATGGAGGGTGCGACTTGAGCAACCCAAGTAGGGTACCACCATCATCGCGGCGGTGAGACCGATCATGGACGATTGGCTGCAGAGGCAGCATGGTGACCTCACGTATCATGTGACGCAGATCGTTACCGGGCATGGATGCTTCGGTAGCTATCTGTTTCGCATCCATCGTGAGGTCACACCCCGGTGTCAACACTGCGAGGTTTCCGACGACGTCTACGCCTAAGACCATCGACCTCCATGATCGGGACTTGAGGACGGCGGAATCGCCGTCTCTCTCTCTCTCTCGTTTAGATAACCATAACAGTAGCAATAGCAGTTATTAAGTTTAAACAAAACAAGGCTGTTTTACGTCTACGCTAGTCACACTTTACACTAAATATTTAACCCCTAAATAAAATCTCAAGGAATCGATTTAGAACTTTGGTGTAATAATAAAAAATGCTTACAATGTTGTATTCTATCAAAATCAAGCAAATTTTTTTAGTGGCCGGCAAAATAAAAATTAGCCCAATCTGAACCTTGGCCTTTGACGTGTCTGTGTTTATGTGTGTGTGTCTGTGGCATCATAGCTCCCAAAAGAATGATCCGATTTGGATTTTGTTATTTTTTTGTAAGGTGAATTAGCCGGGAGTGTTCTTAGCTATGTGTGATGAAAATCGGTTCAGTCGTTTAAAAGATACGGGGAGATGAGATTGAAATAAAACAACAATTTGCCGATAAATGAATGAAACGCACAAACCGTTATTTTGTTCTAGAGCGGCATGCAACAATTTGTATTTTATTATTTATTTTTATTTATTAATCTTAGGCGACAAGTGTAAATGGTTGGCATGCTGGTCAACATCATACCCGGGAGTGCATATATCTGAAATCATGAAGTAGAGCTGACCACGGAGGAATAATCACCGAAAATGTCCTAGACATCGACGAAAAAGTTCTTTAACATTTAGCTAGAAATTCAAAAACTGGCGTGCCCCTTCGTCCAGCATACTCACCATGGAATCCTGATATTTCATGAATGCCAAAAAATTGTGCTGAAATAGTGCTAATTAGTGCCCAAAGGAAAAAAATAGTGCTCTTATACTTAAGAAATGACCGCCATAGTTCGATGAGTATGCTGGACGAAAGTTTCGCCCAGCATACTCACCTCCGTTTGTGGAATCTGTGTACGCTTCAACCATAATTCATACTTAAAAAGATTGTGCCCAAATAGTGCCAAATGGTGCCTAAAAAGAAAAAACGGTGCTCTAATAACTCCGGAGTTATAGGCTTCGTTCAGTGAGTATGCTGGGCGTAGGTTTTACGCCCACTCACTTCACTACGCGAATACCGAACGAGTTATAGGTAAAATTTACCGCTTGAAAAATTGTGCTTGAAATAGTCCCCAATATCAGTCCAATTTTCGCTTGACTTTTGACCTAGAAAACCATTAAATTTAATTGTAAACTTTTACATAACATTAGATTTAATACAGTCGAGTTCAAAACTTTCTAATAACTTACATTTGACGTGTCTGTGTTTATGTGTGTGTGTCTATGGCATCGTAGCTCCCGAAACGATGGTCCGATTTGGATTTTGTTTTTTTTGTAAGGTGAATTAGTCGGGAGTGTTCTTAGCTATGTGTGATGAAAATCAGTTCAGTCGTTTAATAGATACGGGGAGACGAGATGGAAATAAAACAACAATTTGCCGACAAATGCATGAAACGCACTAAACGTTATTTTGTTCTAGAGTGGCATGCAGCAATTTGTATTTTATTGAGCGAGCGAAGCGGAGCTCAATTTTAGGCGACAAGTGTAAATCGTTTGTGCGTTTACTCCTCCGAAACTGCTCAACCGATTTTGACCAAATTTGGAATGCTGGTCGACATCTTACCCGGGAGTGCACTGAAAATGTCCTGGACATTGACGAAAAAGTTCTTTAACATTTAGCTAGAAATTCCAAAATTGGCACGCGCGTGCAAGACATGCAGCTGGTGGGTTCGGAAAAACGATTTTCGAAATCGGATCCACCATCGAGGAATAATCACCGAAATTTTCTGATTCTGATATGTAATAAAAACATTTGCTCCGCTCTAAATTTTACACGAAGAATTGAAAGTTCGGGAACTTTGTTGTCGTTGGATCCCTCATGAACTGACAGCGGAGCAGAAGTGGGCTCGCGTGGAATGGTGCTCACAGATGCCACTGAAGTACGACCACGGACATTCTTATGCTGTTTATGACATTGTCACAGGAGACGAAACGTGGATTTATTGATTTGAACCCGAAAAAAAAACATCAACGGGTGGTTGCACTCCGCCAGCTCTCTGAGAAACATAGGCGTGCACACAAAAACTTGCATATGGTGTTTATAGTATGGTAAATATGGTGGGCTTTGAAAGAGAAAGGTGTGCCTGGGAAGTATGTAGAGTTGATCTGTGCTATGTATTGTAGATCGAGAACCTACGTACGATGTGCTGCTGGTAACACCGACAAGTTCAGTGTGGAGGTAGGCCTGCATCAGGGCTCAGCGCTAAGCCCGTACCTCTTCCTTTTAATAATGGATGTCTTGACATCGGAGATACAGAAAGAGACCCCCTGGTGTATGCTATTTGCCGATGACATTGTTCTTGTCGGTGAAGACGGGCCTGAGGTACAGAGCAGACTGGAGAAGTGGCAGTGTAAACTGGAGAGTGTAGGCTTGAAAATCAGCAGAAACAAAACGGAATACATGTTCTCCGATTTCGGCGGTCTCTCCAGCTTTACACCCATAACACTAGACGGCGTACCATTGCCAGGCTGCTGAAGCTTCCGATATCTCGACTCTCTTATCCAGGAGGACGGGGAAATCGGTCGTAAAGTGAAGCACAGAATTGACGCAGGTTGGATGAAATAGCGGCAGGTCAAAGCGATATGCGACCCCCAATTTCCTCCGAAACTTAAGGGGGAAATTTACAAGACTGTCGTCAGACCTGCCGTCCTGTATGGACTTTCATGTGTGGCCGTAAAAGCGACGGATGAAAGAAAACTGCATGTAGCGGAAATGCGAATGTTAAGATGGATTTTTTTTTTTTTTTTTTTTTTATGTTTGGTTCGCCAAATTGACGCCGCCCGCCTGGTGGTAAGTCGTGACGACGTCTAGCGATTGTGGGCCACTCTCACAGCACACATTACTATTGAGAGTGGCCCTCAACTTGACGACCTACTGATGTGCCTCTTCACGCTCCGCTTAAAGAACCCAGGATTATATGTAGGAGGAAACACGTGCACAGGCAGGGCGTTCCAGGCCACTATCGTTCGGCAGAGAAACGAACGTTTAAAACGTTCGGTTCTCGCGAACATGCTATCCACTGTGTGGAAGTGGCATCTCTGCCCGGCACGAGTCGTTCGGGATCGGAAGAAAGAGGGTGGGATCAGATTGAAGAGCTCTTCAGAACACTCGCCGTGGTAAATACGGTAGAATGCGGCCAAGGAAGCTATTGTTCGGCGCTGAGCTAGCGGCTCAAGGCTTCCCGTTACCTCCGGACAACCTATAATACGGATAGCCCGTCGCTGCATAGCGTCGAGAGCGTCCAGCAGATACTTCGCGGAGCCGTCCCAGAGGTGAGAGCAGTATTCGACGCAGGGTCTAATCTGCGTCTTGTACAGCAGACACCTCTGGTCCGGTGTAAAGAATCTCTTTACCTTATTCAGTATTCCTAGTTTCCGCGAAGCTAGCCCTATACATCTTTCGATGTAGTTTTTATTATTGAGCTCTCGACGAACGTCTATGCCAAGGATATCAAGGTTGTCCTTCATTGGTAATAATGCATTCTGAAGAGAGGGTAGGGGAAGGAAAGGGGATTTCTTCGCAGTAAATGCACACGCCTGTGTTTTGCGGGCATTGAACTCGACCAGGTTCTCGGTACCCCATTGAGAGATACTGTCGAGGTTACGGTCGAGATCAGCCACGAGTCGTCGTCTCTCCTCCTCAATCTCAGATCGCCCCGCCGTCGGACGAACCGAGTAACTCCCGTGCAGTGTGCTGTCATCTGCATAGCAATGAATGTTCCCGAGGGATATCATATCATTGATATGCAGAAGAAAGAGAGTTGGTGATAGTACGGACCCCTGCGGTACCCCGGCATTCACTTGCAAGAAGCGAGAAGCCTGGCCATCGCAGAGGACCCGCACTCGGCGCTCGTTTAAAAAGCTGGCAATCCAGCTGCACAGTTGAGGAGGTAGACCATATGCCGGAAGCTTGGAAAGGAGCGAAGCATGCCAGACCCTATCGAAGGCTTTGGCGATGTCCAGGCTAATAGCCAAGGACTCGCCGTGCCTTTCCATAGCCCCACCCCAGACATGCGTTACGAATGCCAGAAGATCACCCGTTGATCGCTTTGGCCTGAAGCCGTATTGTCGATCATTGATTAGCGAGTGATCCTCTAGGAATTGCATGAGCTGCTTATTTATAAGGAGCTCAAGCACCTTGCAAATGACTGAGGTGACAGCTATGGGTCGATAGTTGCCTGGATCGGACCGATCCCGTTTCTTGGGGATCGGTTGTACGTTCGCCTCCTTCCAGACCTCCGGCACGAGCCCTGAAGAGTATGACAGGCGGTACAGACGCGTTAATACTGGAGACAACTCAGCTGCACATTTTCGTAGCACCACCGCCGGAATGCCGTCAGGGCCACTGGCTTTCCGCGTGTCGAGTGACCGCAGCACTGCCCGTACATCACATTGCCTGATAACAATATCAGGCATTGTGTGGCCACAGTTGGCGATGGCGGGGGGCTGCAGGCCACGGTCGTCGACCCGGGAATTAGCCGCAAAGAGGTCTGCGAGCATATCCGCTTTCTCTTGGGCTTTGTGAGCCAGTGTTCCATCTGGGTAACGCAGCGGTGGCAGCGAGGGCTGACAAAAGTTAGATTGCACGGCTTTGGCCAGTTGCCAGAATCCACGGCTGCCCGTGGGATGGGAAGTGAGCTCCTGACCAAGCCGCGCGACGCGCTGGGCATCCGCTCTCTTAAAGGCCCTCTTACTCGACTTTGTGGCCCGGTTGTACGCTGCTTTGAGGTGGCCCACGTTTGGGTCGCGCACAGCCCGGGCCCTGATCCAGGCGCGATATGCCGACTGTTTTTGTCGAACAGCTTTGGCACAATCTCGCCCGAACCAGGGACGGGCTCTGCGGATACTGGCGACATCAGTGAAAGGGATGTAATAATCCATCCCTAAACTGATATCGCCAGCAATAGCAGAAGCACTATCCGAAGGAGCCTTTCCTACAAAGCAGCGCTGGCTCCAGGGGACGGACGCATAATAATCGCGAAGACCGTCCCAATCCGCTGACGAGTAGTGCCATAGTCGTCGTGACGTTTGTACAGGACGTGCAGGAGGTGACACCTTCATGCCAGCGTGAACAACACAGTGGTCGGAACTACCCAGTGGGGCTCCTACCGAAACACTGTACTGGGCTGGGCGACTCGTCAGCAGTAGATCCAGCAGAGCGGGCGCGTGATCTGACCTGTCTGGTATCCGGGTGATCCCGCATACCATCTGGGTCAGACCGTGGGAGAGAGCGAACGCATGGGCGGCTCTACCCGCATGATCAGTCTTGAGGGACCCCAGCCATTCAATGTGATGGCCATTGAAGTCCCCCAGAAATACTAGGTCAGCGTTCGGGAACCGCACCTGCGCTTCATCAGCCGTCTCGCTGAGGTACTGGAAGAGCTTTGTTGTCTCAGAATCCCCTGTGTGGGATCGGTAGACGCACACGTAGATCTGGCTCATAGAGCCATGGTCTACGTGCAGCCAAAGGACGGAATTGGAGGGGTTCTCTAGGCAGCGCAACCGGCGGCAGCAAACATCCGCCCTAACGAACACGCACACCCCGGCTTTGTCTCGAAATTGTTCCTCGATGACATAGCCGGGGTAACACAGGTAAGACGTGTCGTCAGGGCGGCGTATTTGTGTCTCCGTGAGGAAAATCACAGCGGGCCGTGCCGTCTCAAGGTGGTGGTGGACGGTATCGAGGTTCGCATGGAGTCCACGGACGTTAGTGAACTCCACCTCGAAATGTGAAGTTGTGGGGTTTCCTAGGGCCGCTGTGTAACGTTTATTTCTTTTTTGTTGCACTGCCATTGTAGATTTTGAAGAAGAAGCGTGAAGACAGGGCGACATTTGGTGCAGCAGTAAGTGACAAAGCGCAGGGGCTAGCTTTGTCTAGAACCGTGTGGTTAGGTCGGAGCCGACTCGCCGGACGGAAGGGCTCCCAAACCCCCCTGATGCAAGGCTGCCGCTACCCCACACCGGTTACCACCCGGAGCGGCGATCCCACATCAGGATTATGCGCAACATGTGGGGCAGCCTCCTGGGGTGGTTGGCCCCAGGCGGGCCCCATGACTGTGTTGCGGGCGGCCGCGGCAACGCTGTTGCTAAGGGTCTCCCTGGCCGGCGAATCGACCCACACCACCCACACTAGACTCCGTTTCGCCCCCACTGGTCCCATGCCTGCTGCACCCAGCCTGGGCTGGGTTACTTGGGGGGCTTTAGCACAGCTGCACGGTGGTACCCCCCCGGACCAACACTGTTGTACCACCTGGTACCCACGTAGGGGCCGAAGCCACTCCATAGGTACCGTAAATTAACGAGCCTCGTCCGTTTATCAGCAGGTGCGCCACTAGCAGGTGAGGTCGCTGGGGCCCTATAGATGTTGGTAGAGCCCCTTTGCACCCAAAATGGATGTGTGGTGTAACAAGGATGGATAGAGTAAGGAACGAGTATACACGCTGATTTTATCACCGTCAGCAGTCGAAAGGGTTCGCTCTCGGAATAATATTTGGATTCCATTTTTAACATCTAAATTACTGTACTGATAATAATAAAAAAAATTGTTATTTCTGTAATTCTTCTCACTCGATCAAGTTTAACATTAGTAGCAGTACGATATTTCATTGATGAATTGACGAGGACGGGCGCGGCGCTCTCGCCAGGCTCAAGGCTGCACGTCTCGCACACACAGATCCATCCTTCGAGCGCTTCTAAATACCGCGCAAATCATGTGTTAGGGAGCAATGACCCCGCGCAGCCAATATGGCCAGTATCACTACGAAACATACCTACTTGAACATAAAGTACACACTCCACACATTTCTCCACACATTTCTCATCGTTCTTTACACGGACCGTCTGTAATACCTACTTTATTATTAACGATAGTGAGTTAATGACCTTTGAACTATGTAAATACCAGGCGTACCAGGCGTCTTTAAAAAATTGGAGCTATTTACAAATAAAATCAAACTTACATACCTATTTACAGTTTATTTACACTAATTTACAGTTCTCTGTACCGAAGTAACTGTTCGATATGGAGTCCATTCCTTTCAATACACAAACGTGCACGTTTCAATTGATTACATTCAACTTGTTCAATGTGTCTCTATCACTTTTCACAATATCAAAAGCGTCTACTATCGCACTGCGTAGTTCTTTGCGGGTATGATACTCTCTGGCATTTAAGTGCTCCGGCTGGGAGTACAATCGCCTAGCCTCTTGTAGGTTGTGGTTAGCAATTGCATACAATTGTACCATTGCTAGATACTCCACGTTCGAATATTCGTACTGACGACTCATTTTACTCACTGACACACACGATTACGCAACAGACGCCGGCGCTGTCACGAGGTTTACTGGATAGGCGAGCCGCAGTGTCGCCGCTAGGAGGATTCGGAAGATACGCTGAGGTGGGGGCCGGGGGCGGCCCACGCTTGCTCTGTGCCAGCGCATTGTTGAATGAAAACGAACTGTACCGTAACTATCGTTGTAAAACTTAAGTATTTAAGAGAGTGCGTCCCCTACAACGGGTTCTCATTTGATGTCTAGAAACTTAATATATTTTTTTTTATTTCTAAAAAAAAATTAGTTTTTTTTTTCAAAGTAATGCTGCCAGTTGGTTCAAAAATTATTCCGTAAGCGAACCCTTGTGTACTGCTGATGGTGATAATATCAGCGTGTATTAGAGGAAGTTTGAAAGTTTCCCCAGTAAATGAAAACGTGAGAAGCGAACGGCTATCATGGTATGGACATGTTATGAGAAGAGAGGAAAGTGATGTGGTAAGAAAGGTGCAAAGTATGAATGTAGATGGCCTGAGAACTCGAGGCCCAAGAAAAGATCGACAGAATGTGTGAAAGAGGATATGACCAGGAAAGGAGTGACTGAGGAGATGACGTGTGACAGGGATGTATGGAAGATGAAAACATGTTGCGCCGACCCCAAATAATTGGGATAAGGGCAGGCAGATGATGATGATACTTTTCCTGGATAAAAAGTACCCAGGGTGGTGCCCAGGATATTAAAGAATAATTATACCAAGTTTCATCGTAATCGAACCGGTAGTTTTTGCGTGATGCCTGATCAAACAGACAGACAGACAAAATTTTTTTGGGTTCGGTGTCGGTCTATTAACACCCCCTGCCATTTATTTTTTTGATATTTTCAATGTACAGAATTTTCACTTCTACAGATTTATTATAAGTATAGATAGATTAGTAGAATAAGATAAAGCTAGGAATCTAATATAATACTCGTACATTTGTAAGTACCTTGATCTATACCCACACTATATATTTCAATGGTGAATGACAATTAAGTAGGTATACATTCAAATAAGTTAGTGTGGGAAAGTCTGAAGCTAAACATACAAAGATCTGTTCTTACGAACCATGTCATCGATTTTAGTAAAAATAAAAACTGCATTCACAGATATCTTTATTTTTTAATTAAATAAAAAGATGACATGGTTTCTAAAAACAGATCTTCGTATGTCTTATAGTTTCAGACTTTGCCATACTGACCCATTTGAATGTTAATCTCTGTATAATCGTATGCAATTGCAATTGCACTAATTAAACTTTAAAATGGAGATCTAATTGCACTAAGTTACCAGACTGTACCTACCTGCTACTACTTTGACTAGGTTCTACGGTATGATTTAATAGGAATACCTATTATGTAGGCATAAAGAAGTTTATTTATTAAGATTTGTTTTGATAGTGAAAATTCTTTCAATAATGTATAGATAAGTTCTTACTTATAGCTGCATTATCCCTAGTGGTATAGGCACAGACTAGATACATTGGCGCCTGAAGTACAGGACTACCTAGTTCAGGCGCAAATTACGTTTATACGACTACCTATTTATAAGAGATACATATTTTTTGTTGGACATGCTCACACAACATCATCTTGCCCAATCCAAGCTCTAAGCTTGTGCTATGCGATCTAGACAGCTGATAATCATACTTATGTATTTCTAAATACATATATAACATACATAGAAAACACCCAAACTCCGAAACAAACATTTGTGGATCACACAAATATTGGATTCGACCCGGAAATCGAACCCGAGACTCCGGAGTCGAAAGCCGATGCACTACCTATCATGCCACCGAAGCAGTCAAACGCAGTCAAACAAATATATATTATGTAAATAGGTATTATTATACCTACATACTTAAGACAGAATAGGGAATAGAACTTACATACTTAAGATACTGATGTACTAACTATAATGTAATAGCCCACAATTAAAATTAAGACTGTAAATTTTATTGTACAATGATGACGGTATAAACTTTATTTATTTATTTTATTACTATGATCTAAGCTGGGGAATGGTAATATGGAATCCCATGGGAATAGGGTCTACTTATCTAATTATGATAAAAAAACCATTTAAATTTGTACAAAAATAATTTATTTAGATCATGATTGCATCCTAAAGAGCGTGAGGGCTACAGTAAAATACAACACGTGGTTTTATAATATTTGGCATGAGTTTAATGGTGGTAGAGGGGAGCGGAGTAGGCAACGGGAGCGGCAGCATATTTGGCGTATGGGGCAGCGGCGTAACCGACAGGGGCAGCGGCGTAACCGACCGGGGCAGCGGCGTAACCGACAGGGGCAGTGGCGTAACTGACAGGAGCGGCGGTGTAGCTAAGAGGAGCGACCACTTTGGCAACGGGAGCGACTACCTTGGTAACAGGAGCGACGACTTTAGTGACGTGGGCGATGGGTTCCTTGTGCACAACAGCGTTGAATCCATTGTGATCATCAGCGCTGTATTCCACGGTGCGCTTGGTACCGTCAGGGTCTACCACAGAGTAGAAGCCGCGTACTACGTCGCCGTCGCGGGTCTCTTGCTGGCTCTTGGAGTCACCGGTGAGGCCGTCTTGTACGTCGTACGCGTAGCTGTATTGTGGGTGTGAGTATTCCTCAGCGATTACTTTTGCAACGGGAGCAGCATACGCTGTTGGTGCCAACACTTTAGCTACGGGAGCTGCATACGCTAATGGGGCAATGGGTGCAGCAGGGGCGAGCACTTTAGTGATGGGTGCAGCGTATGCTACAGGGGCTGGTTGGTACACTGGGCCAGCGGCATATGCCAATGGAGCTGCTGGGGCGTATCCAGCGCTGGCGGCAGCCACCAAGCAGGCAAGGACTACAAACTGAAATCAAAATTAAGTATTTTAGAATAATTTCTGTGGTGGTGTAGTTTAAAAACTATATTATTGATATCCTATCTACTGTAATACCTACCTTAAATGCCATGGTTGTATTTTCACTTGATCAAAGATGCTGAATGATGTAAGACGAGGAATGTATAGAGCTTATATAGTACCAACAGGGGCGCACCCTTTCACTTAGCGACGTCGTGCGTACAGCATAATGTGGCCGTGAAATTGAGCCCCGGAGCTATTATTCGTGTTCCCTAGTTTTAGTCACCTTTATGAAATCATTTTAACCCTGTTACATTATACTCCACATGTCTTTTGTGTAATCTGTCCTTTTTCATCCAAGGAAAAAAAACGTAGAGGGATAACGTTTTCCACACACACACACACACACACACACACATCACGCCTATATCCCCAAAGGAGTAGGCAGAGGCGCATTACACACCCACAATTTGCCAGTATTTTTATTCCCACGTAATAGGGGACAAGCCTATTGCCGTCACCGGGCACATATGGCATTTAAGGTGTAAAATTTACTATG
This sequence comes from Nudaria mundana, assembly GCA_963556515.1. Lineage (NCBI taxonomy): Eukaryota > Metazoa > Arthropoda > Insecta > Lepidoptera > Erebidae > Nudaria > Nudaria mundana. The sequence goes on along the minus strand of OY748306.1, from coordinate 9,951,182 downwards.
CCCAATGTTAGACAGGTGGATACTCATATTACTATGAATAATGAAATAGTTCAAATAGTCAATACCACAGTTTTTCTTGGAATAACTTTAGATAGTAAACTGCAATGGGGTTCTCATATCACAGCCTTGGCAGGAAGACTTAGTTCGGCTGCCTATGCGGTTAGAAAGATAAGGTCACTGACTGATGAAAAAACGGCACGATTTGTTTATTTTAGCTACTTTCATAGCGTTATATCATATGGTCTGCTGCTATGGGGCTCAGCTGCCGATATTGAGACAATATTCATATTACAGAAACGAGCTATACGAGCAATCTATAGATTCGGACTCCGTGACTCGCTGAAGGAACTATTTAAGGAAATTAATGTTTTAACCGTTGCTTCTCAATATGTTTACGACAACATCGTGTATGTACGGAAGAACATAGAACTCTTCAAAAAAAGATCCGACAACCATAATTATAATACAAGAAATAAAAATAAACTTGCAATGACAAAAATTAGACTTCACAAAGTTGGTAATTCGTTTGTAGGCAAATGTATAAAAATATTTAATAAAATTCCGCAGGATCTGGTTGACATGCCATAAGTTTAAAATAGTAGTGAAAAAACATTTGATGAAGAAAGGCTATTATAATGTAGATGAATATCTTAATGATAAAAATGCATGGTCACCCTAATCTGCTGTTGTTAGCCACTCGTACAATAGAAATTGTAACACAATGTAAACAAAACATTATTAAAAAGAAAATTGATAATCTACCACCTACCTACCTAGAACCAACTTACCGAACCAGCGAAAGAATCATTTTCAAATGGTTATTTATGTAATTAATTTAGTATTTTTATAATAGTGCTTGACATAAAATTGTAAAATTTTGACATTCATATGTGCTCTTTATGTGTCTAAACTGAATAAATGAAATTTATTATTTGATTCTTCTTTGATTCTTTGATTGATTCTTTGACACATACGTGTATAATGGGTTATGTCCAAAATGGCCGAATGAATTTAATAAAAAGTAGCAGCTATATTGTAATCCGTTGCCTTGCGTTGAAATGTTGATGAAAGGCAAACAAAATCTTACGTGCCAGCCGCTGTGGCACAGCTAATTAAAGTCCTGGGACTATAAATTGCGATAACTTTTTACAATGTCCGATTATGGTACCTAATTCATTTTTTATTAGTAAGTACTTACCTCGATGCAAGACCCCAATATTTAGAAAAATCGTACCTTTAACGGTGAGAAAATAGAGGTTATTGAATATGTAGATAGAAATTATAAATCATCAAAAACTGATACTTCATCGGCAGGTCTCGAACCCACGGTCATTCCTTAAGAAGGGGAATATTCTGACCAAGTGAGCTACAATGACTACGATTACAATGATTACAATGACTTCGTTTAATGGTTTGAGTCATGCCGATGATATTTAAGTTTTTGTGATTTAAGTATAATTTCTATATGGTTGCCCTATGGTCGAACAGTAGACCTCGCGAACATTAAAATCATTTTTTGCGATTTCCAAGCCCCCCACCCCCCTCTCCCCAGTAAAAAAATATCCCCACTAAAAATATTGTTTCTAGTAAAGGAATACTTGTGCCAAGTTTCGTGAAGATCGTACAATAAAGGGGACCGCTAGCCCTGAAACACATTAAAACGGCCATATTTCCCCCTCAATCCAAATCACGATGAAAAAATTGTATTAAATCAAGGAACACTTGTGCCAAGTTTCGTTAGTAGTATTCGATTCCATACAATTCTATTCCATACAACTCATTATAAGTATATAATTATATCTTAACCATAACCACCTTTGTGTTTCTACTGAAACGTGAACTTAATCGTATTCAGTCATGTTGAACGAAGTTCATACAGTTTTATAAAACAATGTCATTAAATTTCATATACCTGTTTCTACCTACCGGCCCACTTCCTGTTTCTACTAACGCAAGCCATTCGTAAGTTGCGCTTAGTGACTATTCTCTTTAGTAAGTCGAAGCTCAAGGTCCTATGTAATAAGAGCGGCCGGACACCAGACACATTCGCTTCTCGGTTATCTAGTTAAGTGACATTTCACTAACGTAGGTATCGTGGTCAACAGGCCGCCCGGTCCAAATCTAAAGCAAGTACCTGGCTTGATTTCTGCGTGTCGTGAGCCGTGTATATATTCATTCGTGATAGAAAATACCAATGTGCATGCATTTCATTACCCACCAAATATCTACTAATAGATAAATAAATTGCCTCGGAGAGCACGTTAAGCCGTCGGTCCCGGTTGTCATACGAATAGCTATGGCAGTCGTTTGGTGTAGTTGTAGACCTAAATAAAAATCCGACCGGTCTAACTACAGAACTTCGATATCGCCCATGGGTTGTGGAGGTTAGATTGTAGTCGCTCCGCGGAAAATATTGAAATTTAGCCGCATCGCAGTTAGACTGGAAAGCCGTCCACAACTGAGTTGGAAAAAGGCTCGGTGGATGATGAATAGAAGAATAAATTTAAAAAAAAACAGTTCGACTGCATTTACCCAAATATTTAACAATAAGTAGACGGGACTCTCATCCTCGCTTGCGCAGGCGTAAAATAAAATTAAATAATACTTAAACTATGCTTACAAATAATTATTATTCATCCACCACACTATTTTGAAGAAAATTATTTTCAAAGTAATGGTAAGTAAGATGTTAAAACTTTTCAAAACATAATGGCATTATTTTAACCTAGTTTTTGGCCTGGGTAGTTATGCTAACTGATCTCAAATATTGGATAGAAACAGGCGTTACCTGGCGAAAATCCATGACAAAGTAATGGTAAGTAAGATATTAAAACTTTTCAAAACATAATAGCATTATTTTCACTGTGACAATATCTGTTGTATCTGTTTCTATCCAATTATTTTCAAATCATCACGTTCAGAAAATTGAATTCCCATTAGGTAGAATGCAACATTTTTTGGTTAAGTTTTACTTCATGATGACCTACCTGCGAACAAAACATGGAATCGGAACTGAATGATTTCTATCTTATAGTATAGATGACATTTCCTTGATCTCATATTCTCTCTCATCTCATCTCCACTCTCTCTCTTTCATCTCTATAATAATAATGTTATGAGTTGTAAAATAATCTCTCTGACTTGGATAAACAGGACGGGAGGCCCAAACCTATATTGTAATATCCCTCTACGGGAATTAATACGAAACATGCGTTTGTGTTTCATGTTAAGTAGGTAAAATTATAGATTATAAAACGCGATAAGTAGTTAGATAGAGAAGTTGAGATATCTCCTCATCTCATTACAGAATCAGAATTCCACCCTTTCTACCAATATAGTTATTAATTAAGTTATTAATCAAAATTTCAAAATGTGTTAAGCGTATTATACGTTGAATTACCTACCTGTATCGGTAACTGTTGTGAACAGCTTTTATAATAAGTATATACTACAGAGCATCGAATATTTGATCCCTGCGTTCGACCCATTCGACCCGTGTAGCTCTATATTACATACCTACCTACAAGCTAACAATAAGATTTAGGACACTTATTCATAATTTGAGTCTGCGGTTAGATTATGACACACATTTTGTTTTAACAAATGGAGTGGCTATTGCTACTTTTGAAGGTCATGGCCATGATCATTGTCAGTGTGTACCGAATGTAGAGCAATGAATAATGACCATCAATAAAATATTTATATCTCGAATTAGAGTACCTATAACTAAATTTACAAGTGCAGAGCATAAAGGGAATATGTATGCAGATCTATGTGTTGTGCCTAAGTACGAGTACATACCTACCTGCGTTATGTATAATTACTTATGTAATTTTTAGTACGTAATTATGTTATTATATTGCAATTCTTATCACTACATATTATAAAAAATATACGTCATAAATTTACCATATAATTGACGTAATGGGACCAATTGCGAACTAGTAGCTTTCATTTAGCCAAAAATATAGAGCAAAAAGGCTGTGTGTATAACACATGTGTATGTAAAACAAGTCACACAAATGCCTTTTTACCTATACCTACCTGTTCAATACCTCCTTCATCCCTTTGATCAACAAATAGGTGAAATTTCGTATTCGTACCTTAAACATCATAAGTAATTTGGGAAGTAGTAGCTTTTATTTACAACTAGCGGACGCCAGCGGCTTCGCCCGCTGGACAATTAATATACTAAAAACCTTCTTCGAGAACCACTCTATCCATTGGTGAAAACCGCATCAATTTCCGTTGTATCCGTAAGTAGCAGCAGTAACTTTAAGGTAAGAATGTAAATATCGTCCACAATATCGTGACGATATCGTGGAAGATATCGTGCAACGTGAAAACATAAGTAGGTATACCATATTCTCAAATTAAGATGAACAACCACCGTGCTCCGTATGAGCAGCAAAGTTACCCAATTCCTGGTAACTACTAATATTAAGTTAAGAAAATTACGCTTGCAACAGCGCCGAAATATCGGAAACTCAAACTAACGTTGCATGGTAAATATCCCGATAATTCCTATAGCAAAGAAAATTACTTAATTATGTTTATTAATTAATTTAAGTACCTTCTAGCGTGCTTCTGTAAGGACGGCGGGTCGCTTTTCCGCCGTCCTCAGGCCCCGATCATGGAGGTTGATAGTCCTGGGCGTAGATGAGTCTGCGGCGCCCTGGGCGCTGACTGCGAAACTCAGCGGGGAGGGTACGCTCCCTCTCAGTCGCCTCCTTCGCGAGCATGACTTGCTCGCAGAAGGACACAGCCGCGTTCCACCTACTCGTGCCGGAGACCATGGCTTGGAGCATGGTTTCCAGCGAGAGGATATCCACGCCCAGACCCACTACGAGGTCCCGGCGCTGACTCGTCCGCGCTGAGCACTCCACCAACATGTGGAGTGCGGTGTCGTCGTCGGAAACCTCGCAAAACTTTAGGCCCTGTAATAAAATTTGTATGTAATACATCAGGTATTATTGCGTAAGGAACACCACGCGGTGTTCTCAAGGATGACTCGCCCACATCTAAGTGAGTATGATACATTTTAAGTAACCAGTGGCCTACAAGACCAATATTTTACTAATATATACAGACCTACTTTAAGAGATAAATTGTACTTACCTACTAATATATACCTACTTACTTACCTAACCTTTTTATATTATAGTTCGCGAGGGATAAGCGGGGCTTTGCATTTGTGTGAGTGACCACAAAAAGTAGATACATTATGAAATAACTCACTCGTACAGATATTCCACAAATTCTTTATTTGTATTGACCTGACCGGTTTCGCTCTATGGCATTTTCAAAGGTATAAAAGTACATTTATTATAGGTACATTTTGTACAGGTTACATATTACTCAAATACTCGTTTTACTTAAATAAAAATATGTATCTACAAGTTCAAACTACCTCAAACAACTGGTACCTTGTAACAGGTTTGTTCAACTTGTATGCAAGTTGCAAATATGACGTCAGGCTTGCATGTAAAGACTTGCCTAATTGAATCATGCCTTTATTTCGTAATAGAAAATCGTCAATCATCCAGTTTGTATCGTTGGACCACGCGTATGGGCGAGTTGGATAAGAATCAACACAGAATGTCAAGGTTTAATCGCAGTATTGTTTCAAATGGTCCATCGAAGCCGTAATATCTAATAGGTACTTGTATATAACAGCCAATAATAACATAATGTCTATTAGATATTCATCGTCAATCAAGTTTGTCGATAGAAGTGAAAGATTACATTCATGGGTATGACCAGTATGACGCTTTAATATAATTTAAATTGGTTGTATATACAAGTAGAGGACACTCACGGCTTGTTTATTTAGTTTTCCCGTGTTATTTCCTCGCAGGAACCGTTCAGGGTACTAAGGGGTTCTATCAATATCTTCTGGGCCCCTTAAGTCATCTCCCGTAAGTCATCCATCTCCCGTAAGTCAGCTCCCGTAAGTCATCATTACTTACACGTGGTTCACTTCCAGCTGTAAGAGACTGGAAAAAATACCCATAGTGCCTAAAACGGCAATAGGCCTCTAGTACATTAAAGCAACAGAGAGAAAGGCGAGATTTAGGCGGAATAAATCCCTCTGGCTGCACCGTCGTGGAAAAGACTTGATTCTGTATGTGTGCTGTAGGAACCCTTTTCGGGATGACTAAAATGAAAAACACGGCAAAAGATAGGAAATTTCCGACAAACTCGCTCAGCGGTAGAGAGGGGCGTGATATACAAAATACTATATCCTCAGTCTAACTATCACTTATAGCTTCCTTTTTGTTTTTTTATACTTACATGCAAATAAATCGGCACATAGAACATGCATGACAATCCTTAATGTGCATTCTGCGGAAGGAAAAAATTTAGTTTTTTCATTATAAATTTAATAATTTATTGACATGTACTCGTATATTAATATTCGGTTCCATTCGGAAACAGAACGGAACACGACAATTGCCGAGGGCCATTAAGAAAATAGAAGCACTGTATTATTTTATTCTGTGTGTATAAATTTCGTTCAACTACGGACATTCCATCAAACGCATGTCAAGTCCGCTAAATGCTAATAAATGACTAAATTAAGTTGTCCCCAATTAACAGTGAGTGCAATTATGCAACGTGGTCACGAAGTAATAGGTACTTGTACCTACTTAGTTCATGTTAGTAGATCTTTTGTCCATCCTATTAACATTGCACCCGTGGCGCCAGGCAATGGACGGACCTCGGGCAATGAAAAAAAATCCTTCTAACATTATTATTGGGGATGCCACGCAACCAAATTGTCTTTTAACTATACAACTATTAAACTATTAACACATTGCACACTAAGAAATATAAGGTGATCTCACTAAACACTATAGCATATTTAAGCTTTTTTTTCAAACAGACACATTATGACATGTGTATAGACCCAAAGGACCTTATTAATACCTAGTTTCGGGGTATATCGTCGTTATCTGTGCATTTTATCTAGTAAGAAATATTTTATATAAATAATAGTTTGAGACGCCCAGGACTTTAATTGGCATAGCGGCTGGCACGTAAGATTTTGTTACCTTTCATCAACATTTCATTGCAAGGCAAAGGGTTTAATTTTTTTTCAATATTACAATATAGCTGCTACTTTTTATTAAATTCATTCGGCCATTTTGGACATGACCCATTATAAATGTGCCCGGTGACGGTAATAGGCTTGCCCCCTATTACGTGGGACTAAAAATACTGGCAAATTGTGGGTGCCTAATGCACCTCTACCTACCCCTCCGGGGATATAAACGTGATATGTGTGTGTATGTGTTAGAAATATTTAATACATACGCGATACGGTTACCTTCACACTGCCAGCTTGGTATTGAAAATATGCAGCTTTGTAAAACTTTGTGCTTTGAATGCTGTGCTTGGGTTCAAACTTTGGCATATTTTATGCATTTAATCTTATTCATGCGGCTATGAAATATAATTCGCAAACGAAGATATGCCTTAAGTTATTTAACTGAAATATAATTCGCAAACGAAGATATGCCTTAAGTTATTTAACTGAAATATAATTCGCAAACGAAGATAATAATATGGTAAGTTATTTAACTGAACTTCATAAACTTAGCTGTCTTCAAGATGAAGGTTTCGAAGGAATCAGACTAAGTATTTAGTAGCTTAGACTTTAGAACATTTCGCAATATTAAAACCGCTAGCATTGTGATGTGATTGATTATGAAAGATTATGAAGTTTATTCGTACTTTAAGCAAATTGGAAGTTTGTTAACTTTTTATTTCAAATTATATATTATATATTACTTATACTTTATACTATTCCCTATTCTTAAGTTAATGGGTATGTGATGAAACAAGGATGGATAGAGTAAGGAACGAGTATATTAGAGGAAGTTTGAAAGTTGCACCAGTAAATGAAAAAGTGAAAAGCGAACGGCTATCATGGTATGGAAATGTTATGAGAAGAGACGAAAGTAACCTGGTAAGAAAGGTGCAAAGTATCAATGTAGAGGGCTTGAGGAGTGGAGGTAGATGACGTGCGACAGGGATGTATGGAGAATTAAAACATGTTGCGCTGACCCCAAATAATTGGGATTAGGGCAGGCAGATGATGACTATTCCCTATTCTGTGCCGCAAGTCAATTTTTCTTTTTGTATGAAGTAAGTAGTAAGACTATGTAAAAACAAATTCAAATAATCGGAATGGGTCCAAATAATTGTCGAATTGAGACCAAATGGAAACGACCACAAGGGAAGCAGAGCATTTTTTTTCGAAGTCTTTTATCCCTTTAAAAAGATATGAGCAATATGAGGTACCAAAACATGAAAAAATCCGGCCAAGTACGTGTACATAATAACCGCTATAACTCCTGAACTAACAGAGTTATCGGATCCGTTATAGTTTTCCTTGAAAGTTCGTTACATGCACTATCATCACAAATACTTTCAGACCAACCGGTTAGATTTAAGAGGGGACGACGACACTCTGTTCTACTAAACAAATGAGCTATAAAGTTGGATATCTCGCAAACGAATACTTAAATCAAAAAATCGTCATAGCAACCTCTCAATGTTTTAAAAAGACCTAATAATCACATCGGGGTAGACGCAAGAAAAGCAACAAATTCTGGTTACTTGTAGGGGAGGTACAGGTACCCCAAAAAAAAATAGGTATTCATAATTTTCTTGTAGCACTTTGTCAACACATATCCATGCAAAGTTTCATGTTTCTAACACTCACCATTTAGGAGGAAAGCCTAAGACAGACGGACGTACAGACATGACGAAACTATAACGGTTTCGAAACTTGAACTATGGAACCATAAAAATACAGTCTCAATTATCATTATCCTTCTATACATGTTCTAGTTTAGTTCACGAACTAGATTCTTTGAATTATTGTCAAGGAAAGCGTTTGGAATATAAGATTGGTCTTGAATGTAAAACAGGGTTGTGTCAACTGATGCAATTGGTACAATGCAATGTGACGCATTCCTGTAACACATTGAGGCCAATAATTTGAATAAGTTGCATTTTTTGTTAAGCACAATATATCCTGCATTTGAATTTCATGTTTTGCGCGAAAGTGAATTTGAGACGCGTTTGCGTATGTTAATTGTGAAATGTTTATTTAATAAGATTCTAAAGAGAGCTAGAATATTTTACTTTTGACGATAAATACTGAGTAGCTAAGTACCTACATCTATATTTTCAAGTATAGCAATAAGAAACGACTAATAAATAACATCATCATTCACCGAGCCTTTTCCCAACTTAGTTGGGGTCGGCTTTCCAGTCTAACTGTGATTCGGCTAACCTTCAATATTATCCGTGAAGCGACTGCCATCTGACCTTCACAACTCATGGGCGATATCGAGTTCTGTAGTTAGACCGGTCGGATTTTTAAGGGCTCCAACTACCCCTAACGACTGCCATAGATGTTCGTATGACAACCGGGACCGACGGCTTAACGTGCTCTTCGAGGCACGGAGGGGTCTCAGTGTCTTAAGAAATGGTCACCCATCCTAAGATTGGCCTGACTAGATGTTGCTTAACCTTTGCAATATATTAATATTGTCGGTTACCACTAGACAACGAGCCCCTCCACTAATAAATAACATATTTAAAAAAATAGTAAATTTATTAGTTTAATTTATTTAATTTTCTTCTATTATTTAATATTATATGTAATGTTGTATGTAATATATTTATACGTATATTCTGTTCCTATTTAAGAATACGCGTTTACACTTTCCTCTTCTCTCTTTAGTATTATCTATCTCCTCTATACCTCTAAGGTCTGCTGGAAGAAAAGCCATTACTGGCTTAAGCACGCCTTTGCACATATTGTTATTGTTTGGTTTGTGTTTTGTAAATTTGTACAATTCAGAATAATAATAAAAAATAGCCCAGTGGTTAATTTAAAGCGTGCTTTTAGCAAATCTTGACTGGTTTAACTACAATCTCGACTTTTCGGCTTCGGCTTTCGACGCCGGAGTCTCGGGTTCGATTCCCGGTCGGGACAAACTTTGTGTGAAGAACAACGTTTGTACCGAAGTCTATATGTATAACATTTATGCATTTAAAAATAATGGTATTTAAGTATTTATGTCAGTTTATCTAATACTCATATTACAAGCTCTGCTTAGTTTGAGACTAGATGGCGCTGTGTGAATTGTCCTAACATATTTATTATTTTTTATATAGCAACTCTCAATATCTTAAGAAATTTAAAAATACTAACCAAGGCATCATTTCATTCATAATAGCAGATTTACTTTCAGCGACCCTCTCGCACAAAGGCTATACTTAGCAATCCAGCGCGCGAATGCTGCCTGTGTTACGGCCACTCTGCCTAGGCACTAGTATTCTTATATCTGTGGCCTAGGGGACCTAATTTTGATAATTTATTTTAGTCTTACTTTTATCTATCTTGTATCTTCTTCTTCTATTAAATACAAACCAGATTTACTCATGATTTCTACATTAATTCTTTCTCTATTTTTATTACTATGACAATAGATTCAAAGACAACAAATGTTCTCTCCCAAAATACTTAGTGTCGCTAAACTAAAACGCTATAACTATTTGAGGTTCACATTGAACAATGTACCGATTAGTCATAACGAGGGTCTCGTGGCTGAATGCCACTGTACACATCAATCTATGTTGTTGAGAAACACTGCCACCGGCAAGACCACGTCGAGACCTACACGTGTATGTGAGCGCAACAAATGTCACAGATAATGTTTGTGGTCACTAGATTCAATCACGGACACTGTAGTTCGCGTATATATGTTAGGAAATGATGTAATTAAACTATAATATTACTTGAAACTCACATATACCGTTGGGTACCGTGGTGTTATCCTTACGAGGGCGTACCCGAGGTGCCCCGAAAACGTTACGGCACTTGAAAAAAAAGAATGCCATACATACTTTTACGTATATTTAAAGTCGTCGAGGGTAAAATAGTACATTTTGTGAGAAAGGACTAAAATGATATATTGTTGCTGAAGGCGCTATTTTGAATCCAGAGTGAAGCGAAGAGTAGAATCCCGAGTCTAGCGAGGGAGTCAAATTCAAAAGATTCATGTTCCAAATTCAAATCTCATTATGGCCCGCTAAAAAATCTCTTAACAAAAAAAGCCGTTAAGGCGCAATAAAACGCCACTTTTAAAATAAAAGTGATGAAAAAAAAAATTGTGAAAGGGTCTATCCCAAAAGTGTTTCTTACGAACACATTTATTTTGTCACTTTGTATGTTTCATGAAACTAGGGGAACCTATTGCAATTACCAGACACTATGGGTATGTAAGTACTTACATACTATTCTCTATTCTGTGGTTCACACGTGGTTCACACTATGTGTTTCACACATGTGGTTCACACTATGGGTATGTAAGTACTTACATACTATTCTCTATTCTGTGCTATGGGTATGTAAGTGTCGTTCGTCTGTGCAGCAGGTGTATCGCGTGCAGGCAATAATAAACAAAGTAGAAAAAAAACTTGTTC